>OX359281.1:37984466-38311966 GCA_947179155.2 Hedera helix
AGATCGATGAGGAAGGGAAGGAATTAAAATTAAATGCAAGGGACCTGTGCTTATGAAACTTCCAGAGAGTCATATTCTAAAGGTTCTTACTATATACTAAGTGGGGGTTAATATATATATATATATATATATAAAATGATACAAAATAAAAAATGAAAAATAAAAAAGGGACGTACCTTATCTACAGAGACAAACATGCTCCTTGAGGACGGTCTGATGCTATGCCAACTCTCTATGTTACTACTCTTCGCTTGGTGATTGTCGGAGACAAATAAACACACTCTCTTCCCTCGAGTGAGCGACTACCCCTTCGAACAAATATTGCCAACAAACAACCCCCTTCTCTCTCTCTCTCTCTCTCATCAGGAGTATTACTAATCTTACACTTATTACAAGAATGTTTGACCAAAACACCACTGCCGTCTAAAAAATCACCTTCCCTGATCCACAAAACGTTGTTTCAACATGCTTCTTGGCACCCGTTTTCATTACTACTATAAAACATTGTTTTTATCAATCAACTATCTATATATTTATTATAATAATACAAATAATATTTTTTTATAAGAATCAATTAAAAAGTTTTAGTTACTCTTTAATTGAATTGACTCATAAATTTAATTAGTATATACATTATTTAATTCACGATATATATATATATATATATTAAAAATTATATTTTTTATCAATTTTATCCATTTAGAATATTTTTTAATTATTCTTTTAACTTTTTCTTAATTTTTTATTTTAATTCTTTCTTTTTTTAACTCTATCTATTTATAATGACTCAAGAAGATACTAATCATTTCAATTTCACGTGACTCCTAATTTTAATTAGGAAATTTGAAATCTATTATATATTTATTTATAATCCTCTTTTAATTATATTCTTTCTTCCCTTTTTTATTTTTATTTTTATTTTTCTTCTTGATGAGCCAATTTATTTTATTAAACACTAAAAATAAATATGAATATCATTATTAGGTAAAGTTATATGTCTAACTATTTTAATAGCATTTTAAAGTCACTTTATATAAAAAAAAAATTAACTAATACTTGCTTTATTCTAAAATTAAAAATATAATTATCTTTTTAATTCGATCCAAAATAAAAGATGTAATATCCCAAATATTTACAAGGTTTGTAAATAAGATTTTTAAATATTAATTAAAGGTTATAGTTTAAAACCTAGAATTTGAGAAGTAAGATGTGTAGAAAATGGGTAAACATTTTTTTTTAAATGATTTACTTGTTAGAAATTAAATGTGAAGATATTGTAATGATGCATGTAAAGAATTTATTAAGGAAATAGATTCAATTGAGAAGTAAAAGTGATTATATTAAATTATATATACCTAAAGTGTGTTTGTTAGACAAGTAAAAAGATGAGTAAATTAATACTCAATTAAAACTAATAAATTAATTAGTTTAAATATGATGTAAGAAGGAAAGTCATGAAATATAATTAATTAGGTTAATTATATAGAAATGCTAGAATGATTGTCTATGATGACAATAATGAGAAGTAATTAACTTAATTATAGAATTGTTGTATAGAGTCCAATAATGGATTAAGACAAGCAAATATTTTAATTGTTGTAAATCTTGTTGATAATTATAAAGAGGTAATTAATATAAGTCCAATTAAATTATGTTACTAATGTTAGCAACTAGTGTGGTAGTCCAATTAAATTAATTATCAAGCCCAAGTTATAAATGATATGTGAATTGTGTTGGGTAGCCTAAGTAATTAAATAAAAGAGCTCAATACAAAGTAAGTTATGTAGCTAAAACACTTAAAAGTCCAATGTTAGTTAAAGTGTTGAAAAATATTGTTAAGTGTAGAGAATTAACTAATGTAGGGTTAATTGAACAACCCTACTTGGTAGACAAGAGAGAGCATTAACCAAACATTGGTTAAATGCTAGGTGAGTGAATTTGATGATGAGAATTAACTATAGATGAGTTAATAAAGTAACCCTATGTAGTAAATAAATTAAAGATTTAACCATGCATGGGTTAGTTGTAGGAAGAATATTATAGATATAATTATGTATGTATATAATTCACCAAGGTAGAATTGGTAGGTAACCATGGGTTGCATGTTGTAGAGAATTAACCATACCTTGGTTAATGATTAGTAGAAATTGCAAGTATTATGTATATATAATAAAAATAAAGGAAAAATGGTGGAGTGTTGACCAAACATGGGGTCTCACTTGGAGGTTAAATAAAGATGCATGTTGTTTGTATTCAATTTCAATTGGTCAATTCAAACTTGGATGTGATTTAAATAAAAGGTTATTAGTGAATCTGTAGAGATATATATGTTGAAAGTATATGAAATGGTAAATAGTTAACCAATGTTGGTTAAATGAATTAACCAATGGGTGATTCACCAACCCTAATCAATAAAGATAATCAATTATTATGAATTTATGTTGTAGATAACTAATCATTGTTGGGTTACGTACTAGTTAACCCTAAGTGGTAATAAAAATAAAACCTTAACCAATATTAGATATATATGTATAATTGATTGTAGAGAATGAACCCTATTTGGATTATTTGATAGAAGATGTGTGTATGTTTAATTGATGAGTTTGAACCATGGTTGATAGTTGAGTTATCATAGGTTACAAGAATAAGAGCCTTAACCACACTTTGGTTAAGTGTTGGAGAAAGGTTGTTTATATGTTACTCCATTGATAGCTTGTAAACTATCTTGATAGATGTCAATCCAAGTGTCAATCAAGCTAGTCATTCCTTGTAATAGTAAGCATGCTTAGGATCACTAATTGACTAGTGTTGGTTGTTTAGGGAGTTTAAGTAGGATTATGATTGTCCTATATATAAGACTCTCCTAGTGCAATGTAGAGAGTTTTGCTCATTTGCTTCCTTTTACTAACTTATATAGAGAGAGAGGTTTTAGAGAGAAGCTAAAGCTTTGATGTTAGAATATTGAGAGTTGAGAGTTCAATCACAAGGGTGCTACTCATATTTTTGGGTAGATCAAGAAGAAGGAAGGGGAGAAGTCCTAGCAAGATATACAAGAAGAAAAAGAAGAGCATTCAAATTCAAGAGGTTGAAAAGTGTTATATCTCTTTCTTAAGTAAAATTTTATAGTCTATATAAGTTTTAAATGGTCAAAATATATTTTTAGCCGATAAAAACTTATTTGATAAAAACTTATTTTGATACTCTAGAAGTCTAAAGCTATTATATATAGGTATATTTATAGTTTGATATAGTTAATACATGTATTTGTATGAGTGGTATGCATAAAAATGCAAGAAATGTCAATATTAAGTTTTACCGGTAAAATCTTAATTGAATATGTGGTATTTAATGTTGTAGTTTGAAATGTACAAGTTGAAAAAATAATTTCTATGGCTAAAAATTTACCTCTATGAGTTTTTAAGAAAACCCAACGTGAATCTTTAAAAAATATGAAAAAATAAAGAAGTTATGGATTTTTCCTCAAAGCATATTGATTTTTAAACCCTAGGTTGACCTTGTGAGCAGTTTTGAGTCCAGTTCCGCTTGGAATTTGGATTTGTGATCTAAAGAGAAATTGTAGAGGGGAAAATTCTGATGAGAATAGACTCAAGAATCACCCCAAAATATTTTAAAATGAAGAAGTTAAGGCTGTCGGAGGGTCGACCTGTCAAACACTTAACTTTCAGACAGAATGGCCTGACGCACTTGCGCCAGGACTGGCGCAGCTGCGCTAGAACACACTGCCCAGCAGTGTTTGGGCAGTCCGGGTTGGGTCGGTCTGGGTCGAGTTTTCTTTGAAAAATTAAGTTGAAATAAGTGTCAAATGAATGTATTTGGTTATTAAACTAGTATATATGAAATCCATTAATGATTAATTGGTAACTAAATATTTAAAATAAAGACTAAAGTTAATAAAATTAAAAAGTTAACTATTGGTATTATTTGATGTGTATTAAAATATTAATAAATGATCAATAATATTAGTATATGATTAAAAAGTTATTAAACGATGAATAACATTAGTAAATGATTAAAATATTATTAAATGATTAATAATATTAATATGTGATTAAAATATTATTAAATGGTTAATAATATTAATTTGTGATTAAAATATTATTAAAAGGCTAATAATATTAGTAAGAGATTAAAATATTATTAAATGGTTAATAATATTAATAAGTGATTAAAATATTATTAAATGGTTAATTATATTAATAAGTGATTAAAATAATATTAAATAATTAATAATATTAATAAGTGATTAGAATATTATTAAATGGTTAATAATATTAATAAGTGATTAAATTATTATTAAATGGTTAATAATATTAATAAGGGATTAAAATATTATTAAACGGTTAATAATATTAATAAGGGATTAAATTATTATTAAATGATTAATAATATTAATAAATGATTAAAATATTATTAAATAGTTAATAATATTAGTAAGAGATTAAAATATTATTAAATGGTTAATAATATTAATAAGTGATTAAAATATTATTAAATGGTTAATAATATTAATAAAAGATTAAAATATTATTAAATGATTAATAATATTAATAAGTGATTAAAATATTATTAAATGGTTAATAATATTTGAATGTAATTACATATTATCAAAGGTAAATAATATTTTGAGATATTTGGTACATTATTAAATGTCCAAATCATTAAGTTATGTAAAAGAAGAAAGTTTAATTGAATTAAAGCAATGAAAATAGTCCTTTATGACTAATTTTAGACAACTTATTAAAAGTAAGTCGTACGAAGAACGTGTAGTGGAGGCATAAGTTGGTTAAGCATACCCGACATGTCCAACTATGTTTGGGCTAGGGTTTTTGTCCAGAACTTAAAGGTTCGTTTGTCGGACATCTTAAGAATTAATAATTTGAAGTTAAAATATTAAGTTAAGACTAATTAATATTTATTGTAACTAATAATTATGTCAATTTTATATATAAATTGTAGGTTGAAAGAATGACGCAAATAAGCATAAATGGTAGAAACGAACTAAACAAATTTTCCAGAACTTGCTTCTATGTGCATTAATATGCTACAACGTGATTTTATATTATTAATATGCAAATTTATTGATGATATTTGTGATATGTGAAAAACATGAGTTCTGATTATATGTGAAATATGAAGCATGAATTGCTAGAGACTAGTTGGTTAGTATATGTGATGCATAAGAAGTACAAAGCATTCGTAAGATGAAAAATATGAAATGCATGATTTAAAAATAAAATGCATAGTATTTATAATATGTGAAGCATGTAATGTGTTATGTGTAACTGTTTAACTTGTTGAGCTGCCGTGCTCACTCTTGCTTAAAACTAATATTTTCAGATTGTGCAATTTATTCGAAGTTTTTAATAAAGATCAAGAAACAGAAATGCATACTACTTTCACTGAAGGTCTAAATGTCTATTGTATATATCAGTCCGAATTGGATAGGTAAAGTGACTGTGTTGTATAAGACTTAGTTGGTATGTAATATGAGTGTTAAATACTCAAAATGATTGTAATAGAATGTCGTATCATATATGATATTGAGACATACTATGAATGTATAAAGATTGCAATTCTGGAATATAAAGAGATGTTGTAAAATTATAAATAAATTATTATTTATCAATTATAATATTGTTGTAATTCATTAACAATAAAAAAAATGTAGTACTAGTGTTGAACCGGATTCGAGGTTCGAGGGACCCGAATTCGGGGTCATCACAAAAGATATATTTTTATTATTTGGCAATATTTTTTACTATCATTTACAGTATTTAGAATGCATATAGTAATATAAATTATAATTGATAAATGACATACAATTATAAATCTTGTGATTGGCACGGAACACCGAGCTGGTTTAATTAAAAGCATCAACTTTGTTTGATTTCACTAATTTTTTGTTTAGCTTTTAGAATTTATATTAGTATAAGTACTATCAAAATTTGTATTAATTAAATACTATCCAAAATTTAAAATATTCTTATCACTAAAGGGATTAGGAAAAAGGAGATCTTTTTCTTTCCTATTGAAATTAGTATAAGTACTATATAAATTTATAATAATTAAATATATATTATCTAAATTTGTAAATTATTCAAAAGAAACCCAACCAATCTTTAATAGAAAAAAAAATCTAAAAAAAAATTATTTTGGGTTTTACAAATTTTATTATAAATTTGTTTATCACAAATTTATGTAATTAATTAAGACAATATAACACATTATACTATGCCATATATTCTAGTTTTATGTTATTTTTTGTCCAATTGAAGTATAACCGTATATGGTTTAATTTTGTACTTACCTGATATTTATTACGAGGTGAGGTAATATATTTCGAGTACTAAATAATTATAATTATTTTCTTTTTAATTCATATTAGCATAAATACTATTCAAATTTGTATTAATTAAATATTGTTCAAATTTAAAAATATTTCTATCTCTAATAGGAATAGAAAATAGGAATATATATATTTTTCTATTCAAAATAGTACAAGTACTATACAAGATTCTATCAATTAAATTTTAAAATATTCCTATCTCAAATAGGAATAGAAAAAAGGAATATCTTTTTTCTTTTCTATTCCTATCACTTATAAATTCACTCACAACAATTTACTTTTATTAAATCTCAATATGTTCCACAGAAAAAGAAAAAAAATCATGCAACGAAAACGTAACCGAGATATGTTTGAGAAAGAAACATTTGAAGAACGTGAGGGCCAAAAACGCTCGAAAACAAGAACAATATCGTCTGAAAAAATAACAAATATATCTAAACACCGATCATTCAATGGAGTTTGAAGTTCGTGATTTAAAATTTATATATTTAAAGCTTACAAGGTCTAATATTTGTAATGTATTTGCCATTATCTTGAGTTTAATACACTAAATTTTTTAAATTAAATTTTTAAAAAATTATTTTATTGTCATATATATGACTTGATTTTATTTATAATTAATATTGTATTTACTTTGTTCTCTTACTTCTCGTTAAGAGCATTGGTACCATAAATATAAATAAAAGAAAATACACTAATCAAAAACGTTATCAAGCAGTGGTTCAAAAGAAAAATATTCGAGGAACATGAAGCCAAGAATGTTCAAAGGCAAGAAGAATATTGCCTTAAAAATGAAAAAAAAAAGTGTCTACAACAAAACTAAATATGTATGTGTAATGACCGAGAAAATTACGAACCCAATTTTTTTTTTATTTAATTATATCCATAAGAAAATATGAGGTATGAAGTATGTGTGTATGTGTTAAGTTGTATGATGAGAGGTATTAAATTAGTTAATTAAATTAATTAACTAAAGAAGGACAAATATTGCAAGAGAAGCTTATGTGATGAAATCACAAAGCTTGAATGTTGGCCTTGTATGGCAATTAAGAAGTTTTATAATGAACAAGTTAATTACTTGTATAAATAATGAGAAAGAAGAAACAAGTAAATTATTAAAGATAACCCCAATGTGGGAATAATTGTTTCTGTATGGTTAACTATATTATAAACCCAATTTGATGATAAGGGTTAGTGAATGAATTAATTTAATCAAGTCCAATGTACTTGTAATAATATGTGTTAGGGTTTTATTTAAAACAAACCCAAGAATTTGTAAGTGATAGTGTTATGTAAGCTAATTTAATTAAGGAGTCCAATGGACTTATAAATAGCAAATCTAATTAGATTATATTTTAAATTCAAATAAGTTGTTAAACTAGGTCAATTAAGTTTACCTAGTAGTTTATGTAATTAATTTAATTACTAGTCCATGTAATTTAATAAATAAGGCCAATGCTTATTTTAATTAAAAGTAGCATAGTTATGTAAATGTTATCCCAATGTGTGATATAAATTGAGCCCAAACAATTTAATTGAATGAACCCAATAGAATTTAATTCTAAGATCCAAAGTAGAGCCTAATAAGCTTGTATAGGTAAATATATATACATATATTGGTGTATATAAATATATGAATACTTATATAATTATATAAGACTTAAAAATAAAGTCAAATTGGTTAAATAATTGGTCAATCCCGAATTTTGGGGCCCACATGGATATAAAGCTAGCTTGTTGGTTGATTTTGGAATGTAAAATGGTGCAAGTAACCCCCAACCACCCTAGTCAATCAAAAAGTCCATCAAGTAATCATTCCATGCATAGTAAGCAAGATTAAGCTCCTAATTGACTAGCATTGGTTGATTAGTGGATGTTAAGCAAGTCTAGGGAGGTTCTATAAATAGAATGCTCCATTCATTTGCTAGATTTGTTAGTCATTTTGTAAGAACTCCAAGAGAGAATAGAGAAAACATTATAGAGAAAATAGAGAAGGCTCTTGAGAGTTGGTTTTTCACCAAGGAGATTGCTAGAGACTTATCAAGAAGGAGTCACCAACAAAGTCTCTAGCCAATAGTAGAAGAACATAAGGTTCAAAAGTGTTCTATCTCATCTTTATTTCATTTTTGTAGGCTATATATGTTTTATATGGTCAAAATATGTTTTTAACCTATCAAAAGTGGTTTTGATGGTCCAGAAGTCTTAAGCTATGATAAATTGGTAGATACATGGTTTTATATGCTTAAATCATGATTTGGTATGTGTGAAAGGCATAAAATTGAAAGAAATGTCTATATGGAGATTTACCGGTAAAACCCTAGGTAGCTATGAGCTATTTAATGTCGTAGTTTGAAATGTACAAGTTGGAAAATTAATTTTTATGGCTAGAAAGTTAGATCTATGAGTTTTGAAGAAAAACCTAACTTGAAGCTTTCAAAAATATTGAATAACAAAGAAGTTATAGCTTTTACCGCAAAAGATGTCGTTTTTAAACCCTAGATGGTTTGATCCGTAAATTTCGTGTAAAACGTTTTCAAAAAGACGATCGAACCCTGGAATATTGTAAAACAAGAGGTTAGGAACACAACAACACTAAGTTGGTGTTATTTGTATATGTAGAGTTTATTTTATTCAAGTTTGAACCATTAAAACCAAGGATTTGTGAAGTTAGTTTTCACTTTGTCCTTGTGAGCAATTTTAAGCTTAGATCCGTTTAGAATTTGGATTTGTGATCAAAAGAGAAGTTGTAGATCATGAAATTATAATGAATTTAAACTCAAAAATCACCTCAAAATATTTCCGTATGATAAAGTTATGACCAAATAACTAAGCGAGATTCCGACAGCCAAAACTAGCCCTTTTTGGTTTCTGCCCATAGGCGTAATGACGCCCCAAATCAGCCTTGGAGCGGCGTCATGACGCCCAGGCTTGATAAAAATTATTTTATTATTTTTTTTATTATTTTTAAACCAATAAATATATTTTTAATGATAAATAATGGATTAATAATATTAGATAATGAATAAAATATTATTAAATAATTAATAATATTAGATAATGATTAAAATATTATTAAATGACTAATAATATTACTAAGATAATAAAATGTTATTAAATGGTTAATAATATTAGTAAGTTAATAAAATATTATTAAATGATTAATAATATTAATAAAGGATTAAAATATTATTAAATAGTTAATAATATTAGATTATGAGTAAAATGTTATTAAATGGTTAATAATATTAATGAATGATTAAAATATTATTAAATGGTTAATAATATTAGTAAGTTAGTAGAATATTATGAAATGAATAATAATATTATTAAAGGATTAAAATATTATTAAATGGTTAATAATATTAGTATGAGAATAGAATATTATTAAATGGTTAATAATATTAATGAGAGAAGAAGATATTATTAAATGATATTATCTTGAGTGTAAAATATTATTAAATGGATAATAATATTTATAAGTTATTGAAGATATTATTTGACAAATAATATTATTTGAAGAGTAAGACATTATTAATAATGTTAACATATGATTGAAATATTATTAAATTATTAATAATATTAACTAAGGATAAGGATATTATTAAAGGATTAATAATATTATTGAGATGATAAAATATTATTAAATAGTTAATTGTGACGCCCCCAAATCTGGGCCCACACAACCCAAACTTGAGTCGTCAAAAGACTACAACAAAATTATTACAACAAAGCACAACGTACAACAATACAGTGTATAATAATACACAACTAAGTCTTCACTATTATTGCCACACTATTTTACAAAACGTGAAGACTATGATAACTATTCCTCGGACCCTCACTCCATTCCCCGGCTAGACCCTGTTATGTTTTCATCTCCTGTTGAAAAACAATGGAACAAAAGAAAGGGTGAGCTCAAATAGCCCAGTAAAGAATATCATGACTAAGATAATGACGAATAAATTATCATTAGTCTTCAACAGCTGAGTTCTTGATAGAATACAATAGACTACAAGGTTTATATCAAAAACTGCAGTTAAATTCTTAAACAACGTTCAGATCAATAATAGCAGCGGAATGAGTAATCTATTAGAAGAATAATGCAGACTATAATGTCCACTCGGTTCTCTTTTTAGGAAAAACATCATCAACTTTTATCATCTGAAATATCATTAGTCAAGATAATACAAATTCACAGTTCCTGATCATAATCATGCAGATCAACAGTTCATCTTTGCACTACGGGTCAAAGACATTCAATATAACACCAACGGTCATGATTATACCAGATTCAGCCTTTGGTCATAATCATACCAAACAACAGTTCATCTTTGCACTACGGGCCAAAGAGAACATTCACCACGTGCCATAAAAGACACCGAACAGATGTATCGCCTTTAACCTATTATATCGCCTTTAACCTATCATCTGTTCAACAAATATATCACATCTGTGCCCCCGGCCACAGATATTCACAACAGCTTGATTTTTGGATGATTAGAATGATATAAATGATGAACAGAAGAAATAGGATAATAATAAGTATCGGAAGTTTACTTTGTACAGATTCAAATAATGTCCAAATTGTCAACATGATGTGGAGTGAAATTCAAGATCCACAGTTCAGAATAACGGTTACAATTCAATAGAAAGGTTCACGTAAATAGGAAGGTTCAGTTGAAATAATGAAGTTCAACTATTATGGAACATATAATATTTTCAGGAATTATAGAAGCAATAGTTTCATAATAAATTTCGATTTAGGAGTATGAAAGAAAATAATATCCCTCACCGTAGCAGGTTTGATTAACAAAAGGTGAAGGAAATTAATACAAGGGTTATTCACCAACAGGCGGCAATCCGCTCCGTAAGGTTATTCCCACAATTTAATAGAATTTGAGTACAAAGAGTTATTCACCAAACAGGCGGCAATCCGCTCCGTAAGGTTATTCTCAGAGATTAATAATGAATGAATACGAAAGGTTATTCACCAACAGGCGGCAATCCGCTCCGTAAGGTTATTCCCACAATTTAATACATGGAAATAAAAGGCACGTCTTATGAGTAAGGAATAAACAATATTATTATCGAGAATCAAATAATGATAATTCTTTACCATAGTACGTTTGAATAATGGAAGATGAAAAAGATGGTATCCCTTACCGTAACACGTGACTGGATATTGATTTAAATGAGGTTGATTAACTTGAACAGTACACGTATACTTATAGATCTTCACAAATACTCAAGATGACTTAAGCACACTTAGAGAGAACTTTCACAAGAAGTATTTAGAGAGAGAAAGAAAGAACAAGTAAGGAAGTTTATGAAAAATCCTTAAGTTAAGGCTTCTATTTATAGCCAAAAATCTTATCATTCATTTAATCTAAACCATTCATTTAAAGATCACCTTTTAATCTACACCATCCATTTCAAATATTATATTATCTTTAATCTACACCATTCATTTCATATCACCTAATAATCACCTAACTTTATATTATAAACAAATCAATTTAATTATTCAACAATAATTCACACTTTAATCTACACCATTCATTTCATATCACCTAATAATCACCTAACTTTATATTATAAACAAATCAATTCAATTATTCAACAATAATTCACACTTTAATCTACACCATTCATTTCATATCACCTAATAATCACCTAACTTTATATTATAAACAAATAACTTTATCAATTCAATTATTATGACTAATTATTATAAATACAGTATAGTTATGTAATATCCCAGATAATTTCAAGATTTTAAATAATATCTTAATTTATTTTATTAAAGGTTAAGGTTTAAACCTAAAAGGTGAGAAGGAAGATGTGTTGAAAATGGGTAAACAATTTTTTTTAACATAAATTATTTGTTAGAAATTAAATGTGAGAATATTTTAATGATGCAGGTAGATAATTTATTTAAGAAAGAAATTCAATTGAGAAGTGAAGGTGAATATATTAATATTTATATATATACACCTATAGTTGAGTTTGTTAGTCAAACAAGATGATGTGTGAAGTAAATTAAATACTTAATAAAACTAATAAATTAATTAGTTTTAGTATGAATTAAAAAGAAAAGTCATGTAATATAATTAATTGAATTAATTATATAAGTTATGAATTAAGGTTATGAGTAACAAGTAGGGAAGTGGAATATTGCCTAGAAGGACAATATTAAGAAGTTAATTAATTAAGTAATTTACTTAATTAATAAGTTGTTATAGATGTAAGCCCAATATAGAGATATTTGCATGAAATGGGTAATTAAATAAGAGAGCCAATAAAAAATAAGTTATGTAGCCCAAACCATTAAAAGTCAAATGATGGTCAATGGTTGGGAGAAGCATTTCAAGTATTGATTGAGTGTAGAGAATTAACTAGTGTCTAGTTAATTGAATAACCCTAGTTGGTTGACAAGAGAGATAGCATTAACCAATCATTGGTTAATTGCTAGATAAATAAATGTGGGGTTAAGAATTAACCGTGGATGGGTTAATTAAGTAACCCAATGTGGTAGAATTAATTATAGCAAATCTAATTGGATTATATTATAAGTCCAATTGAGGTATTAAACTAGGTCAAATTAATTTAACCTAGTAGTCCATATAATTTAATTTGAACATGGATTTATGTAATAATTAACCAAGCTCAATGCTTGTTTAATTAAATGTAACATAGGGTATTTAATATTAGCCCAATGTAGTAAATAAATTGAGCCCAAATCAATTAGTTGAATGAGCCAAATATATTAAATCCTAGGGTCCAATGTGGAGCCCAAATGGTAGTCAAAGTGGTGGTCAATATATATACATTGGTGTATATATATATGGATACTTATATAATGATATAGGATATAAAAATAAAGCTAAAATGGTGTAGTAAATTGATAAATCCCGAATTTTGGGGGGGGCCCACATGTGGATGTTGTGTGTGGCTTTATTTTTGCTTATTTTACACTCCAAAAGTTGCTTACAAGCAACCTTGATGGATGTCAATCAAGTTGTCAATAAATCAATGCTATAGTAATCTCAATTAAGCTCTAAATTGACTATGTTGGTGAATTAGGAGAGTTAATAAAGTATTAGCATTTGGCTATATATAGAGTGCTTCCCACACTTGTGATATGGTTGTTAGTCTTTTTACTAGAAAAGCTAGAGAGAAAGAAAATAGAGAAAAGCTCTAGAGAAAAAGAAAAAGAAAGTTAGATCTTGTGAGCATTGATGGTTGGATGATCTTGGAGCAAGGTTTAAAGATGGAGGTCTCCTCAAGAGGAAGTTATCTATGTAAGAAAATTGATCATCCAAGTCTTTTCAAAGTTCTAACAAAGAGGATAATCAACAAAAGGTATAAAACCTTCTAGCTTGATATTGTTCTTTGGGTATTATGTAATTTCTATGGTAGAAATATAATTTTCAAAGTCTAAATGGATAGATCCATGCTATATTGGTATATCTAGGGTTACATGGGTTTAACATGGGTTTTTATATGTGTTTATGATGAAAAATTTCATCAAGCTCATTGAATAAATTTTTACCGACGAAAACAAATTAATCTAATACGTAGCAGCCCATTCACGAAATTACTGTTCATGATCCGTTAGTCGGATTTATGATCCGTCAATTTTGGGTGATAGATACATGAAATATGAAGATTCTCCAAGTTGAATGACTAAAATCCGATTTAAAATGAGCAAGATATGGATTTTCTACCAAAACACTCCATTGTTTTAGGGTTGTGCACAACAGTCCGGTTTGGAGCCAATTTTCGTGACCAAAACAAATCCAAATTTGATGTTTGATGACAGAAAAATATAGTTCGGGAAGTTACAAATCCATCGATACCAAATAGGCCTCAATCGGACTAGTGGATTTCATTTTATTCAAGTTCCCGTCGAAGACCCCAAGTCTGAAAAAGCATAAAAGTAATCTGCCTATTTTTTTAAAAAAACCGGCCGGTTCGGTTTTTTTCGGTTTTTCATGATTTCTAGGTAGGGCCGGTTCGGGCATTTTTAGGTCGGTTCTTGGGTTGGTTCCAAAAGAGAAAATGCTTATAATTTTATAAAGAAAATTATCAAAATTTAAAATCCGAATGTTTTTGTAATTTGGTATTTATTAGAATTAATAGTGGATTAAAGCTTACTAAATGGCTAATAATTATGGGAAAATTATTTTTAATTTCAGAAAAATAATATTTGACCTATTGGCATGCTAGTTAAGTGTTATAAAATAAAATTTGAAATTATTGGAGTGATTCACTATATATTAGCTATTTATTAGTGTATAAATAGGCTAATAATCTAATTAAATATTATTTAATAAATATTAAATAATATATGAAGTTATGTAATTAATTAATTATGATTTAATGAATATTAAATAATAATTAAAGGATGTTAAGATGAATAAGTTAGTTATTTATTATTTAATTGCACTTAAATAATAAGTAAAGTTAAATAAATAATTAATTATTATTTAAATTAATATTAAATAATAATTAAAGAATATTAAAGTTAGAAAGCTAATTATTTATTATTTAATTAATATTAAATAATAAGTAAGGTTAATTAAGTAATTAATTATTATTTAATTAATATTAAATAATAATTAAAGGATAATTAAGGTTAATTAATTAATTAATTAATATTTAATTAATATTAAATAATGAGTTCGGATAATTAGTTAATTAATTATTATTTAATTCATATTAAATAATAATTAAATGGTAATTAAGTGGAATAAATTATTACTTAATCGAAAGAAGATTATTAAGTAATTAAAATATATTGATAATATTATTGACTAACTATTAAATGATAATAGTTAAGAATTAAATCATTATTCAATAATTAATAATGATATGTAATTAATTTAAAATATTATTAAAGGATTAATAATATTATTTAGCATTTAATTAACTATTAAGTAATAATAGTTAAGAGTTAAATCATTATTAAATAAATAATAATGATAAATAAAGATTTAGAATATTATTAAAGAATTAATAATATTGTTTAACAAGTAATTAACTATTGGGTAATAATAGTTAAGGGTTGAATCGTTATTAAATAATTACTAATGATACGTGAGGATTTCAAATATTATTAAATGATTGATAATATTGATGAACAATTAGATTATTATTAAAATGATTGATAATAATGAGAAGTCAATTAAAATATTATTAAAGGGTAATAATATTAGCAAGCAATTAAATTATTATTAAAAGATTAATCATAATGATTAAGGTAAACTATTATAAAAAAATAAATTAATAATAGTAATGATTATTTAAAGTGTTATTTAACAATTAAATAACATTATAAGTTATTACTAATTGATAGTAAAATTTAAAATATTATCCAAGGTGGGTAATATTATGATAAGTATCGAGATAAATGATGTGATTAAGTTAAACCAAGGGTATGGTCCATTAGTGATTAATTGGTGGATCGACCTAAATAAATATAGGGTCCAAGTTTTAATGCAGTGACATTAATAAATGTCATAATTGCATAGTTTCGAACAAAAGATTTATGGTGTTGAATATGAAACACTGAGTCAAGTCAAAGAGAGACTAAAATATGAAATTAACCTTATTAAATAAAGGGGATGATAAGAAGAAATAAATATCTTTAAAATAAGATTTAGTATTGAGTCAAACTTTGACTGATATTGTGCACCGTTGATCTCACATACCGTGTAGGTGGTGCAAGGAACGTGAAAGATTAACGTAAGCTGGTTATACAAGTTCAGGCAAGTTTTTCAGAACGTGTTGTATTATGTGCATGAATTATAAGTTTGTTATTAAACTGAGATGTGCTCATACGTGGTTATGTGCAAAGATGTTTTAATGTGCCTTTGTGCAATAAGTTGATTTGAACTGTTGATATGCGGTAGTTGATTTAAGACAATTGTTCTGCATTGAACTATATGTCATGATAGAGGTTAGACATGAAGCATAGATTAAATGCGAGGCGTGATATGCATGAGAAATGTATGTACTGCAAAGCATAAGATGCATGAAGCATGAAGCATGATTGAACTGTTTTTACGTGTTATGTGAAACTGTTAGACTTGCTGAGCCGTCGTGCTCACCCTTGCTTAAAACAAAACATTACAGAGTAGCTTGAGGAAGCCGATTACTCCGGTAGAGGCAAAGATGAAGATTGACTAACGAGTCATCAAGATTGAAACATAGGTGCTTTTGTAGTAAAATCTTGCGGTAGACTAATTCATTCACTTGTGTAAATAGATATGAAGAGTTTATGTTTTGTTGTGCTATAGATTAGCAAACTTAAATTGTTAAAAGAACATTTACAGATTATTTGAATATCATTTTTCAGACGTTGTCCTTTATGAATAAGGATAATAGGATGGTGTGATTGAGTCATTATACATATGATCTCAAATTGATTGTAATAGAATGTCGTATCATGTATGATATGAAGACATACTACGAATGTATAAAGATTGCGATTCTGGAATAGAAAGAGATGTTACATAATTGTAAATAAATGATTATTTAGCAATTATAATATTGTTGTAATTCATGAACAATAAGGAAAAGTAGTACTAGTGTTGAACCGGATCCGAGGTTAAAGGAACCCGGATTTGGGGTCGTCACAAGTTGGTATCAGAGCTGATAGGTTATAAACCTTAGGTAAGAGTACCTTAGGCTATAACCGTAGTAGAAGACAAGTAAAATGATAAATGAATAAACTCCGGAAGAGTTTAAGTTATAAAAGATGAATTTGGAAAATTCATATATAGAAGATTATCCAAAGATGGATTTAAGAAGATATAAGAGAGATGAAAAAGGTCATGTTGTACCTAATTTGAAGAAATGATAGAAAAATATCTTATGATAAGATTTTGAGAAGTATAAAGAAAATGCTAATAAGGTCATGAAATGATCTAGAGAAATGAACTCGTAATGAGGCAGATGTTCTAAAATATGAATGGAGAGAATTCGTATTCAGCTAAGAAAATTAGAAGGTTTGTGGGTTTTTAATTGAGAACTCATATTAGTGGCTGAGTTGTACGATTCCTTGTATGGATTTGTGCTTGGTTTTAGAACCACTTAGCTTCCTATATTAATATAGTAGTTGAGTTTAACAGTTCTTTGTATGGGCAGAGGATTTGTTTTTGGTTTAACGACCGCTTAACTTTCTATATTGATTAGTGGCCGAGTTGACCAATTTCTTGTAGGGGCAGGAGATTGCGTTTGGTTTGACAACCACTTAGCTTCCTATAGTGATAATCGATTTGAACCTGATATCATGCTATTCGATGTATATATGGTGAGAAGGTGATTCTTTTCTCATAATATATTGGATATGTAGAGAATATTAAGATAAATACGTGTTCTTAAAACTCATACTGATGGTAAGTTCGTGACTCATAATCGTATGGTGGAACCCCTCAGCGAATGGACGATTTTGGTCTGACTAGGATAAGTTCTCCGACCCATATGATTGTGGCAAGTACCTGAACTCCTAATGTGTGGTAAGTTTGATGAACAATAAGTATGGGTAGAGTTAAGTAGTAAGACTAGAGCTTTACCATATATAGTTATTAAGCTGGAAAAGAATGCGGAGGAGAAATTTGAGGTATTTTGAGGTTTTAGGACATTCCAAATCTTCTAGCTATGCTAGACTTTGAAATTCTTAAAATCGTGCTAAATTCGCACTTTTGTGCTTTTGAAAAGACAAATGTATTTTAGAAATCATTAATGCATTTAGTGCAGAGATGATAAACGATGGAGTCATCAATGCAGAGTAACCTAGTGTTGGATGTTTAAAGCCCACTATGGTATGATGTAGTATGACAAAGTCATAAAATGATTTTCAGTATTTTAAAACGTTTAAAGAATAGTCTATGCTAATTGTTTCAGCTAGACAAATTGATTTGAAAATATCAAAATGTATTTATAAAATCATCACATGCCATTAAAGCCATGGTGTGGGGATGAAAAGGACGGAATCCTCAACGTACTGTCAAGATGTACGGTATCATGAAGTCATGAATTAATGACGGAATCCTCAACGTACTGTCAAGATGATGCGGTATCATGAAGTCCTATAAATGAATTTTTAGTTATTTTAACTAATCTGAAATGAATTTTTGAATCGTAATATACGAACAGTTCAATGATGGGAGTCTTTGTCATTTATTTTAACTGGACACTTTTGGTCAGAATTGACTCAAGTTTATTATCCAATCCAAATTATTTTGGAACGGAATTTTGTAGTAAGTCTGAGGTGAACAAGTGCAAAAACAAATATATTCTGTCGGCTAAAGCAGATATATTTTTGTCGGCATAAAGCTCCGACTGGCGCCTAACAACTAAGACGTTCTGCACGACGTATGGTACAATAGGTTGATCACCTAGCGTACACCTATGGAATGTTTTCAGTCCTTGTGATTGATAAACACTCTTTTTATAAGTATTTACAGGGATAAATACTATTTATTCGGAATTCAGTTAATTCCATTCGGATGTTCACAGTCTTGATGACCCCTCAGCATATTATGAAAATTTTAATGAATATTTTGATTTTCAATTTATTCTTCTGTAAGATATTGATTTTCAATTTATTCTTCTGCAAGATATTCCATTGTTCTGGAATTATGAGTTTAGAAGTATGAACTTCCTAGAAAAGGGTGGTCATAGAATTTGATGAGTAAAGAGATATTCTCAGTGATGAAAATTGGTAGAATTGTGTATGAGATAATTTCGGGGACGAAATTCTTATAAGAAGGGGTGAATGTAATATCCCAGATAATTTCAAGATTTTAAATAATATCTTAATTTATTTTATTAAAGGTTAAGGTTTAAACCTAAAAGGTGAGAAGGAAGATGTGTTGAAAATGGGTAAACATTTTTTTTTAACATAAATTATTTGTTAGAAATTAAATGTGAGAATATTTTAATGATGCAGGTAGATAATTTATTTAAGAAAGAAATTCAATTGAGAAGTGAAGGTGAATATATTAATATTTATATATATACACCTATAGTTGAGTTTGTTAGTCAAACAAGATGATGTGTGAAGTAAATTAAATACTTAATAAAACTAATAAATTAATTAGTTTTAGTATGGATTAAAAAGAAAAGTCATGTAATATAATTAATTGAATTAATTATATAAGTTATGAATTAAGGTTATGAGTAACAAGTAGGGAAGTGGAATATTGCCTAGAAGGACAATATTAAGAAGTTAATTAATTAAGTAATTTACTTAATTAATAAGTTGTTATAGATGTAAGCCCAATATAGAGATATTTGCATGAAATGGGTAATTAAATAAGAGAGCCAATAAAAAATAAGTTATGTAGCCCAAACCATTAAAAGTCAAATGATGGTCAATGGTTGGGAGAAGCATTTCAAGTATTGATTGAGTGTAGAGAATTAACTAGTGTCTAGTTAATTGAATAACCCTAGTTGGTTGACAAGAGAGATAGCATTAACCAATCATTGGTTAATTGCTAGATAAATAAATGTGGGGTTAAGAATTAACCGTGGATGGGTTAATTAAGTAACCCAATGTGGTAGAATTAATTATAGCAAATCTAATTGGATTATATTATAAGTCCAATTGAGGTATTAAACTAGGTCAAATTAATTTAACCTAGTAGTCCATATAATTTAATTTGAACATGGATTTATGTAATAATTAACCAAGCTCAATGCTTGTTTAATTAAATGTAACATAGGGTATTTAATATTAGCCCAATGTAGTAAATAAATTGAGCCCAAATCAATTAGTTGAATGAGCCAAATATATTAAATCCTAGGGTCCAATGTGGAGCCCAAATGGTAGTCAAAGTGGTGGTCAATATATATACATTGGTGTATATATATATGGATACTTATATAATGATATAGGATATAAAAATAAAGCTAAAATGGTGTAGTAAATTGATAAATCCCGAATTTTGGGGGGGGCCCACATGTGGATGTTGTGTGTGGCTTTATTTTTGCTTATTTTACACTCCAAAAGTTGCTTACAAGCAACCTTGATGGATGTCAATCAAGTTGTCAATAAATCAATGCTATAGTAATCTCAATTAAGCTCTAAATTGACTATGTTGGTGAATTAGGAGAGTTAATAAAGTATTAGCATTTGGCTATATATAGAGTGCTTCCCACACTTGTGATATGGTTGTTAGTCTTTTTACTAGAAAAGCTAGAGAGAAAGAAAATAGAGAAAAGCTCTAGAGAAAAAGAAAAAGAAAGTTAGATCTTGTGAGCATTGATGGTTGGATGATCTTGGAGCAAGGTTTAAAGATGGAGGTCTCCTCAAGAGGAAGTTATCTATGTAAGAAAATTGATCATCCAAGTCTTTTCAAAGTTCTAACAAAGAGGATAATCAACAAAAGGTATAAAACCTTCTAGCTTGATATTGTTCTTTGGGTATTATGTAATTTCTATGGTAGAAATATAATTTTCAAAGTCTAAATGGATAGATCCATGCTATATTGGTATATCTAGGGTTACATGGGTTTAACATGGGTTTTTATATGTGTTTATGATGAAAAATTTCATCAAGCTCATTGAATAAATTTTTACCGACGAAAACAAATTAATCTAATACGTAGCAGCCCATTCACGAAATTACTGTTCATGATCCGT
Organism: Hedera helix; assembly: GCA_947179155.2. Lineage (NCBI taxonomy): Eukaryota > Viridiplantae > Streptophyta > Magnoliopsida > Apiales > Araliaceae > Hedera > Hedera helix. The sequence continues at coordinate 38,005,486 of OX359281.1, forward strand.
TAGTCGGATTTATGATCCGTCAATTTTGGGTGATAGATACATGAAATATGAAGATTCTCCAAGTTGAATGACTAAAATCCGATTTAAAATGAGCAAGATATGGATTTTCTACCAAAACACTCCATTGTTTTAGGGTTGTGCACAACAGTCCGGTTTGGAGCCAATTTTCGTGACCAAAACAAATCCAAATTTGATGTTTGATGACAGAAAAATATAGTTCGGGAAGTTACAAATCCATCGATACCAAATAGGCCTCAATCGGACTAGTGGATTTCATTTTATTCAAGTTCCCGTCGAAGACCCCAAGTCTGAAAAAGCATAAAAGTAATCTGCCTATTTTTTTAAAAAAACCGGCCGGTTCGGTTTTTTTCGGTTTTTCATGATTTCTAGGTAGGGCCGGTTCGGGCATTTTTAGGTCGGTTCTTGGGTTGGTTCCAAAAGAGAAAATGCTTATAATTTTATAAAGAAAATTATCAAAATTTAAAATCCGAATGTTTTTGTAATTTGGTATTTATTAGAATTAATAGTGGATTAAAGCTTACTAAATGGCTAATAATTATGGGAAAATTATTTTTAATTTCAGAAAAATAATATTTGACCTATTGGCATGCTAGTTAAGTGTTATAAAATAAAATTTGAAATTATTGGAGTGATTCACTATATATTAGCTATTTATTAGTGTATAAATAGGCTAATAATCTAATTAAATATTATTTAATAAATATTAAATAATATATGAAGTTATGTAATTAATTAATTATGATTTAATGAATATTAAATAATAATTAAAGGATGTTAAGATGAATAAGTTAGTTATTTATTATTTAATTGCACTTAAATAATAAGTAAAATTAAATAAATAATTAATTATTATTTAAATTAATATTAAATAATAATTAAAGAATATTAAAGTTAGAAAGCTAATTATTTATTATTTAATTAATATTAAATAATAAGTAAGGTTAATTAAGTAATTAATTATTATTTAATTAATATTAAATAATAATTAAAGGATAATTAAGGTTAATTAATTAATTAATTAATATTAAATAATGAGTTCGGATAATTAGTTAATTAATTATTATTTAATTCATATTAAATAATAATTAAATGGTAATTAAGTGGAATAAATTATTACTTAATCGAAAGAAGATTATTAAGTAATTAAAATATATTGATAATATTATTGACTAACTATTAAATGATAATAGTTAAGAATTAAATCATTATTCAATAATTAATAATGATATGTAATTAATTTAAAATATTATTAAAGGATTAATAATATTATTTAGCATTTAATTAACTATTAAGTAATAATAGTTAAGAGTTAAATCATTATTAAATAAATAATAATGATAAATAAAGATTTAGAATATTATTAAAGAATTAATAATATTGTTTAACAAGTAATTAACTATTGGGTAATAATAGTTAAGGGTTGAATCGTTATTAAATAATTACTAATGATACGTGAGGATTTCAAATATTATTAAATGATTGATAATATTGATGAACAATTAGATTATTATTAAAATGATTGATAATAATGAGAAGTCAATTAAAATATTATTAAAGGGTAATAATATTAGCAAGCAATTAAATTATTATTAAAAGATTAATCATAATGATTAAGGTAAACTATTATAAAAAAATAAATTAATAATAGTAATGATTATTTAAAGTGTTATTTAACAATTAAATAACATTATAAGTTATTACTAATTGATAGTAAAATTTAAAATATTATCCAAGGTGGGTAATATTATGATAAGTATCGAGATAAATGATGTGATTAAGTTAAACCAAGGGTATGGTCCATTAGTGATTAATTGGTGGATCGACCTAAATAAATATAGGGTCCAAGTTTTAATGCAGTGACATTAATAAATGTCATAATTGCATAGTTTCGAACAAAAGATTTATGGTGTTGAATATGAAACACTGAGTCAAGTCAAAGAGAGACTAAAATATGAAATTAACCTTATTAAATAAAGGGGATGATAAGAAGAAATAAATATCTTTAAAATAAGATTTAGTATTGAGTCAAACTTTGACTGATATTGTGCACCGTTGATCTCACATACCGTGTAGGTGGTGCAAGGAACGTGAAAGATTAACGTAAGCTGGTTATACAAGTTCAGGCAAGTTTTTCAGAACGTGTTGTATTATGTGCATGAATTATAAGTTTGTTATTAAACTGAGATGTGCTCATACGTGGTTATGTGCAAAGATGTTTTAATGTGCCTTTGTGCAATAAGTTGATTTGAACTGTTGATATGCGGTAGTTGATTTAAGACAATTGTTCTGCATTGAACTATATGTCATGATAGAGGTTAGACATGAAGCATAGATTAAATGCGAGGCGTGATATACATGAGAAATGTATGTACTGCAAAGCATAAGATGCATGAAGCATGAAGCATGATTGAACTGTTTTTACGTGTTATGTGAAACTGTTAGACTTGCTGAGCCGTCGTGCTCACCCTTGCTTAAAACAAAACATTACAGAGTAGCTTGAGGAAACCGATTACTCCGGTAGAGGCAAAGATGAAGATTGACTAACGAGTCATCAAGATTGAAACATAGGTGCTTTTGTAGTAAAATCTTGCGGTAGACTAATTCATTCACTTGTGTAAATAGATATGAAGAGTTTATGTTTTGTTGTGCTATAGATTAGCAAACTTAAATTGTTAAAAGAACATTTACAGATTATTTGAATATCATTTTTCAGACGTTGTCCTTTATGAATAAGGATAATAGGATGGTGTGATTGAGTCATTATACATATGATCTCAAATTGATTGTAATAGAATGTCGTATCATGTATGATATGAAGACATACTAGGAATGTATAAAGATTGCGATTCTGGAATAGAAAGAGATGTTACATAATTGTAAATAAATGATTATTTAGCAATTATAATATTGTTGTAATTCATGAACAATAAGGAAAAGTAGTACTAGTGTTGAACCGGATCCGAGGTTAAAGGAACCCGAATTTGGGGTCGTCACAAGTTAGCTCTTAGATATCAAGTCAATAAATTAATGAAATACAACTGTTTAAATAACATCATAATAGAGATAACAATAATGTAAAATAAAGCATACGTTACTGTGTAATGACAATTATTGATTCAATAATGTGAATTACTGTGCATATGTTACTGTGACAATTATTAGGTTCAATAATTTTAAAAACAGTGCAACAACAATTATTGACTCAATGATATAAAATACAGTGTAATGACAATTATTAAATCAGTAATGCAAAATACTGTGTAACAACAATTATTGAATTGATAATATAAAATATTATGCAGTGACAATTATCGATGAAATGATGCGTAACAGTTACGGTGTCAATTATCAGACCAATAATATGAGACACTATGCAATACCGTGTGTTACTGTAGAGTACCGTGTGCTACAGAAAATACCATAAACTACCGTATGTTACTATTCTTTTATCACCGGTATTTTAACAGTTCCGTTGACTATTTTTATTTAAAAAGGTTACTTCTGTCGTTTTCTATATCCGACAAATATTCCGTTGTGGGGTCCACCAATAATTTATTATTTCGGCGCCGTCGTACGGCACGAATATTCCCCGACCAAACGAATATTCCCCGACAAAGCGAATATTGTCCGACAAAATAAAATTTGCACATAACATCCTTAACTTTCAATTTTGTTAATTTAACCACTTACTGTTTCAAAAAAAATATATATGAAGAAAAATTAAATTTTGTATTTCATAAAATTCGGGGTCTTACAACCTCCCCTCCTTATGAAATTTCGTCCCCGAAATTGACGTACCTGACATATCGAAGAGGTAAGGATACTTATATTTCATCTCAGATTCTAGCTCCCAGGTCATTTCCTCAGTATCTTGGTTCCTCCATAAAACCTTAACTTGAGGTATAACCTTTGAGCGTAGGATCTGCTCCTTCTTATCCAGGATCTTAACAGGTACCTCCTCGTATGTTAAATCCTCTGCTATAACGTCTGGTTCTAACTCAATGACGTGGTTTGGGTCCTTCACATATTTACTTAACATAGATATGTGAAAAACGTTATGGATGCGAGACATACTTGGTGGTAGGGCTAGTCTGTAGGCTACGGTTCCTATTCGATCGAGGATTTCAAATGGGCCAATAAATCGAGGGTTGAGCTTTCTTCTCTTTCCGAATCTCGTAACCCCTTTCCATGGAGAAACACGTAAGAATACATGATCTCCGACGTTGAAACTTTCGTCTCTCCGATGAAGATCAGCATAACTCTTTTGTCGTTCTTGTGCGGTCTGTATTCGTTGTCGGATCATTTGGATCTTTTCGGTCGTCAAGCGTACCAACTCGGGTCCCAACAATTTTGCTTCTCCTACCTCATTCCAACATATTGGAGAGCGACACTTCCTTCCATACAATGCCTCGAATGGAGCCATGCCTATGCTTGCTTGGTAACTGTTGTTGTAAGAAAATTCCACCAACGGCAAGTACTTATCCCAACTTCCTTTGAAGTCTAATACACAAAGTCTCAAAAGATCTTCGAGGGTCTGGATCGTCCTTTCCGATTGTCCGTCCGTTTGAGGATGGTATGCAGAACTAAAACGTAGTTCAGTGCCCATAGCTTTTTGTAGACTGATCCAAAAGCGTGAAGTGAATCTAGGATCTCGATCAGAAACTATGGAAACTGGCATGCCATGCAATCTCACGATCTCATTTATGTACATACCGGCAAGACGTTCAAGTGAAAAGTTTTCTCGTATAGGCAAGAAATGAGCAGATTTGGTCAATCTATCTACGATCACCCAAATTGCATCTAAGCCTTGAGAAACTTTTGGAAGACCCGTCACGAAGTCCATATTGATGTGTTCCCACTTCCATTCGGGAACTTCAAGTGATTGTAATGGACCTTTAGGAACTTGATGTTCTGCCTTGACACGTTGACAAGTTAGGCACCTTGAGATAAACTCCGCAATCTCTCTTTTCATATTGTTCCACCAAAATTTATGTCGAAGATCTCGATACATCTTGGTACCTCCTGGGTGGATTGCGAACGGCGTGTTGTGTGCCTCCATCATGATTTTATGCTTTAATTCAGGATCGTTAGGAACACAGAGTCGAGAGTTGACTCGAAGTATTCCTTTCTCGTCAATTCTTGCTTCGGGAATGGCACCTTCTTGTACTTTCTTTATCATGTTTATCAGTTCCGGATCGGTAGCTTGAGCAGCTTTAATTTTATCGATTAAAGTTGGTTCTACTCGCACGTGAGCAATCTTCGAGTGGGTCCATGGTGTCTTTAGCTCTATCTCCATCTTTTGCAAGTCGTACAAAATACACTTTTGTGTTGTTAGCAGTGCACTTGTACTTGCATAAGATTTTCTGCTCAAAGCGTCAGCTACAACGTTCGCCTTTCCCGGGTGATACTGGATTGTGTGGTCATAATCCTTTAACAGCTCAAGCCAACGTCGTTGTCGCATGTTGAGTTCCTTCTGGGTGAAGAAATACTTGAGACTTTTATGATCCGTATAGATATTCACTTTTTCTCCGTACAAGTAGTGTCTCCAGATCTTCAACGCGAAAACGACTGCTGCCAACTCTAGATCATGAGTAGGATAATTTTTCTCATAATCTTTGAGTTGTCGAGAGGCGTAGGCTATAACCTTTCCATGTTGCATAAGGACACAGCCTAGACCTTTGCCAGAAGCATCGCTGTAGATAACAAATTCTCCTGATCCTGATGGTATGGTCAGAACAGGAGCTGAAACCAGTCTCTTCTTGAGTTCTTGGAAACTTTTCTCGCATTCCTCGCTCCATATGAATTTTGTGCTTTTCCGAGTAAGCTGCGTTAATGGAGTGGCGATTCGAGAAAATCCTTCTACGAATCTCCGATAATAACCAGCTAGACCCAGAAAACTTCGGACTTCGGTTACTGTTTTGGGTTGTTCCCAATTTAGTACCGTTTCAATCTTCGCAGGATCGACTGATATTCCTTGACTAGAAATCACATGCCCAAGAAACGCGACCTCCTCAAGCCAGAACTCACATTTCTTCAACTTGGCATATAATTTGTTTTCACGGAGCTTTTGTAGTATCAATCTCAGGTGTTGTTCATGATCCTCGCGACTCTTGGAGTATATGAGGATGTCATCAATAAAGACAACCACAAAATGATCCAAATGTTCCTTGAATATCCGGTTCATCATGTCCATGAAAGCTGCAGGAGCATTAGTTAGTCCAAAAGGCATGACTAAGAACTCATAATGCCCATAACGAGTTCTGAAAGCAGTCTTTGGAATGTCCTCAGCTTTAACCTTTAACTGATGATATCCAGAACGGAGATCAATCTTTGAGAAATGTTGAGCGCCTTGCAATTGATCAAACATGTCATCAATCCGAGGTAACGGGTACCTGTTCTTGATGGTGACATGGTTCAATTCTCGGTAGTCAATGCACAATCTCATACTCCCGTCTTTCTTCTTCACAAATAGAACAGGAGCACCCCAAGGTGATGCACTCGGACGAATGAAACCGGTATCCAACAATTCCTGTAGTTGGACTTTTAACTCTTGAAGTTCAATGGGAGCCATTCGGTAGGGAGCTTTGGAAATGGGCTTGGTACCGGGTTCAAGATCAATATAAAAATCAATTTCACGGTTTGGGGGTAAGCCAGGAAGTTCTTCAGGAAAAACGTCAGGAAACTCATTAACAATGGGAATATCATTTAAGTTTGACGTATTTTTGTTCAAATCAGTGACATGAGCTAAAAAGGCTTGACATCCGTTTTTCAATAAACGAATGGCTTTATGGCTAGAAATAACAGTTATAGATTTCAATGGTTTAGTTGCTTGAATTTGCATGACAGGTTGATTAGGAATATGAAAACTAATAATCTTATGAAAACAATCAATTTTAGCATGATGGGTAGTCAACCAATCAATTCCTAAAATCACATCAAATTCATGCATCTCCAAAGAAATAAGGTCAACAGGTAATGTGAGGTTGTTGATTTGAACTAGGCAAGATTTATAGACAGTAGATGTAATGGTCATTTCTCCTAATGGGGTTTCAACTGATAAGTCAAAGTCCAAATTTTCAGGAGTTAAGTTTAAACGCTGAGCACATGCAGGTGAGATAAAAGAATGGGTAGAGCCAGTATCTAACAAAGCGTAGACTTCACGAGAATTTATGAATAGCTTACCGGTTATCACCTCGTTCGAGTTTCGCGCCATTTGGGATGTCACAACAAAAGCTCTCCCTTGAACTACAGATTTTCCCTTATCCGCGCTAGCTTTTGGTATCATCATTGCAGCTGGACTTGATTTTGTGGCAGGACAAAACCGCGCAAGATGACCCTCTTTCCCACAACTGTAGCACTTTTTAGACTGCAGAGTACAGTTTGGGCTGATGTGACCTTCCTGACCACACCTATAGCATCTCACTGGTGGTCGATCTTCTCCCCTTGAAACTGGGGTCGGTGCTGGTGTTGGTACTGGTGCTGGTGCCCTTCCATAATTATTATGGAATCTCTTTCTTTTGAAATTGTTCCCACTAGATTCTCCTCTTCTGTTATTTGGTGTGGAATTACCACCGAAGTGTTGGTTACCTCCTCGATGGTTTTCGTTCCTGTGGTTGTTGTCACTCCTTTCTCTATGCTGATCATTAACTCTTGGCTGCAATGTTTCATCTGTTTGCTCCACCCTTTGAGCCCTATCTACAACATCTGAATACAAACTGAATTTATGAGAACTAAGTTGTTGACGAATTTTGAGTCTCAAACCTCTCAGGAACATTCGACTCATTCGTGCTTCGTCATCTACTAGATGAGTCGCAAAACGAGACAGTTCAGCAAACTTAGCTTCATATTGAGAAACTGTCATGTTTTCCTGCTCCAGCTTAATGAATTCCACTTCCTTCATATGGCGGATGCTTTCTGGGAAGTACTTCTCGTTAAACAGTTCTTCGAATTCTGTCCAAGACATTTCGAGTGCTGAAGGTTGGATACGTTTTACCGCTTCCCACCAATGGTCCGCCTCACCTCGTAACATAAAAGTGGCAAATGACACCTTCTGATCATCAGCGCATTGTAAGACATCAAGTATTTTTGTCGTCTGCTTCAGCCATGCCTCCGCTTTGAGTGGGTCAGGCTTCCCGTGGAATTCAGGTGGTCCTAATTCTTTAAATTGCTTAACAGTGACCATCCTCAAATTGCCAGCGTTTCTACCGTTATTATTGACTGGATTTCCTCTTCCTTGATTCTGTATGAACTGCATGAAATTCCTAAAGAATCCATCGTTCATCATGTTATCAGGAACATTATTTCCTGAGTTGGCAGGAGGATTGTTTGGGGCCTCTTGATTCTCGGCTACATTTGCTTCAGGCATTTCATAGTTAACCTCTTGATTTCCAGATGCCATACTAAACTGTGGTCACAAAATAAATGTTAGTTCAAATAAACTGACTCATCACTTCATGTTCCTACATTCAAATCGACTCATTAGATAATAAAATCTATTTTAGGTAGGACACACTAGTGACTGATTCTATTCGTCTCTCCCCTCCTAGTTCTAACCCCAGATCTCCATTAAAGATCATATCCCTAAGCTCTGATGCCAACTGTGACGCCCCCAAATCTGGGCCCACACAGCCCAAACTTGAGTCGTCAAAAGACTACAACAAAATTATTACAACAAAGCACAACGTACAACAATACAGTGTATAATAATACACAACTAAGTCTTCACTATTATTGCCACACTATTTTACAAAACGTGAAGACTATGATAACTATTCCTCGGACCCTCACTCCATTCCCCGGCTAGACCCTGTTATGTTTTCATCTCCTGTTGAAAAACAATGGAACAAAAGAAAGGGTGAGCTCAAATAGCCCAGTAAAGAATATCATGACTAAGATAATGACGAATAAATTATCATTAGTCTTCAACAGCTGAGTTCTTGATAGAATACAATAGACTACAAGGTTTATATCAAAAACTGCAGTTAAATTCTTAAACAACGTTCAGATCAATAATAGCAGCGGAATGAGTAATCTATTAGAAGAATAATGCAGACTATAATGTCCACTCGGTTCTCTTTTTAGGAAAAACATCATCAACTTTTATCATCTGAAATATCATTAGTCAAGATAATACAAATTCACAGTTCCTGATCATAATCATGCAGATCAACAGTTCATCTTTGCACTACGGGCCAAAGACATTCAATATAACACCAACGGTCATGATTATACCAGATTCAGCCTTTGGTCATAATCATACCAAACAACAGTTCATCTTTGCACTACGGGCCAAAGAGAACATTCACCACGTGCCATAAAAGACACCGAACAGATGTATCGCCTTTAACCTATTATATCGCCTTTAACCTATCATCTGTTCAACAAATATATCACATCTGTGCCCCCGGCCACAGATATTCACAACAGCTTGATTTTTGGATGATTAGAATGATATAAATGATGAACAGAAGAAATAGGATAATAATAAGTATCGGAAGTTTACTTTGTACAGATTCAAATAATGTCCAAATTGTCAACATGATGTGGAGTGAAATTCAAGATCCACAGTTCAGAATAACGGTTACAATTCAATAGAAAGGTTCACGTAAATAGGAAGGTTCAGTTGAAATAATGAAGTTCAACTATTATGGAACATATAATATTTTCAGGAATTATAGAAGCAATAGTTCCATAATAAATTTCGATTTAGGAGTATGAAAGAAAATAATATCCCTCACCGTAGCAGGTTTGATTAACAAAAGGTGAAGGAAATTAATACAAGGGTTATTCACCAACATGCGGCAATCCGCTCCGTAAGGTTATTCCCACAATTTAATAGAATTTGAGTACAAAGAGTTATTCACCAAACAGGCGGCAATCCGCTCCGTAAGGTTATTCTCAGAGATTAATAATGAATGAATACGAAAGGTTATTCACCAACAGGCGGCAATCCGCTCCGTAAGGTTATTCCCACAATTTAATACATGGAAATAAAAGGCACGTCTTATGAGTAAGGAATAAACAATATTATTATCGAGAATCAAATAATGATAATTCTTTACCATAGTACGTTTGAATAATGGAAGATGAAAAAGATGGTATCCCTTACCGTAACACGTGACTGGATATTGATTTAAATGAGGTTGATTAACTTGAACAGTACACGTATACTTATAGATCTTCACAAATACTCAAGATGACTTAAGCACACTTAGAGAGAACTTTCACAAGAAGTATTTAGAGAGAGAAAGAAAGAACAAGTAAGGAAGTTTATGAAAAATTCTTAAGTTAAGGCTTCTATTTATAGCCAAAAATCTTATCATTCATTTAATCTAAACCATTCATTTAAAGATCACCTTTTAATCTACACCATCCATTTCAAATATTATATTATCTTTAATCTACACCATTCATTTCATATCACCTAATAATCACCTAACTTTATATTATAAACAAATCAATTTAATTATTCAACAATAATTCACACTTTAATCTACACCATTCATTTCATATCACCTAATAATCACCTAACTTTATATTATAAACAAATCAATTCAATTATTCAACAATAATTCACACTTTAATCTACACCATTCATTTCATATCACCTAATAATCACCTAACTTTATATTATAAACAAATAACTTTATCAATTCAATTATTATGACTAATTATTATAAATACAGTATAGTTAGCTCTTAGATATCAAGTCAATAAATTAATGAAATACAACTGTTTAAATAACATCATAATAGAGATAACAATAATGTAAAATAAAGCATACGTTACTGTGTAATGACAATTATTGATTCAATAATGTGAATTACTGTGCATATGTTACTGTGACAATTATTAGGTTCAATAATTTTAAAAACAGTGCAACAACAATTATTGACTCAATGATATAAAATACAGTGTAATGACAATTATTAAATCAATAATGCAAAATACTGTGTAACAACAATTATTGAATTGATAATATAAAATATTATGCAGTGACAATTATCGATGAAATGATGCGTAACAGTTACGGTGTCAATTATCAGACCAATAATATGAGACACTATGCAATACCGTGTGTTACTGTAGAGTACCGTGTGCTACAGAAAATACCATAAACTACCGTATGCTACTATTCTTTTATCACCGGTATTTTAACAGTTCCGTTGACTATTTTTATTTAAAAAGGTTACTTCTGTCGTTTTCTATATCCGACAAATATTCCGTTGTGGGGTCCACCAATAATTTATTATTTCGGCGCCGTCGTACGGCACGAATATTCCCCGACCAAACGAATATTCCCCGACAAAGCGAATATTGTCCGACAAAATAAAATTTGCACATAACATCCTTAACTTTCAATTTTGTTAATTTAACCACTTACTGTTTCAAAAAAAATATATATGAAGAAAAATTAAATTTTGTATTTCATAAAATTCGGGGTCTTACATTAATAATATTTATAAATGATTAAGATATCATTGGGGATAGTGTAAAGCATTATTTAATTATTAATAATGTTAATAAGTGTTTGAGATAATAAAGAGATTAAGATGATTATTAGATGGTTAATAATATTGAGGAACTAGATGATTTATTATTGAGATAATAAATGGTTAAAATATTATTATACAATTAATAATATTATATGTGGTATTTATATATTATCAAAGGAGATAATATTATAAAGCAATGAAGTGATGGTTATGTAAGTTAAAATATTATCAAGGGATTGATAATGTTATTAAGAGTTTTAAGGTTATGATTAAGTGATAGATGATTTAAGACATATATGTTAAGGTTATTAATGTTAAATAAACCTATATGTGTTATGCTAATTGGAGGATCAATGTTATTGAATATTAGGTCACCCAAAGGAAGTATTTTTAGTTGAATAGCGGTAGTCAGCGGAACAGGCAAGTTCTTCTTAACCCTAACTTGTATTTATTGTTACAAGTTTCCTTCAACTTTATGTACATTGAGCTATTCAAATTATTGTTGAGCAAATTCTACACTCGTAGTTATTTGACAGAATTTAAAGTGGATTAATTATATAAAATTATTCCACCTCATTATTGATTATTGTATTCGCACATAGTGCCTTTGCAAATGTTATAGTTCAGTAATTTACGAACTGTTTAAGAATGTCTAAGTTAATTGTTTCGGCTAGACAAATGCATGTTTAAATTCATCTAATTGAATATTATGAAAGCTTATCCAAACCATTGGTTTGTGCGGATTCTTACAATAAGACTGAGAAAGAACAACCCTAGTTAAAGGGGATTTTTATTTGTCGGGAAACCGAATGCGCGCAAGAAATCTAAATGTTATGCATATACATAGGACATGAAAGGACTGATCCCCTCGAGTGTCCCGTTATTTTTAACAAGGTGTCAGACATTGTATGTCCGTTCTACATTAGTAGCAGTTCATGGTCCTTTGAGACCACTCAGCAGTAAAGAGTCAATCCATTCTTTTATTAAACATTGATTCTTGTTATTTCACAATTGTTATCTATTGTTGAAACTCTCGAAGATAAATCTTTTTCATTCATGATATATCATTTCTTATTTATTTAAACTTGTTGGGCAAAACAGTTGTTCACCCTTGCTATATCATGAACTATTTTCAGTTAAGCCGAGTGATCTAAGGAGTACCACGGCAAAGGAAAGATGAACGCATAGACGTAATTAGTTCGTACTATATGTATAAACTTTTTTTTTGTATAAGGTAATGATGATGTATTAAGGTTAGTGGAACCTGGGATTGAGGGTACGTTTTGTAATGAAATTATGTATGTTTTCCGCGAGTTATTGAAGTTTTAGTTTATGAATGTTTGTCAAGTGATGAATAGTGAGCACCGAACTCGAGGTTCAAGGGATTGGGGGCGTCACAGTATGTATGTTATCCAACTATAATTATTACATATGTTCTTTTTAATAGTTTTATTTAATTTATATATCTTAACAAATTTATATAAGATAATTTTATTAAAATATTAAGATGTCGAAATAAATCTCTTAACATATCACGCAATTTAATTATATTAATATTAGTCGTGAATGCTATTATTAAATTAATATCCTAACTAATTTAATTCATTAAAATTTAAAATTTTACCAATTCACATGATAACTGTAATATAACAACTGTAACATTAGTTGAAAAATTATAATGGATTCATTTCTAACTAATTGTTATAACTAAATCAAAACTTATTAAAACTTAACTTTCATAATTTTATTCGAATTAGAATTTCAAACAATTTTTTTCAATATAAACGATAATATAGATCTATTACAAACTTAAATAAAATAATTATTTTCTCATAATCATAACTAAATAAATTTACAATAATTCATTCAAATTTTTAGCTCAATAATTTATTAAAAGAACGTACAATATATAATTCAATCCCTACTTTGAAGAAATTCCAATACGAAGCAAAAAAATACAAAAATAATTCCTATAATTTCTCCTCTATAATTTCTAAGTTTCAGGTATATAATATTTGCTATTGATATTGTCAAAGGAACTATATATATAACAACACTTTTATAATTATTTTAATAATATTTAATATTATAAATTATACTTATTACTCTAATAATATTATTATTGTTCTGATAGTATCAATCACCTTAACATTAATTAACGTAATATGTAGCTAGCGATTGTTAAAATGAATTTAACATGTACCAGGATTGTGTTTGAAGGGTGTTAAAATTGGGTTGAAAATGACGCCTAATAAAATTATTGAAGTTACAAAGTCAGCCTCTTATTTCTATTAGAGATACGAATATTTTAAAATTTAATTAATAAAAATTTGTATGTACTTATATTAATTTGAATTAAAAAAAAATCCTATTAGAGAAAAAGTATTTTAAATTTGCATAGTATTAATTAATAAAAATTTAAATAATATTTATGTTAATATGAAACAAATTAAAATAAATATTTGAATAAACATTTAATATCCACATTTAATTGTCCGATCATTCAATAGAATTTAAAGTTGGCAACTTAAAAGATATATATTTTAATAAATATTTAACTATTTAACAATTATAACTATGTTCTTGAAATCACAATTATTATTTTTTTAATTATTAATATAATAAATTATTATTCATACCGCCCATACTTGGTACAAAGTTGTTGAGGTTGTTTGATCAATTATGAACCCATTACTTGTCTTGTTTTTCTATTTTTCTTACATTATAAAAAATATAAATACTAAAAATATTTAGAAAATGATGTGGAAAAATGTTGGTAATTACAAGGATTTGGCTGCTTTTGGTAAATTATCAATCATACAAATTTAATTATATTATTTTGAATCCACTTTTAATGTTAAAAATATCTATACGCATAATACTATTGTTTTCTAACTCCGTCCGATTGCAATTAACAGAATCATTCATTAAATATTATTCTATCCGTTCCAAAATAGAGATAGTCAGTAATAACTTTAAAATTTAAAATTAATATGAATTTATTTAAGTTTTAGATATAACAACTATGTAAATTAATTACTAGTAATATTTAGTTGGTTTACTATAATTATAATTATTTGCACAAAAATCAAATAAATTATTATTTAACTTGATTTTTTGATTTCACAATTTTACTTACAACATATATAATTTAGCCACAAAGAGAGTAATATGAAACTCTAATATAATGTTTGGATTAAAAGAATAAAATAGAGAAAAAAATTAAAAAAAAAACAAAAAAAATAATGTATTTAGAGATTATTTTGGCAAATAAATCATTTTGGTGAAATAAAAATTCATTCCATCACTTCGACTTTCATTATATACAGAAAGTGGTACACTAAAATCCATTTCAATGGAATATATGTCACACTTGTGTCATCTTATCGCCCTACTCACTACCACCATCAGCTAAACATATGTATACTTAAAATGCTAAAAATATATTATTTTAATTTTATTTTTTATATTTCATTCCTTCGATTCCAATTTAATATAAAATTTGCATGAACTCCCAGTCTTTGGGAAAATCCGACCAATTCTCTTTGGAGTTTTATATTCACAGCTTATCAACACATAACAAATAGTACTTATACTCTAGAGAAATAAATAGATTAATAAATATTATATGCCCGTGGAACCCATATATGGGAAGTGAGCTATAGTTAAAATTGGACCAGAGTAATTTTTCATCCAACTCAATTTTATTTGTCCGTTGTGAGATCGAATGGTTTAGAAATAAACATGTCGCATAATAGTTATTAACACTGTCACACAATTATTATGCGATATAGGTTAAAGCTTAAAAAAAATTAAATACTGCCTAACTGTTATGTGGTAGGAAGAAAAAAAAAATTAAAGGACACAAAATAACTGTTATACAATGAAAAAATAAATTAAAGAGCACTGCGTAACAGTTATACGGTATGCTAAAAAAAAAACAATCAAGGCTTCTCTTCCTCAATTTCGTCAATTACCGCCGTAGCTCTTGCAATCAGCTCTTTGGCTCTCTGGGCTTGAACCTCCCAATCCGTTTGAGCCAGAACCAATCTTTCCTACACCCGTTAAGAATCTATCTTAGAACACAATTCATAACTTTACCTCTAACATTTTGCACAACTCTATCAATTATTCTGCATATTCTCATAAATTATTTTCTTGTTTCAAAGCTTGGACTAGGAATTAAAGGTATTGCACTAACCGGGGTTTGGACTAATTTCAATCTTGTAGCCTCGTTAATAATTTACACACTCGTCTCCAGTGTATATAAGAAAACATGGGGAGGATTGTCTAAAAAATGCTTAAAAGGATGGAAATCTTTATGTTGCGTTTAGAATTGATGGAATGGAATAAAAGTAGAAATGAAATGGTTTAAAATTATTTTAAGTATATGTTTGATTGTTAGTGAGAATGAATGGTTTAATATGATGGTAAAATTAAAATATATATCTATTCTATTTGAATGAATTTTATCCCACCCCTCTCACATAAAATAAAAATTAAAGGGATGAAATAAAATTTTCATTCTATTAGAATAATTTATCCTTCAAAATGATCATTTAATATACTATTTTTTATTCTATTTATTCTATTTATTTCATTTTCTCGACCAAGTGTAGCATTAGTGAATTTAGCCATTCCAAGCTGCATTTCAGTGTGCCTTGAACGGTGGTGGTACGAAATCATGATTTTGTTTTGTGGCTATTGTTGAATCCAGGAGCAACAGTGGCTTCAATGGGAATTGTAATTCAAACCACAGCACTTCTTTATATATTCCCATCTTTTCTAAGCTTCAGTGTATCAACCAGAGTTGGTAATGAATTGGGTGTCAGCAAGCCTACAAAAGCGAAGTTGGTTGCCATCGTGGGCCTCTCTTGTAGCTCTGTGTTGGGATTTTCAACCTTAATTTTTGCGGTGAGCGTGAGGAATGGTGGTAATTGATGAAATCGTAAAAGAGAAGTCTTGATTGTTTTTTTTTAACATACCGCGTAACTGTTATGTGATACTTAAAAGTACAACATAACTGTTATGCAGTGCTCTTTAAATTTTTTCTTCTGTTACATAACAATTATGTAGTATCTAAATTTTTTTTAAATATCACATAATTATTATGTGGTGTCTTTTAATTTTTTTTCCACCTACCGTATACCAGTTATTTATGCGATACCTAATTTTTTTTAGGTACTGCATAACTGTTATGCGATACCCTTTAATTTTTTTTCCCTCCAACATAACAATTATGTGGTATCTAAATTTTTCTTAACCACCGCATAACAGTTATACGATGTTTTTTTTTAAGCGTTAATCCATACCGCATAACAATTGTGCAATGCATCTAAGGGATAATATAAATATTTTTTATGTGGGCCATATACTGCATAATAATTGTGCAATAGTACTAATAATAATTGTGCAGTAGTGCTAATAATTATTATGCAGTATATTTATTTCTAAGCCATTCGATCTCACAAAGAGCGGACAAAATTGGGTTGGATGAAAAATTACTCCAGTCCAACTTAGATATAGATCACTCCCCTATATATATATATATATATATATATAGTTGTGATCCGTATCAAATGGTTATTATGTACACTATTTTAGTAAATTCATCTCCAGTCGTCCAATATAAGGTCCAACAAACAAGAATGATTAAATAAAAGCTTTTCTGCTACTCTTAATCAATGTTCTCAGAATCGGTTCGTTCAGCGAACCGAAAAAATTACCGAGTGGATGGGTCATTGGTTCAACCAGTGGTCAAACCGTTATTGAACCAGTGACGTCATAAATATATAAAAATATATATTATTAATTATTAATAAAATTATAAAACATCTAATTTTTTGTAAGCTAAAATATAGTGAAATTATGTTATATTATTGGTAAAAAAAAATTTGAAAAAATAAATAAAAATAAAATACTTCAAAACTGGTTCAACCGGGTCAACCATTTATTGACCAAAACTGGTTAACCGGTCCAAACCGGACCGAAAAAGGAACCGATTCCTAATTCAATCAGTCGAACCGCCGGTTCTAAACCGATTTTAATAACATTGCTCTTAATAGCAGGAGTAAAAAACTTAGTAGTGGATCGAGTAAAGATCAAAATAACTCTCATTTAAAAACTCCTTTCCGCTACTCTTAGTAAGCAGAAGGAGGAACTCCTCTTTAATTAGGTCTGAGTGCTACAAGAGGATTGGGTACTGGCTGATTAAGATTGAGTATATGGTATATCATTGATTTCCAAACCAATCAGCAATTATGCACTTGTATTAATTTGTTAAAATTAATTACATGCATGATGGTGGCATTGTTTATAAAGTTAAATTTTTATTTAACTTTTTGCAATATTTATTAAATGGAATAATAAAATTTTGAAATTAAATTTGAAAATATTTAAATAAATTTAATTTTCATATTTTTTTTTTGTGGAACGGAGCACTGTTATGTTAAATTTAAATTTTTTACAAGAAAGTTAAATGAAGAAAAATATTTTTAAAATAAATTTAATTTTCATGTTTTTTGTGGATCGGTGAACTATTATGTTGTTAAATTTAAATTTTTATTAAAAATTAAATTTCAAGAAAATTAAATGAGAAAAAATATTTTTACATTAAATTAAATTTTCATTTTTTTTAACAGAGCACTGTTAAATTTAAATGTTATAAAGTTAACTTTCTTGTGATTTAATTTTTTGAAAATTTAACTTTCTTGTAATTTAAGTTTTTAAAAATTTAAAAATATGAAGAAAAATATTTATTCCATTCCATTTAACATGGATCACTACTCATATATATATATATGTGTGTGTGTGTGTGTGTTGATATTATGTAACAGAATTTTGTAGTCACCCTTAAGAAATTTGATGGGTACAAATTAATGATGCGTTAATAGCTGCAGTGTCATTTAGGAGGAAAGATAAAAAATAAAAATAAAACTTAAAACTTACACGCATCAATTCAATTGCAACCCCAGCACTATTTTTACAAGATGGAAACTTTAAATAGGGTTTCGTGAAAAATCCTTTCCATAGTGCATCTCGATAAATGTTACTAACGTACATAGTTATCTGTGGAGTGAGATTCATAAATTTTGTGAAGACTAGCTTCGCCCCTATATTATATTCGTAAATTATGAAACGTACAAATGTATAAAAGGTTATTTCCACAGAGAATCTTTGTACTATTTTTTGTCTACTGTTAACTGGTATTGCAAATCCTGACCTAACAAGCTAGCTAGGTATTTATTTGGAGAGAGAGAGAGAAATCCTCTCACTTTCTTAACGAGTTCCATTTGCTAGCTATGGCCCTCACTCTGAAATGGTTTAATTTCCTGTAATTAAAGCTCAAGCATTTAATTAAAAATTAAATCATGGTTCATAATTATGAATTCTGCCAAAAACCAAGCTTGATGGCGAATTGTTCACAATTTTAAATGTAGCTACAACCTAACTAGTCATTTTAATAGACTAGTGGAAATTTGTGTGTATATTTATATATTAATGCCTCCGTCACTATTTGGAATTTGAACACACCGTGTGTGCTGCCAAACTTCACATATATCACACGAGACCATCCGTTCGGCATCATCGTCTTTGATTCCACAAGGACATTCCATAACAAAATTACTGTTTCGAAAACCTTCAAATATATTTTCATGGATCATTGTTTTTTCTCCATTAATGGTGCCTTCAAAAACAAGTTTGCTACCGGATTTGAGAACCCTGGAGACTAAATCGAATCCCTTGGCAACGTTCAAGTTAACGATTGAATCGATGATAAAACCCCTTAATCCAAAATATATATCTTTAAGACATTTTTCAACTTCTAGCATAAGCTCCTCGAATGTAGCATTGTTTCCCAATGTGATACACTCATATGGTTGCACCACCTTTTTTGGCACTAATTCATTCTCAGCCCCACCACTGTTGGTTAATGCAATTGTGCAGTAGAGTTCTAATTTTTCTCCCAACCCTACTTCAAATTTGGAAGGTTACTCCTTGTAATATTCTTTAACGAGGTATTTGGAATCAAGGATTATCCTCGATGCCAATTATATGGTAGCTAAAATCCCCGAATTCAAAGTTGGATTTTGGTCTTTAAATATGTGTTTGTACAAGTAAAACAAGTCCTTTGAGAGTTGAATCCTAGTAATCTTGTATCGAGCCTTAACTCTCGAATCATTCGATGAAAAACCCTCTTGATGGGGAAAATTAGCGTTAGAAATGTCCTCCAAGCAATATTCCAAAACTTTTGTCACCGGATTAGGCAGCGTCAGACCAAAAAATTCCCAACTATATGATTCCCTAGTGACTTTAACACGAAATCTAGTAGGCCAGTGTCATCGATATAGGCACGAGCAGCATCCCGGACGTCTTGCCTAGAAATCCATCGAAATTCAGCTCTTTTTAGTGAATCAATGACCACCCTAGTGGCCATTTCGACTCGTTTAAGAGACCATCTACAAATAGTGTCCACTAGGATTCCGGGGTTATAAGTATCAATGCTGCTTTCCTTTGAAAGGCGCTAATTGAGCTCTAACATGAAATGGAATAGGTCGCTGAGGGATCTCATGGAATGGCCTGAAAGTGTTTGATATTTGGAGACCATGCTTGAGATTTCCTAATTGGAAGTGCCAAGGTGATGAACAAGCATGAATAATGGTATGGTTTGTATGCCTTCAATGGCTTTTTGGTGCATTTCTTGTGAAACACCAAAGCTTCCACGTCCAAGTGAGTAGCCCCATCGAGCAAACCATGGCTCACTATAGGCTACTCCATAGAGTAATCTTAACTCCATGGTTTTCTACTGTGAATGGTCCTGTAGACTCACTTTCCTACAAAATGTGACAATTAATAATCAAGATCAAATTTTGTAGTCAAATATATACATGCAAATTCAAATTAAATTTCATACGAGTCATGATCCGCATGCAAATGCCATCTTGAATTGAAAAGTCATTTGTCGTATGACGAAAAAGAAATCCAGTAATTACTTTTACGGCCCTGGTAATCGGTGGCCCATTTACAAAGGTTTGATCTAGCCGATCTTAAAGCATAAAAGCCTTGGGGAGGTATTGAGGGCTTAATATATAACATGGGCGAACGATCTATCTTTTAACTGATTAATTAGTGTATGAAAGTCATATTCCGCAACAAGTATTGCATGTCACTGTTCGTGGCTGATTTTAGAAAAATGTAATTGTTTTGGGGGATTGGAAATTTGGAATGAAATTATTAATAAAAATAAATTGAATTAAATAATTGGATAATTTCTCTGATTTTTGGCCCAACTTTACACAACTGTATGGTGTCAAACCTAATCAATTAAAGAACAAACTTGTTATATTTCTATTTGAAAATTTTTGAACCTAGCTACTGATTCCCCAGCATGCATGTTTGAGATAGATTCTCGAGTATTTGAAAAATATATATGAAGCATATAAAAAAATTAGACTCAATATAAATTGCAATATTGAATTTGAGTGGGCCTAAGTGCTACCTTGCTTGCAGGCTGTTGCAGAGGCGATCCCAGTAATCCATGACTTGGTATCCAGGCAAGTCCGAGCCCATCTCCAACCCATTAATACATAGCAAATGCCCAAATCCATTAGAATGGAAAAACCATGCAATATATGGCCATGCAATTCCATTATTAAATTCAACTTGCCAATTCCTGAATCTATCCCCCCGATGCAGTTCCCCTCATAGCTCAAACATGCCGCTAATGTGTCCTTAGATGGCACCAAAAAATGATACTTCTTATCGCAAATAATATGGTCCCCCAACCCTATACCATAAGCTTTTTAGCAAGTTAATTTGAGCAAATTAATAAATCAAAGAAAATCAAACTAAGAGTAATTGATAATATATATATATATATAGGTGGTGTTTGTAGTGTTGATTAAGTGATAGTTTAATAAGCTCTTCAATAAAAATAAAAAATAAAAAAAAGATATGAGCAAGAGGGTTTCGATGAACTTGAAGCTGAAATGACCAATTAGGCATTTCACCTTATAAAACAGTATCTGTGTTTCCAAATTCTACAAGGGCTTTCACATTTTGTTGAAATGAGCTACAATTAAAGTCTATCGGATAATCTTGTTCACCGAATGTCTTGAATTTGAACACTCTTTTTTCAAATCTCTTTCTTTTCTTACAGCCACTCGCCTCCAAATGTGACATAATTCTTGAAATTAGCTAAGCTAGCTTGCTAGAGATAAAAAACAAGAACACAAAATGTTTAAAGAGAATTTAAAGGGCGTTAATTAAGTGTGTAACACGATAGATTGATCACACATAATGTGCCTAGAGACAGAGGCGGAAGGAGGGGGGGCGAGGGGGGTCAATTGACCCCTGTAACTCCGGCCGACAGGTTAGTTGTCTTTTTTCTTGACCCCCCAAGATCGCTGACAGCCAAGGGCGGAGGCACGTATGGGCTAGGGTGGGTTGTAGCCCGGGTGAAGGAGGAAAGGGACTGTGAGGAGGAAATGGTTGTGTGCTTGTGTCACAGTGAGTTGATCAGAACAAAAATGAACAAAACTAAAGCTAACATCTCTAGATAAAAATATGATCGTTGGAAATGAAAATTTTGGCAGTGTTACGACAAACCTTACCTCTGATTCCCAGAAAAATCAGGTGATGTAGGGAGGCAAAGCTTAGTAAAACAATGGAGTTCTAGACAGAGAGAGGGAGAGAGAAAAGAGTGTATGAACCTTTAGACGGTATGGACAATGAAGAAGACAAGAGTGTTGAAGAAAGATTAAAGTCGGTTCAGGATACTAGACATTGGGAAAGTGGATTTATTTACTGAAAATATTAATTTTTTTTATTTGTATATAAGATAAATAAATATAACTTATTTATTTAAGTTAAAAATAAAATAAAATTATATTTATTTATTTTACATACAGATAAAAAAATAAAAAAATATAAAATGACTCTTTATTTACTAAACATTTGAAAACGGAGGTTAATCAGTAGAAGGAATCCAATCCATTTTATGAGAGTGAACTTTTGCCTCTTTCTCGATTGAATCTACCTCTTAAAACAAAAGAAAATAGTTTCATTTATAAAACTTACTAATTTTAAGTATATATTTTTATTCTATAATTCTATATTTATTGAGTGTTACTTTACTAATACTATATGGAGTATTAAAGAATTATCAAGTTTAAAAATATTGTATTATTTTATAATATCATTGTAAGTAAATAGACTTTTTGTTGAATTAATTTTTTGATAAATAAAACTCCATTTGTGAAATAGAGCAAGTTCTAAAGAAATTATAGTTGATGAATGATAGTTTGATAAATTATATTGAGAAGAATATTTTTTCAACAATTGAAAACGAATAAATTTTGAGACGTTTTCAAACTATGCAGATTCGCAGAATATAGTTGCCTCCTGTCAGTCGTACAACCGAAATAATCACTCCAAGCGTCAATAAAAAAAAAAAATTTACGGCTATATTTTGACCCCCCCGTTAAAACACTCTGGTTCCGCCACTGCCTAGAGATCGAGGTCATAACATAGAGAAACTAGTTAAGAGCGAATTAACGAGATCACTGATATATATATATATATATATATATATATATATATATTTATGGAAATTGCTCACCATCTGCATGATTTGTTATGATAATACAGGATTTGCAAAGTTATCGCACAAGTGCATAGATGCATCGACAAGTGGTAGTGCAGTAAAGTAATGGTAACATGTTTTTTATCATGCCACTATATATATTCACCATTTCATTTCCTATGTGTTCCGCCAATTTTTGTGGTCAGCCGGGTCACGCTATGCTGATATTTATACATCTTATTAGAGAAGAGACGCATAATTTCCTGGCTAACTAATCTCTCTTTAATACTTATCAACTCATTTTTAATATAAAAAAACGCATATCTAGAAGATTGAAGATATTTAAAGTCATTTTCCTATCATTTAATTTGATGTTTTGTCTAGTGCACATTAGAAAGGTGCTGTAAGTCCTTCGGTTATTAAAAAATAAAATAATAATAATAATAATAATACAAGTTTTAGAGAAAAAAAAAGTATTTCAATTAACTAAGAATAATTACAAGATTAAGGTTGCAGGATCTGTTGTTACGAGTTCTAATTAGACAAAATATTGGAAGAGCTATCATTCAAGAAGAGCTTCTATACTGCAATGCCTATCTATCTAATCAATTAAGCTATTAATTAAAAATCTAAAATCTGAATAGCATGAAAGATTGTTTTATTTTTTATCTTTTTAAAAATAAAAATAAAACCGAATTAGCTATAATTAAGCCTATAACCATTAGCTACTTAAAAAGGAATAATTATGCTTCCTAATAGCTTGTGGACTTAACCGGACCGCTCAACGCTTAGGATCGTGATGGGTGGTTGGTATACTTGAAAGTTGATGTTCACCGGCCCAAGTAATTGCCTTTTCAAGCTCTAACCGAACGATGTTTATGTAGCCGTGTACCAATAATATTTACATGGATGAAATGTCAACAAAACCCAAAACAATTAAAACACCATTGGTGACATATTCCCACATAACACAATTAATGATCAATTGACATCCACATATTAATTATGACCAGTTAAGTTTTATATGAATGACAAAGCCAAAAATAAATATATATTTCATTAACATCTCCTCTTCTCATTACTACATATACGGAGTATATATGTTCTTCAATTTAAAAGTATCCGTCCTATTTTTCCATTTCTTGATCGATCTCTTGAAGATCATCTAGCAATATGATCTTTTCATAATGACACACAATAAGTATAAGGGAATATGAAATTGGAAGAATTTGATACCAAAGGATTTAAAGAATTTTATTAAGATTGATTTATTGGGGTGAGTGACGATTATGATGTACTTAGTACAGTATGATTTTTTTTTTTTAGGGACAAGTTTACATACATAATGTTAAATATTATATTTATTTTAATCATTAAAAAGTGAGATATGACACGAATTTTAATATTATGTGATAATTAAAATGAATATATTATTTGAATACTATATATTTATTTTTAGTATTATTAATTCTTTACAGCATTGGAGGAGGAGGAGGTTGTAACATAATTTTTGCTTACCAACTAAATAAATGCTTGGTGACTTGATATACTTGGTAGATATCATGTATATGTCGAAATTTATATTGATAGCAACACCAATCGTTATATCTTTAGTTTATTTTAAGCAATAATGTTTTTACTAGGAAATAAACAACAAATAGTCTGCCTATATAAGATCAACACTCTTTGTCAAAATTTGGTCATTGAATAAAGGAGGATAATTGTATCCTAAAAGAGAAAAAGATAGTAATAATATATTATTTTGGAGAGCCCAGCCATATTTAAGCGGATAAAATAAAAGTGGAGATATGGCAGGTGGGCACCTCAGAACTGAGTAGAAAAGAAAGATGACACTTCTTGGAGCGAAGCCCTTAAATATTACGTTTAAATCGAATGAATAAAATAAAAAATATATATATATATATTAAAAAATAATAGATTTAATAATTATTTTAATAGAATAATAATTTTTTTTAATTTTTATTTTATATAAAAAGTTAATAGAATAAAATTTATTTTAATAAAATAAATATGTGTGATAATTTTGTTATCATATTATATTATTCATCTCAACCAACAATCAAATATATATATTTAAAATATTTTAAAATTATTTCATTCATTCAATCTAAAAATAGCATTATACTGTATTTGTAAGTTTTTATTTGAGGAAAAGAGAAGGGAAGAAAAAATAATTAAAATTTATCCAACTATCATATTTGTGAGTTTTTTTTAGGAAGAAATGAAAAGGATTTGGAGCTAAAATTAATTTGGTTTTTGACTAAAAAAAAATTCTTCTCAAAATAGGTAAATATATGATTTGCACTTATAAAGTCATCTCGATCGAGCCAAATTTCAGTTGCAAAGACAAAAATAAACTGGTAAACTGTACCCTACCCCCTACAAAATTGTTTAGTTTTTATTACTTCTTCAAATTTTCAACCATCAACTCGAAATATTGTTAATACATCTACTGAGTAGAGTTTATATACATTCATTTGTGTGTCTGTATATATATATTCATGTATAACCATTGATTTTTTTTAAAATAAAAGTATAATAGGTTTGTCTTTTACATTTTGAATGACAGTATTTGAAATCCTATTAAAGTCCATTTATTATGTGTTTTACCTTATTTCTTTTCGTATTTATTTAATAAGGAGCTAAATTCCTTTATGTTCTGTTAGTTTTTAGTCTGATAAACACGTCAATTTTTAGCTAAGTGTAAGTCCTTTTATGCCCGGGCTATACTATTTCCTATAGAAGAATTGTGGAAAGATAATTATTTATTTGGTTAATAGTTTATACAATGTTAAAATCAAGTATTAAGTATGTCTTAGTTCTTATATCTTACTATTGCCTATATTCCTTTTGCAAATATTTATAAGATTGCAGAGACTGTTAAGAAGATCCTTTAATTGCTAATTTTTGTATGTGTGGATAAATTACACTTTCAGTAAACATAACTAGATTGAAAACCTAAACTTGAAGCAGCTTGATTGTGATAATCCTGGTATCTCTAGTTCAATGGTAATGTGGCAATGAATTTGGTGTATGCAGTTCTTGGCAAATTGAAATTTTTATTGGCATGCTTCTCGCATTGTTTCAGGTCATTCATGGATTTTTTATGCTTACCACAACAGAACTTTGCGCCATGCAAATCTAAATATTGTTGACTGTGCAAATGAGTTATATGAAGACATTCAAATTATGGTGACATTGCATTCAATGGGAGAACCTATGGCTTCTTTTTGTGGATTATATCTCACGGTGTTTATATTTATGGCTTCTTCATCTATTGCATTCTATTATCTGGAATGTAGCTTTACGTGATTTGTTAGGTATTAGCATATGATAAATCATTATTATCATCATTATTAGTTTTTTTTTACAATTCTGGTAATACTGTGAGTGCATATACAATTGTCAAAAATAGATAAAAAAAAAAAAACTAATAAGGAAATGTATTCATTCTTTAACTATAACATTGTGTTATGTATGACACGGTTCTATAGTGCTATATTTTTTGACATGGTATTTGTACATATTGACATGAAGATCCAACATAATTATTAATACTCATGGTTTTTAGTTTCTGCATGTAACATGTGATTTTCCTTCAGGTATGAAGACCTAGACACACACACACACACACATTACTACTGTTATGCCATGTTATAGGATTTGGTGATCAGATTAATTCTATACTTGGTCATAATTACATAACAATCTATTATCTTCTTATTATATTATAATTTATTAATTGTATGTATAAATTTATTATTAACAAAATGAATAATCCTGTCGCAACACGCGAATTTGAATCTAGTAATATATTATTTTGGATAGCCCAGCCATATTTAAGCGGATAAAATAAAAGTGGAGGCATGGCAGGTGGGCACCTAAAAATTGAGAAGAAAATGAATGAATAAAATAGAGGAAAAAATATATTAAAAAATAATATATTTAATAATTATTTTAATAGTATAACGATTTATTTATTTTTAAAATTTTTATTTTATTTAAAAGGTTAGTAGAATAAAATTTATTTCAATAGAATAAATTGTTAGAGTTATGCCCTAGTGGCCAATTATTTGATGTAATTGCTTAACATTTTTGATATTATATTTGATTGAATAAATGAATTATTTTATTATGATTTTATTTACTGCGTTATATAAATGTTAGCATAATAAAAGTTCTTAGAATAGTGATACGAATTATATAACTTCAAGTATGTGACTTGAACATGAGATTATATAATTACAATTAGTATCATTGCTATTAAATATCCCTAATCTAGTATCAGTATTAATGAAACAACAATGATGCATTGAGATTAGTATGTGGATTGATTGATGGCCAAATCTCATTGGTCATAAATATATGAGATATTGAGTCAATGCATAGGTACATGTTAGAGAACAATATACTGGACAGATCCACCATGAGAATTCTATGTGGAGCATTATGCAAAGTGTCATAAGAAATTTTTATAGTGACAATGATGTAATGATCTTCCGACCTGAAATCACTATATTATTACATGAGAATTTATGTACTTTGATATCATCAAAGGTCACATTTTATAGGGTGGACAATAAATGTGATTATTGGGTACATCATGAATCGTGTGAGAAATATGAGTGATCTAGATGGAATTTAACCCTCCTATATATTATGGGTGATATCCATAGGCCTCTTGATTGAGTAGGAGTATGAAATGTATGGCCATGCTCAAATAGTGATTTGTTTCATATAATCTACTTATTGATCACAAAAACTCAGATTAAATTATGAAAAGTATGACACATTCCATGCCTCGAGTTTAATTTAGGATGCCAAGGTTAAGAGGATTAAATTACATTAAAATATTGGTCACGAAAAGGTTGCATCAAAGCACCGATCATATTATTACTTAGGTAACAGTGTTGCATTATTAGATGTCACTCATTGTTTATAATTTTATAATATGATTTTAAAATTATTGACAACGTAATAATAACCAACAGGGTCACACACTTATAACGTAATTAAAAGAGAATTAATTTAAATTACAAGAATTTAAATATATCAATATGATTGATAATATTTAAATTACAAATTTAAATTAATAAGATAACTTGTATATATATGTATATTAATTAAGTAAGACTTAATCAAGATATAATATATATATATATATATATATATATATATATGTGAATTTGAATTTTATTTATTTTTATATTTTGGTTAATTATTTTTGACTACTATATATATATATGATATATTAGCAGAGAAAATCACGTAAGAGAAAAAAACCTAAACCCTAGCCGCTTTTAGAAAGAGACTAGAGGGAAAAATATTCAAAAAATCTAGATCTTGGTGGCTAGTACCACAGCTCCCTTTTGCTGCAGATCGTGTGACGATTCGCGGAGCGTTCGTGTGGATACTGTAGAGTCGCAGTTTCGTTGGATTGTGTTGAAGATTCAAAGCGTTTCATAATTCTCCATCGTCTCCATTGAAGCTCGGATAAACGGTAAAACAAATCTAAACCTCTGATTTAATATGTTTTCGCATGGATTATTTTTAAGGTTTCGGAAATCGATATGAAAATTTTAAATTCCGGTGCTTTTAAGATTCGAAATCCCTATATAAATATGTGTGATAATTTTATTATTATATTATATTATTCATCTTCACCAACAATCAAATATATATACTTAAAATATTTTAAAATTATTTCATTCATTCAATCTAAACATAACATTATACTGTGTTTATAAGTTTTTATTTGAGAAAAAGAGAAGGGAAGGGGAAATAATTAAAATTCATCCAAATATCATATTTGTGAGTTTTTTTTAGGGAGAAATGAAAAGGATTTGGAGTTAAAATTGATTTAGTTTATGACTCAAAAAAAATTTTCCTCAAAATTGGGAGGATTTGGAGGTTAGAAAAATATAAAATAAAATAAAATATTTTATATTACCAAAAATAACCTGTTATGTTTCATTTAATTTCACATGAAGTTAATTGGTATGAAGTTAATTGGTTTACAGCTTTCTCATTTGTGATCATTCGTTTTACATTGTTGATTCCTCACCTCGTATTTAATTACAATATATTTTCTTTTTGTTCTACTCTTTTTTTAAATTTTTTAATATATATTTATTTATTATACGAAAAAACATAACATATCTTTATATATAAAAATAAAAATGTACGTACATACATTGAAATAAAATAATATGAAGATCATCAAATAATTTTTTATTCAAAAAAATAATCTGTATTTTATACATGAAATATGAGAAAGATATTGTTTTGAAATATAATTAAAGAGTTTTTGTATATGAACATAATAATTAGACAGGAGGGTTTTATTATTTTACTTATTTATATATTTATTTTCAATTAAAAATATAAATATAAATAAATAAAATTATAATATATTTATATTTAATTTTTATATTCAATTATTATGAGCGCATAAAATTTTTCATAATTAAACTAACGATTGTGAGTAGCTCGTACCGAATCAACTGGCAAATTGATAGAATTTTTAGACAATATAAAGCACGTGCCCTTTGTATTATCAAATGACAACTACGACCATGTATCATCCCTCTTTTTATCTTTTTTAAGACTAGTAGTATATATGATTTGCTTTCTACTTTCTATTTTTCTTTTTCTAACCTATTGGAAATAATCTCTGTATTCTTCTAATCTCTTATTAAAATGATTTTTTATAATTCATTAAATTACAAATATACTTTTTAAATAAAAATAAATATAATATAAGTAAGTTAATATATATATATGTGTGTGTGTATGTCTATGTATAACAGAGTAAAAAAAAGATTAAATAAAATAATTATAATAGATAAATATTATTAAGGTATATCATTTTTTATATTTATATATTATATAAGGGTAATATTATAATAATATATTTTAAAAATAAGAATCATTTACTTCCCTACCTTAATTCTAAACTCATAAATAAATAAAAAATTAATTAAAATCTCATCATATCTTTTCTATTCTAAAACGGACAAACATGATAAAAAAAATTATAATCTCTCCCCATAACGTATTTTTTCCTTCTAATCTCATCCCTCTAAACTCACAAAGGCATAAAAAAAATTATAAAAATAATATTATAATAATTATAAAAATATATATTAAATAATATATATATATTTATAATTAATTATAACTATTAAATTCACTCATATATAATAAATTATTTATTAATTATATTTTAAAACAGTATTTTGTAAAAATAAAATTATAATTTGTTTTTAGAAGTGTAGCACTATTCTGTGTAAGTGAACGTCCATAGCGGGTTTTCTTTCTTTATATTTATTTTTTTATTGCGAGAAGAAATGTTTTTTTTTCAATTCAAAGTTCAAACACAATTTTAAAGTCTCTTCTCTCCTTTTCTGGCTTTCTCATTTCTCTCTCTCCTCTTTCCTCTCTCTTTCTTATTTTCTCTCTCCTCTCTCCTCTCTCCAGAAGGACAAAAACCCTAAAAGGAGCTGTTTACCAACACAAGTAAGTTCTCTTTCTTTATCTCTCCCTTTCACCCTCTTAAAAATCATCTAAGCATCTAATCTCTCACTACTATTTATCCGCTTCTACTGTCTTGTGTGTATATATATATATATATAAAGCCTAGTCTTTTTTCTTCTGCCGGATCTGAAATTTGTTCCTCTTTTTCTAAGATCTATCCATAAAATTTAGCTTTTTTACCTACAGATCGCTTTTTCTCATGTTAGATACATTTTGATTAGTTCGTATATATAATTTAGCTATGATTTGATTTTCCCTTGAAATCCACATTTTGTTTTGTTATTATTTGAAATTGCTGCTGGATTTTCTCATTTCTCCGTTTGAAGCTTGTTAGTCTTTTATTTCTTTCTTTCTGCAATTTTGCTGGGTTTGGTTTGTGTTTTATGGTAATTGGTTTCTGGGTTGCAATATCAATAATGGATCTTTTGAAATTGGTTAGTTACTGGTCTGGTTTGTTAGTTATTTGGTATCAGATCTACTATGCCATATGCTCAATTTCAAAATTTGAAGTTATATCTGTTTACGGCTGATACCAATTTCACAATTTGGGATGAAGTAAGGATTTAATGTTTTATGTTCAATTTCTCAATTTGAAGTTTGTATCTGTTTAGGATGGACGAAGGAGGATTGAATATGCGAAATTGGACTTACTATGAACAACATTATAATAAACCGGGAAATCTTAATCTGCACATCAGATCTACTATGCCATATGCTCAATTTCAAATTTTGAAGTTATATCTGTTTACGACTGATACCAATTTCACAATTTGGGATGAAGTAAGGATTTAATGTTTTATGTTCAATTTCTCAATTTGAAGTTTGTATCTGTTTAGGATGGACGAAGGAGGATTGAATATGCGAAATTGGACTTACTATGAACAACATTATAATAAACCGGGAAATCTTAATCTGCACCTTTTCCCATCAATGGATAATAGAAGGATACCAATACCGAGACCTTTCCTTGGGCGCGAGAATTCTGTTATGATGAATCACAATGGGGCTTTTCACCCCCTGGTTTCTGAATCTTCTATGCATATGGAACCTGTGAGGGAAAGTTTGGTGAACTTCAGGGAGAGATTTGTTCAACAGATGATTTCAGGAAATTCTGGTTTTGGAGGATGTCACGAATATCCTGGAGCTCATTCTATGCAGATTTTGCAGCCACAGCCGCTCCCTGAGTCGCCCAAGGATGCAAAGGAGGACGTGGACGTGGATGTGGATGTGGAAGATAGAGTTGTGAAGAAGGAAGGTGGTGGCTCTATGAAGAAAAGGCCAAGTGTTGCAACACCAAAACCCCCAAAAGCAAAGAAGCCAAAGAAAGGCCCTTCTGTACCAAAGGAAAATGGCAACTCCTCTGGTCACCGTGCGAAACCAGCAAAGAAGAATATGGATGTGGTCATTAATGGGATGGATATGGACATTTCAAGTATCCCGATACCAATTTGCTCGTGCACTGGTACCCCTCAGCAATGTTATCGATGGGGATGTGGCGGTTGGCAATCGGCTTGTTGCACCACAACAATATCAATGTATCCCTTGCCGATGAGCACAAAAAGACGCGGAGCAAGAATTGCTGGACGGAAGATGAGTCAGGGTGCATTCAAGAAGGTACTGGAGAAACTCGCATCTGAAAATTATAATTTTAGGAATGCAATTGACCTGAGGAGTCATTGGGCAAAGCATGGTACCAACAAGTTTGTCACAATCAGGTAGATTTAAACTATGGTTATGGTCACTGGACTGTCATCACACGTGGCCTGTTTGACCCTATATACATCTGTGGCCCTTTGCAGAAGTTCTTGGTACTTCGTAGTCCATTAATGGTAACAGTCATGATGCGTGTTTTGTCAAATTCTAGATGTTTGAGTTTCGTAAACGTTGTTTTATTTCTTTGAATTTATATTAAAATGCAATTTCCAGCCACCAGATGGTAGGATTGTGGATTGTGGTGGTTTTATAAATTTAGGAAATTGTTATTTCCACAAGAGAAATTTGGTATTTTCGCAAGGCCTTGCTTACACAAATGTGAATCTCATTTACTATTCGTGTATGAAGAAATTTGTGGAACTATCAAATTCACTTGTTGAAATAATTCCCTAAATTGATGCCTCTTCCCTTTTGATCATTTGTATTATCTTCTGGTTGCTTTATCATTTGTTTTTCCTTCTTTTCTATTATGTTACATTTCGGTTTTAAAGTAAAAGTTTTTAGCTGATTTACTAGATGTGGTATTGTGGCTATTGCAAAATTGCACAGGTAAGATTACAACTAGCTCTGTAGATCAAGTTCGATGCAGTACAAGCCCACATAATGTGGCCTATTTTCATGGTGACTTGCATTTTAGGAGTACATATTACTCATTCTCTTAGAGTGCATGTGCAATAATTGAGGCCATATAGCAGGCCAATGGTCCTCAATTAAGGAGAACGCTTTGGTTTCTTAGATTTCTTAATTTGCATGGAAAGAGTCTGTTTCAGTTTACTCTTATGGTCCATCAACCTTTTTGCTGATAGTTTTAAGTAATCTTATCACGTTTACTGAAGAAACATCATCAGCCTCATTTGCTTTTGACATTTTTTGCCCTAGAAATAATAGTAATAACTAGTAGACCCCACTTGGGATCCCTATAGCGGCAAGGCCACATATTGGAGGGCAAGTTATACTGTGTTTGTGAATTTCAAAATGGAGAGAATATAAAAGAGAGTGAAGGAAAATAAAATCCCTTCTTTGTGAGTTTTTAGAGGAGAAAAGAAATGAGAAGTAGATTTTTTTAAAAAGTTCTCCCAAAAATTTCCTTCCAAAGCTGGAAAGATTTAGAAGAAAATTTACTAAACACTTAAATCTCACAAGGGTAAAATAGCAATATGCTATTTTAAGTTTAAAAAAAATAATCAAAACTCACAAATACAAAAAAAGTAAATTTCATTTCTTTCGCCCTCTTTTCTCTCAAAATTTTAAAAAAAATTTGTTTCTTCTCTCCCCAAATTTACAAAGTGTTAATGCCTGAGAAATTGATGAGTTGGAAGTGAGGAGTTTGTGGCCTACCCCCTGCCTGCGGATAACTTATACTTGTAATCTTCATATTTGATCCTGGGCAGGTAAGATATAGGTGTAAAAATGCCAAGTCTGGTTATAGAGCTTGGAATTAAGAGTGATTAAGTGCATCATTCTATGCTTAATAAACAGAGCCAAATACATTGATCGGTACTTGTTCTACACTTGTCCTTATGTTCCCTTCCTAAATTGGTTGATCTATAAGGGTTTTGATAAATTATAATTCCACTGGGATTGGAAAGACAATCTTCCTATGCTATTTAAATTTTCTAGCTGTTAATCATATGAGCTGCTAGGTATTTTATAATAAGTTTACTCCTGCTTATCAATGTTTCATGTTTCACAATTGCATTCACAGATTAGAAAAGAATTCTTGTCATACCTTTTGCTGTTCTGGTAGCAAGCAGTTGATTCTTTATTTCTTCTTATTAAGCTCCTCCCCACCCCAATGTAATTGTGAAATTAATTGTACCCCCACAAAAAAGGGAAAGTTTTAGCTGCTTCATCAGCCAATTTTATTTCACCAAATTATTTATGTTCAAATAAAATATTATGACAAGCGGATGCGGGTCTTGATTGTTTTAGTGCTGGTTTTGGATTGAATTGTAATTTCATCTTACAGGTTTTATATCACCTGGGACAAAAAAAAACATTAAATTAAACAATATATATACACGCAAAGCTGTATATAATA
This sequence comes from Hedera helix, assembly GCA_947179155.2. NCBI lineage: Eukaryota > Viridiplantae > Streptophyta > Magnoliopsida > Apiales > Araliaceae > Hedera > Hedera helix. The sequence continues at coordinate 38,039,897 of OX359281.1, forward strand.
CAAGCAACAATGTGTAATGAATGTGTGCAGAGGCGGCGAAGGTACGTAGTAAAGAATTAAGGATACCAGTTTGTGTTTGAAAATTTTAAAATTAGTTCTGCAGATTTCAGATTTGTATCTCTCTTTCAATCAAAGGGCTTCTTTAGGTAAATATGTGACGAAAATATGCCCAATTATATCGTTTTTTGGATGTCCAATTTACGTAACACCGGCCTATATATTCCACAATACAAATACAATAACAATGTCAAATTCATAAAATATAAAAATATCAATCTCTACATAAATGTTCCGAGTAGTAGTAGTTCCGAGTTAATTAAATATTTGTAAGTATTGTATATATATCTTTTCCGAGTAGTAATTGTTAATGAATGAATGAAACTGCAGATCTCCATTGGAGAATGAATACAAGTTACTATCCAAGCACTTCACCTACTAGAAACTAATTAAATCTGGAAGTTCTTTATTATTAACCTGCACATGGAGATCAGGCAGATCAATCAACGGCAACAAAGTTTCTTCTTTTGCCTTGCAAACTTTTCCTCCAAAACCAGGATTTTTCTGATAATCTTCCTCGAACACTTCCCAATTATTCGTGATAATCGTCTGCAATTTATTGTTCATAGAATCCTGATGCATAATAATTTGAGTCTCGGATCTCACCGTAGTTAACTCCTTGTCGTCTTTTCCTGGAGCAGGATCAGATTTCTCTGAAACACCGTTGATGATCTGCTCCAGCTCCAGGATATCTTCTTCCGGGATTTGCTTCACATTCGGGCAGTCTTCTGCATTAATAACACCAATTTCTCTGCAAAACTCAAAATATAAAGAAAGTTCTTCACTTTGAGAGGTTGCTTTCTGCAAAATCTTTAGAGCCGTTGATGCCTCAACTTTCCCAGCTGAATAAATCCTGGTGAGAACCTTAGCAATGGCGCTGCATATTCGGCTATAAATGTCGAAAATCTCAATCACAATGCAATCCATGGCTTCAAGAATCAGAACCCCGATCATCGAGTTGGCTTTTGGTTTGATCTGCAGCAACATATCAAGCAAGCCCTGCATGGCTTGCAGCCAAACAAGGTCTTGCATCATGGAAGATTTTTCCTCGGCATGATTTTTTATAAGCAGCTGCCCTTTATGTTGTTCCTGTGCATGGAGGAAAATAAAGGAAGATTTCTGATCAAGAAACTTGTAGTAAGCCCGTATGAATTGGTTATGGCCCCAATTATCCTCGGGTTTCGTGTGTCCATCCTTGAAACCGGACAGATCGAAGGGTAGCCGTCCGATCCGTTGCATGGAGGGAACTTTACAACAGAAAACGCCATGTAAGAGCATTAACCCTTTCAAGGCAACCACCCAGCTACGAGTTTTTTCCAGGCGCATGGAAATGGCCCATATAAGAGGCTTGACGTACGAGGGGGAGACCCGTACCCATGCAAAGACCCTTTGGGCATTTCGATAATCCACGGTGGAATCGTCGTGGCTCGTAGATTTGATGACGGCAGCCTCGATATCCGGGTTCCGGAGTGTTGTCCTCCTCTTTAAGGTGGCTAACCATACGCTATTACGGTCCTTGAGCACTCCGGAAGCCCTCTTCCATAGCTTCATTTCCTGTTTTGAGCGTCACCAAGCTGCAGGCCCGTACGTTTGTGCTCCTCTTTTTCTCTTCCTTTCACCCATGAAGTTGTTGATATTCACTTGTTTTCCGCTTCTCTCTCTTGGACATCTCTGCGTTGAACGTGTGGAAATCAATCGTTAATTCCAACACAGCCCATCCACCCAACATTGCGGGCATATACTCTATTTTGTATTATGTTATCGGTCTGTTAATTATTTCCATATCTATATGATATAAACAAGTCTATGTATACAACATCTAAACACAAAATTAAATATTACATCCATCTTAATCATTAAAAAATAAGACATAATACAAATTTTAATGTCATATCTTACTTTTAAATAGTTAAAATAAATATAATATTTAAATTTTATATTTAAATGTTACGCACTTATTCATATGATATTAATATCTTTAGTTAATCTTTGACTTTGTCAAAATATGTCGATATGTCATTTTGAATTTTTGATGGATGAATTGCCGCCCTACATTTGGCTTTTTGCCGTTTTAATGAAACCCAAAAATTGCTAAACATAACTCAAAAGTGGTAGCATTATATGTAGTAAACGCAGGAAAGGGTACAGGATAATTTAATCAAATCAAAGAAAAATGCTTGCCCTTGTACTTTTGCACATTCGCCAATGCCAGTGAGAAACATATATATATATATATATATATATTATTGTGCTGCACAGGATACGCACAAATATAAAGAGACAACACACCCAATTCTCCTTGCTAATCCACATAAAGAATAAACAGCCGTTCACATTCAGCAACAACCTACTATTCTAATCCCTCTGCCATGAGCAAATATGCTCCCAGCTCCGAACCAATTTATGCATGTATTACACTCCAAAATTATGACACGAGGTCAAAAAGAAAGGAAAAAAGGGCGACCCTCAGGACCACCAAAAACGAAAATGAATACAACCATCGGTATGCACGACAACCCCTCATTGCTAAACCAGATCAGAGGGTTTCTAATTATCAATATACCCTTGAATTGGGATTTGATCTGTATAAAATTGAAATCTAAAACTACAGGTCATCCAATAAGGACGAACAAGGTTGTGAAGTAGCCACACTCACCGGAAATAACTTATCCAAACCCACACATTGGGAGGAATTGGGCGCCTTTTGAGTTCCCTAATTCTTCACATTTTCTCGAATTTGGAAACAGGACGGATATTCAACAACACCCAATGGTAGTAAATGATCAACCATGAACCATCGCAAAACTCCAGCCAGACTTCACAACTCTTGGTTTCACTACACCATAACTTGATGAAAGAATGGAATAACCAAATAATTAAGAGTACATGCAAAAATTACAGCGATTTTGCCACTGAAATCATGAAGCAACCGCAGCAGCTGATGCCTTCTCCAACTTTTCTTTCTCAATCTCAACTCTTCTCTGCTCAGCATGCTGAGCAACACCATTGGCAAGTGCTTGAAAATGGAAGTCGAGTGTTTGTGTAAGGCTCTGGAACCTCAATGGATCAGATGCTTGCAAAGCTAGATTCGAAGAATTGGAAAAAGAAGAAAATGAAAGTTCCATGTCAGCCTACTGACCCAAAATGTGTTCTTAACTAACAAAAGAAAAGAAAATGAGAGATATAAAAGAGGCTGAAGGCAGTTGCAGTAGTTTACCTTTGACTGTATCCACAAAGAAAACAAAAGGGTCAATGTCATCAATGGGTGACTGCAGTTCCTCATCATCACTGTAGTCATCATCTGAGTCATCGTCATCTTCTTCATCATTTGAACGGAAAGCACTTGCCTGCAACCTCATATGTTAGCTTATGATCAGGTCATGATAAAATAATCAAAATGTAATAATGGATATGGAAGAAAATAACACATCCAAATAATTAACAGCATACACATCCATCATTAACCCCCACAACAAATAACGATAGAATTAATCCAGTTATTTGATTGTAAAAGTCCATTGAATTGTGACACACCTGTGCAGCTAATTTTTTAAGTCTGGTGCTATTAGCTTCATCCCCATCCTCAGCATCATCTCCCATTTCTTTGTCGAACCCATCAGCATCATCGCCATCATCGTCCTCGTCATCAGACTGTAAACCGTCCATATCATCATCAGCCTCTTCTTCTTTTGCAGCTTCTGCACAAGTTAGAGAAATAATAATATAGCATGACAAAAGGAAGAAGAAAAACTAACTATTCAGACAGAACTGGCAATAAACATCCATACTGAAGGAACATCAAATTGAGGGAAAAGAGGAAGAAGAAAGAGAGCATTTATTGAGATACCTGCTACTTGATCCTTGTAGGCAACAAGCAAATCAAGAGTGGCCTTGAAAACACGCTCCAAGGCCTCCCCTGGCAACTGATTCACAGGAAGTGGAAGCAGTGATATTAAACCCAAGCAGCAAACCTTTTTATCATGTTCTCTGTGACACCCATATGATAAGCATGTGATCAGAAACTAAATATTCTAAGATGCTGAGGGAGGAAAAGAAGAGGAAAGGAAATACTCAAAGAACTACAGGAAAGTGATTTTGAAGGAAAAACAGTTAATTACCTCTTAAAATTAGGCCGCACCCCACTCTTTTTAGTTTGCTGCAACATCTGGAACCAATGATTAAAAATCTCTGTAGCAACACCGAGTTTTTGTAATATGTTGAGTGTCAAAGATGCATTGTAGTAAAGGGTATCGGCAATCTGCAAAACAACAAAAGATGCTCTAGTATTACATGTTCCACCTAATCAGATTATGTAATGTGTAATGAATTATTTAATATTCCATTGATGATTGCTAAGAGAGACTGCAATTCACAGGTTAAACACTAAATGAAGTTAGCAAATTTGTCGTATCAACCAAAGGTGATTGAAACATGATGTCAGATTTGCTTTATTTTTACTTTTTTTGACAAGTGAAGTACTATAGTTTCATTTCATGCATAGCCACAAACAGAAAGTAACACTTTTAAGTGTAAAGCTTTAAAAATAGCAAAGGAAAGTGAAGGACCAAAGCATCATCAAGAGAAGCACAATATAGATTAAACAAATTGAGTTCAGCTTTCAGGTGAAGTCTGTCCTTCACTCTTCACGTTAAAGAAAAGGAAGGGGGGGGGGGGGGTCAGACTTAGTTTCTTACCACTTGCATTAAAAGGCATTTCAAATATGGTCCCTCAGTTACACGCAACCGCTCAACTGTGATTCTAATATATGGTTCAACCCAGTGATCCACCTGCCCCCTGCAGTTCTGGAACACCACTTCAACAAGCTTAGGTGCAGGCTCAATATCATTGTCCTCCAAATTTTTATCTCCCATGATCTACATGACAACAGAACACAAGTCTTTATTTGAGGAAACGTGCTATTCTCTTCGTTATTCCATCAAAATTTCCAAACAAATAGGTGATTAAGAGTCATATTACTTCGTTAAATTTGAGAAAATGAAACTTGTTAAAATCACCAGGATTTACATAATACGAATTTCAGGCAAAAGGCAACTCACCGATGAAATCACATTCCAAAGACTTTGCTGGTAGTCTGGTCCCTTGCATGTGAGGAAATGCATTGTACTCCTGGATATATAGTTGTCCAATGGAACCAGAATATCTAGACAAACAAAATCCATAAGAACGCATTGGCATAAGAAGGTACAGAGAAACTGCAACTACAAATAACTACAAGGTATATATACTATTTTCAAAGTATTTTTTTACCCTATTGTTCTTGCCAAAATTATTCACATTCTTCAGACGTGCATTTTACAAAAATTATAGACATTTTCAACATTTTATTAATTACATGTATCCTACTCTTAGATCTGCAATGGATCAGTAAGGAAGATTCTCTTTGTCCCAATATAGGAGTCCTTGATCCAGAATATGCATCCCTTGGGATAACTTAAACTATTACCCATAAATCTAACATCTACACTAATAGGTGTAAATATCACATATAAATAAGTCATTGCTTCCCCAAGTACATGAGAAATTTATAGCTGCATTTAGATTTTATATTTCTGACTTTGAAGAAAGAGAGATGCCTGGTAGGTCCTAGAAAGCAACTCCAGAAAGTTTCTATAACAATTTTAGGTAAGTTTATCTTCGAGTGGAAACCATTAAAGCAGGGTCACCAAACATCATTTGTTTCCTTAAACAAATTTGTAAGATAAAAAAACATTCAGAACTCTCTGCTGAATGCTACCTAAAAAATCTAATAAGAAGAAACCCACCAAACCAACTAGAAGGAACCCCCAATAACACTGAAAATACAGAAAGAAAGCCATAATACAGGTTTGTAGGCAAGTTATTATGATGTTTACAAAATAAAGCAATAAAACATACTTGGAAAGAAATCAATAGCCCATTCAGCCAGAGCTTCCGTCAACAATGGCCAAAGGGACCACATATCCATGGATATCGTCGGTGAAAAAAAGGTCATATATGAGACAATTTCCAAAACTTCCTCAAAGACCTCTGCAAAAATATATTTCATTAATTAGAGATGCAAATTTGAACTTCCATTCAGAATATCAAATTGAACTAAGGAAAAGGAAAAGAAATATAAAATCTTCCCAATTGCTGAAAGAGAAACTGAACTCAGAGATAAGAAGACTAATGAGTAATGACATATCTACTGGGCAAGAAAGCCTATCAGCAATTAGCTCAAGTACCTTGTCCATCAGTAGTCAGCATCCTACGCATTATTGGAAGCAGAGTTGGCTCAATGTGGACAAAAAGGTGAGGAAGCCTGCTCACTGACTCAAGAATTGTGCTTATGGCACGCAAACAACCAACTGCTGCCAAAGCACCCGGATCATCGGCTTCATCATCAGCCTCAGCAGTGTTCATACACTTCCAAAATGCAGCAGCCTAAAAGACAGTAATATTATAAATACAAGCATTGAAGAGCAGTAAAACTAAAAAAGTACAAAAATTATAGTGTCACCAGATTCTGGCACAGTCCAAGAGCATAGGGTGCCATCTCCTCTCCAAATTTGTCAACAATAGTCTCGAGAGTAAACACAAGATCCTCATTTTCAACTTCATTCATTAGTTTGAAAAACTCTGAAATAAAATTGAGGTAACATATTAGAAAACTCCCCATCACAAGAGTGTATGGGCATAGAATTACCGGTAAACAGTTTTACAAATTACATACCATCAAGTAGTTGAGGAAGAATAGGTCGAATTTCCCCCAAATCTGCAAAATAAAGAACAAAATCAAATACTTGAAGTAACCAAAGAAAAAAAGATAACAGAAGAAAAAGGCAGAAATCTACCCTTGCAGGCTTCAACAAATGAACGTAATGCAAATACAGAGTCAACGCGAACTGGAAGCTCTTGGTCACGCATTCCAGCCACAACACTGTGTAGTGCTTTACGGAAATTATTTGTGTCTGAAAAGTTAATATGGGCATATTGTCCAGCAACCCATGCAGCCTAACATTCCAAATATAAAATATTGGAACGAAATAAGCTAAAATTCTCAGATAAGAAATAATGCATAACTTCCAAAATAACTTTGGTGAATTTCAAATGAAAGACTTTATGCAATCAAAGTAAATAGTGGAACATTTCCAGGATGAGAAGACCTCAGAGATCATAAATTTTAGATACTATATCCAAACATTCCTCGACCATATGGAGCCAATACCATAGTACAATCTTCAGTAATAGTTAACTGTGCACATCACAGTAATTGAACAACCTATGAAAAACTAAACTATTTTCTCCATAAGCGCCATATATACAGTAATCCACGGATTGCTGAAATATGAATAGAAAATACATCTTGCATCAGCCATGATCAACTAAACAATTAATAGACCATCCTGTATATAAATTTTGACCACAGATCTTATCATTAATATCCCACATTTTATTACTAAATATTACTCCCTTCTGTCCCACAATTATTGCAACATACCTTTTTGCACAAATTTTAAGAAACTTTCAAAATCTCATTTGGTTTCCTAATTGGTCCCCTATAAATTGCGTAGTTCAGAGCACTCCAATAACGTGAACCACAAAATATTTATTTAACGGCGGGATCCATTATATATTTAAATGATAAAGTTGAACAAACTATGGGTAAATTGGTCATTTAACTTGACAAAAGTTACTCAAAAAGGAAGTGTTTCACAAAAAAATTTGGAACTTCCTAAAAGGAATCTTTTGCAATAATTATGGCACAAACTACTAAATTCAGACTACTCAATTCAGATCAGCAACATCAAGCATTATATCATCATTCAGACTACTCGATTTAGATACAATGTCTTCTGAAAATGAACACAAATAAGCATCCTAAGAACAAAGTTTTATTAGGCAATTTAGGCCCCAAGTATAGGGATAGGAACCAGTGACCTTAAGGTCATTCCTCAAGGCCTTTGCCATTTCTCCAACCCCTTGGGGTTTTAACCTAAAACACAGATAAAAAATATGTTCCTCATATGACATTTGTTTCACTAAGTAAGCAAACCTGAAGAAAATTCAATCAACAAGATATAGATGATTATACTTTGTGAAAGAACTATGATGAGAATAAAAAAGGCGGCTTTAAGAGGCCCTCCACCAGATACTCTAAAATCCTTTTTCACAACAAAGCTAGAATAAACTGTTGTACGCAAAGTAAGAAGAGCACATAATTTTACTGACAGGAGGAAAAAAATGAGAGGTCAGATGTAAAGCATGGTACCTTCGCTCTAAGATGACCCATAGGACTGCTGAACTCAGGAAAAACATGTTGCACTAACATCCTTTCAAGCTCAGACTTGTACGGTTCTGTTTGTTTCAGTTTATCACATAGTACTCCGATTGCAAGCAAAGCACCATCTTTCTGGCGATATGGTTTATATTGCACTGCTGCCTCATCATATCTGATTAGGAAAATATATTAAAGGAGGGGCATCATTACAACATTTACTTGTTATATACTACCATAGATACCTCTTAAAAATCTCCACAATGTATAGTATAAACTTCTGAAGGTTCTCTTTTCCACGCTTTCTTACCAACTCACTAATGAAATCCATAGCAGCAGTCCTAGGACTGTATAGATCTTCAATTATATCTGCAAAGCAAGTAAACTTTATCAACCAAATAACCCAGCCTTAAGACAACCGCAATTATATGTATACATATTATTTGGGTTCCCCACACCCAAAAAAAACATTTGGGATTATAGTTTTTTTAGGCAAAACATAAAAAAGCATGCTGAACCTCATAAAAACACAACCTGCATCACAAGCAAACCTTAATTATAAATCTCAAAAACAGCTAGCCAAACTAAACAACCCAAAATCCACACCCGACAAAATACTACAGGCCCAGATAAACAAGATTATCGCAAAAAACTGAAACATGTTCTCGGACACCTCGACCTAAAGATTGTACCATCTATTACCTTTCCTTTTCACCGTAACCATTATATTCTTCCCAAAACCTCCTACACAAAAGCTCTAGCAACTAAAGCTTCTCCAAGACAAAGATAGAGCCACCACCCAAACACGAAAATCTCTCACACCACCCCTCTTCCTCACTCCGCCAACCTAAAGCCCTCTTTCCCGTTCACCGTTTCCTTCAATACATCAAAAAAAATTCCGCAGTAGCTGGAACACGAGCTCATCCTCCCCCCCAAAAAAAAGTCCACATGCGGCTATTAATAATTTTTACTTAGCATCTACTAAAATAAATATCATCATGTATCGATGACTTACCATAACCTTTCCTCACATATTCATGCGGGTCTTCATCCCAAAGTTTTTGATCATTGTCATTAAAGCACATAAGTGGAAAAATTATCTCAAAAAGTAGAATATCAAGTCTTGGTACAAGCAGATTGTACATGTTACTCTTTGAAACACTGCATAAGAGTCGAGGATAAACAATTAATTATATATTTACGCAGTTTCAATATCTAAATAATATAAATTATCAGAGAGTAAATAAGATTACTAGACAAGTAGATCTTAGATTAAAAACTTTATATTACTCAAAAAATTAACAAATTTGAAGTCACCACATGATGGTAACATAATTGGCATTACACCATCTTACCCTTACCACTTCATTGCCATGTTTCCTAGATAATTGCCACACACGTTATAGCGTGCTGGTGATTATACACAATGGAGTTCTGCAATACTAGTGAAAAATAACTGAAACCTTAAAAACAAACCTGCTGCTTAAATATTGCAAAATAAGGTTGGAAACTCTGTCAGGTAAATAACCACCAACTCTGATCACATTCAATAAATTTAAATGGCATTCCAAAATTTTTCCAGCAAAATTCTTCTGGAACATTTGGGCAAAAGCTCTGTTTTCTGGGTTTTGAAGTTTCAAGTCTCCAAACCTGTGAGGAAGTATAATACTCAGTGAAATCAGACGGAGAATTCCAACACATAAATTGATTGATAAATTAAAATCGATGAACTCACCGGGTATAAAGGCGGTTTAGTATGTGGACTGTCCACTTTTTAACCTTCCACCACCCCCACGATTTCCTGAGCTCTGGATCGGCAGGTTCTCCTTCTAAAGGGACAGGTCTCTCCAATATATTTAAAAATAGAACCATCCAAGCGTTGAATACATTTGGGTCAAACAACTGCTTCGGAATCTCCAACTGAATTTTTTTGAAAAGGACCAAGATATGGAATTTAGTATGCAGGAACTTATTTAAATTAACAAATATAAGCATGGCCTTCTTCTTTAAACTTAGCAGCTGAAATACTCAAAAAGTAAAAGGGATACCATGGAGGGGGCAGATTTCAGATAAGTATTTTTTTTTATCATTATCATCAATAAAACATACATGCTTGCAATTAAAAACCAACACAAAAGACTGCAACAATTTACCAACAAAATGTTAAAATATTCCGAGTGGATTTTTTGGATTTTTCAGAAGAAAACATCATAATATGCCTGTATTGTAAAGCATTTAATTTCTACTATTCAGTTTAAGACATCATCCATTGACTAGAAGGGAAAAAATTATCTACATGTGGAGGCAATACAATAAAAGTAATAATGCTAGAACATACATAAATGGATGACCAGAATACTTTGCATATGAGCTTGATCAAGTCTGCTACTTCTATTGAAGGATTCGTGATTTGGACAAGCCTGTTAAATATATTCAGCAGATGAGGAAATGTCTCTTCAACAATGTGATAAACTGGTGTCCTCTCCTCGTCTGACTTGAACCTATAATTAAAAAACATGAGTACAAATGTGACAAAAGATTCATAACATAGGGAGCTTCGAATACGATAATTTAACATGTGATGCAAGTTGTTAATGGTCAAAATAAATCAATGGCTTTTCAAGCCAAGAATGACCTCCATATAATTGCATCGCATACTTACAAAAAAAAATCCATGCGACAAATATCTATAATGGAAATCAACTATCAACATTGATAAATGATAAAGCTATAAAGGGAGCCTACAATAACGATAGTTAAACCCATTTATTAAACTAAAACTAAGGTTATGCTAAAAACAGAAACCAACCGTGTTCCCCATGCACTTACTCATATTTTCTAGAAAGGAGTCTCAGCACAAATAAAGCTCCAAAAACTTGTTGATCTTGTAGATTGTGCTTCACCCATTGCAAAAGACTGGGCCATTGCTCTGGGTAGTCTGCATGTATAATTGTCTTGAGGCACTCACCAAGTTGCACCCTATTAGAGAAAAATGGACAAAATCTAAGAGACTATTTTATACACAATGTATGAAAAGCTCGTTATCTTAAAAAAATAAAAGAAAAAGGAAACCGTGGATGGCTTAAAGAACTTGCCTTAACAATGGGGGAACCTGGGCAATGAACACAAGAATATTCTGCCTCACCAGATCTTTATCACTGGGAAGGATCTTCGATTCCTCATCTACTCGGCAGAAGATTTCAAAATAAGCACCAGAAACTAGAAAAGAGTTCAAGAACACCCAAATCGTAATAGCATAAAGCAGGCCCATACCTGGATCATGAGGTGACCAGTTCTTAGCTATGAAGTTCTTGAAATGTATACTTGCAACTTGTCGTACAGCCATGTCACAATTTCCATCTACGATGATCTGCAACATTCTCACCAGATGCTGAGGTGTATACTGGAACTGCAAAACAACACAAAGATAAGAAAATCATAAATTACAACAAGCTAACCACATAATGAACAAATATGGAATCAACTGTAAGTGCATGAATATTTTGTATTCTACAATTCTCATGAACCAGCCACTAAAAGAATATAAAGTCTATAGCTAATTAAAGATTTGCAGAATCAGAATCACAACAAGTGGAGATAAAAGAGCACCAATTATAATTCTTTATCAAGAATCAGTCACTTTCAATCAATAAGTAGCTGACGGAGGACTATAATGAAGTAAGGAAAATTAATCTACGTTTATATGTACATACAAAAAATACTGAACTCTAGCAATCATTAAACAAAGAATAAATTGCTCAATAAGTAAATCATAATTCTAGACGCAAACACAATAATCTGATCAAATACTTATAACTAATTACAATCCTTGATCAAAAATTAATCATTTTACCAATCAATAATCAGCAAAACCAAGTCACATATTAAAGAAAATTAGATTAAGATTACATATATATTACCTGGTTAAGGCTTTCTTCAGCTGCTTTTCGTTCATCTGGATTGGGGCTAAGTGCAGCTTGAAGAACGATAGCCAGACTATTAAGATCCATTTTTTTTTGTAGTTTTTGTGTGAGTATAGATATAACAAAAGGTGAAATTTGTTGATTGAGGTTTAAGATTGATTGAAAAATAAAACCCAGAAGAATGACGAAGATTTTGTGCAGTATTCTTCTAGGGTTCAGGGAGATGGAGAGAGCAATGGGTACTAGACCGTGAGTGGTTATACTTCAATGTATTAAATCATTAGGGCTTTGAGTTGTTTAACCACAAATGGCTGTCAATCCAATGGGGTTGGACAGTGATTTTCACGCGATGTTTCTAAAAACAACTCCGTTTCAAACTCGAGATAACGTTTTTTTTTCATACAAGATTGATAGCCGACAAGCTAATTTATATCATTTTTTATAAATATTTCATAATTTTTTATTAATGTATTTATTATTTTTTATTTATATAATATTAAAGATAAATGTATAAATTATATGGGATAAAATAAAAAATTTATAAATTGTGAAGCACTAGATAGAACGATAAAAAAAATCAAATATAAAAATGACAAAATCAAATTATCTTAAAAGTTGAAAGTCATTTTTGAAAGTCAAAAAATTGTTTACTTAAAATGTTACTCCGTCTTTATATATATATTTAGTAAAATAAAAAATATTTAAAATTGTAATTTTAAAAATATAATTTTTATTTTAGAATGAAGGAATTAGAAAAAAAAATTCCAGCCATACTTTAGATATACTTAGAGCATGTTTGGCCACAACTTATAAATTATTTTTTATTATTCAACTGTTTGGTTGAACTTATTTTTTAACTTATAAGTACTTTTTAAGAATTAATAATTTTTTATTTTTAAAAAGTTGACTTATAAGTCATTTTAAAATAAATATACTTGACTAAATATAAAAATTATTTTGACCTTATTTTAGTAGTATTTAAAGATTTGTTTGATCACAACTTATAAGTTGGGCAAATTAAAGTATTAGTTATTTTTTATTATTTAAATATTTGATTGTGACTTATATTTTAAATTATAAATTGACTTATAAGTAATTTTTCAAAAGTAATAATTTATTATTTTTTAAAAAATGACTTATAAATTATTTTAAAATAAGTAAGTTTGATTAAGATTTATTGGGCTACAACATTTTCAGTTTTCGCTGTCCTTACCGTAATTAGCACTTTCTATTTTTTGGTGCCTGGACTTTCTTCAAATTACATATTTAACTCACAAATTATTAAGGGTTTCAATTTTCGTTGTCCTTACCATAATTAGCGCTTTCTATTTTTTGGTGCTTGAACTTTTTTCAAATTACATATTTAACTCACAAATTATTAAGGGTTTAGTTTAGCAGTGATAATATAATTCTAATAAACTTAAGAATATTGTCATTTTATATTATTATAATTATAAAAAAAAAATGAACCTCTTTTCTTAGAAGAAAATAAATGAAAAATAAGACTAAATGTAATCGAGTAAAAAAAAAGTTACAGGCGACTAAAAGGCCCACCAGAATTAATTAAAGCCTGCCGGAGTCCGTTGATTCAATTCCGTTCTAGGAGTCCGATTATATAAAGACCAATTCTCAAATTTTTGCGCATCTCTACTGTGGATTTTAGCTAACGACTGACAAGTCCAATCCTAAACAAAGTCGATCCAATACTCCGCAATGTCGAGTTTGGTGGTCCATTTTAGAAGGAAGTGAATGTTGGAAGGAGTATATATATAAAATTAAAAAAAATCTATAGACAATGATTTATAGGTCACTAATTTTATATGGAGGGAATTGATATTTTTATACTGTTTTTTGATATTTTTTATACGGTGAACCTTAAATGTATAGCCTATAGCGATAATTAACCGCCGTTATACATTTATAATAACATTTTTTGTAAGATCCACCGTGTGAAAATATCAAAAAATAGTGTGAAAATATCAATTATTTATATAGAGTATGAATTGTGAACAACGTGAAATTATAAGTGATAAAATAGAACAATAATAATATATTAATAGTTTTTTTACACTCTTCTATCTCGTCTATACATGCATCAATATTTAATAATAATAATATAAATTTGGCGCTATATATAGAACACTAATACTATTCAATTTAACTCCAGTAAAATACGAGCTTATTTATAATGGTAACCTAATTAGTCAAAAGTCCCCCCGGCAGAGGAGATATTTGAATCTCACGCCCCTCCCTAAGTGTACTGATGTTCTTAATGATACTAAAAAATAAATGGTCAGTAATAGAGGAGAAGACGAGGCTTATGTACTCTTTCTTGGCACAATGATACAGTTGGCTTGGCTGGCTATACGTGAACAAATGATGCAGTTGGCTCTGGCTATCATATGTCTATATAATAAAGTAGAATTTACTTTAAATCTTCTTTTATTTTAAAATTTGAGAAAGTACAAAGACGATTCAGATTTCATCTCAATTCTTCTAACTTAATCTATAAACTCACATTTTATCTCACACAAAAAAAATCTCGTCCAACTTATATTTCAACATTATTTTATAGTAGTGGTAAAACAAAAAACCATAATAAATACCAGCAAAAAAAGAAGAAAAAAACAAGAAGAGAGAGAAAATTGAGAGAGTGAGTCGGCGCTTTACTCCATTGCACAAATCTCAAACACAATTGTAAAATTTGTAATCTCTCTATATAAATGTGTGCGAATTGGGTACTCATGGATCTCTTGCAAGCGAGAGAGAGAGAGAGAGGAATGTTGTAATTTGTGATTATTTTCTAATTTTTCCAACTGCTTTCGATTTTCTATTGCACATAGATTTATACATCGAAATGGATTACAACAATGACAAGTATGTGATGAACTAAACTCCCTTTGTTTATTTGTAATGTTGATTTGTGGGTTGGTTTGAGATTCAATATATATTATTTGTTAATGGGTTGGTCCAAAAATTTGGTTTATTTTGTGGGCGAGCCTTTTTTGTTTGGGGATTGAAATGCTGAATTTGAGAGTTGGGTTTGCTTGGTCTCAATTGGTCTTTTTCTGGGATTTTGTTTAATTTAATACTTGCAGTCGGGTATTTTCTATATAAATATATACGTGCAATTATACATGATCAACAAGTAATATAATGATAAAGTAGAGTATCGAACCCACAGAAAATTAAAAATAATTAATACCAAACACTAATTTTATATCAACTAAATTTTATTTAAACAATTACAACTTAATTAATAAAATAAAACTAATTAAAATTACTAACTAAATTAAACTAATAAAGATGATTAAATCAAATTAAAAATAGTTAAGATCACAATTTTTTCAAATGCTTCATTTAAATTTCTTCACTCTCTCTTTAATTAATTAATTATATAGAATTGTCAATTGAGATTTCTTAACTATTTATTAACCTTTTTCAAGAATTAATAAAAAAAAATTATTCCAATTAAGTTACTATATTGCTATGCAAAATAATTTGAAATAAACTAATTAAGATCCAACTCTCAACAAAGTTACACGTGGCATATAAGTATCTTCATCCTATACATTATTATGTTACTCTTTCTAAAAAGAATCAACAAATTCACATGTTATCATATCCGGATCTAATCATAAAATTC
This sequence comes from Hedera helix, assembly GCA_947179155.2. Lineage (NCBI taxonomy): Eukaryota > Viridiplantae > Streptophyta > Magnoliopsida > Apiales > Araliaceae > Hedera > Hedera helix. Next base: position 38,055,780 of record OX359281.1, read on the forward strand.
ATTTTATAATTCCTTCTAAGATATCACATTTAATTATTGCGCAAATAATTATACATGAACGTACTAAATATAATAAACAACTTATATATAATCATAAATAATTAAAAAGAAAACAAATTAAATTAAACTCACATTGGGTTCAATTGCAATCTCAACAATAAATTAACTCATAACTAAATAATTAATTAACCACAAATAATTCAACATTTCAAAATTACAAAAATAAAAGAAAAAGAAAAAAAATCAAATCTGTGTCGATATCCGTCTGTCACTCGGATCACAGTCTTCAATCCCCAAGCCCTGCCTTCAATTTTTGAATCATTGGCGTTAAATATTTACTCATATTTATGTTAATTCTATTCTAATAATCTGATATTCTATATTAATGTATTTTATTCTGCTAAAAACATAAGAGTTATAATGTATTTATAGGAATACAATAATAATCCTAAGCTAATGTGAAAAAGAAATCTAATTCGGAACCAAAAAGTAGCAATAAATCCCAAAAATCTACTTTCCAGCATTTTCGTCACAGCCAAACACATCCCTGAGCCCAATCAGCATGCACTCCGCCGCCCCAGACCAATCTGCGCATTGCGCGCCCCTGCTTGAACCCGGATCAGCCACTAGAACGACGTCACATGCTCCCGGTCTTTAGCTGCAATCTATTGCTCGTATGGTGTGCCAACCTCTACTGCCTCAACACTCCAAAAACGGCGTCGTCTGACTCTACTGATCTCCAACCACGCATTGTGCGCCCGACCCTCATCATGTGATAATTACTAAATTGCCACCGCGTTGGATATTTACAATCAAGCCCCCAGAATCTACTTTATTACGATTTTGCCACTCAGAGTTTCTGTTAATTACAGATCTACCACTAGCTTTTATTTTCCCCATAAAATCAAATATTAAATAATTAAAAATAATGAAAACGCATAAAATTAAATAAATTACCTAAAATCAATTAAAATACTTAAAAACTCACAATTAATTAAGCCTAAAAAAATATAATAAATAGGTATAAAAATTCATTATCAGTCATTTGGTATGAGGTGTAATTTGTCTACACGTAGTGAGAGAGATCAACATTTCTTCCATTTTGAGGTCCTTCAAGCAAACTAGGAATTCATGATCTGTATTATGAGTGGTTTGACTGAGATGGATGTGGGTTCCTTAATGTCTTTATGAACTGATGCTGGCTTAGACAGTGATACATAAATGAATTGATAAAGAGAGATATTATGTTCTTTGAGTTTAAAGTTGTACTATTTTTTTTTGTTAATTCATCATCTGCCTAATTTAGTTCCATCTTTTTGTCAATTCATCATCTGCCTGATTTAGTTCCATCTTTTTTCCCCTTAAGGAATTAATCAAATCAAATCTATATAATAAGATAAAACCTATTTTGAATCTTCTCCCACTTTAAAATTTAGGAAAGCGCAAGGACGGTTCAGATTTATCTCAATTCTTCCAACTTAATCTAGATGCTCACATTTCATCTCACACAAAAAATATCCCACCCAAAATATATTTCTACTCATTTTGTTTATAAGGTCTCCCTATTCTCTCTCCCATCTCTTTTCCCCCCAATTTTCACAAACAATCTTGGCACTCCGTTTTGCTCCCCCTGCTGGTGAGCAACACATACCATCTCCAGACTCCTTAAAGGTACATATTATATAGTTTGTTATGTAGATTTTTGCAAACCATTGAGGAGCTTTACTTAAGGAATGTACGATAATGGAAAAGTAAATTATATTTTAAAGTGTCTTCGACTTCACAAATGGAAAAGTAAATGATAAATATATATTTAAGTTGAATTTATAGGATTTTAGAATGAAGGACCTTAGTTGTTGTTGTTTTAATTGAATTTATAGGATTTTAGAATGAAGGACCTTAGTTGTTGTTGTTTTAATTAAATTTATAGGATTTTAGAATGAAGGCGCTTAGTTGTTGTTGTGCGGAGTAATAAGGAGCTTTGCTTAGGGAATGTACGACAATGGAAAAGTAAATTATATTTTAAAGTGTCTTCTACTTCATAAATGGAAAAGTAAATGATAAGTGTCGTATTGATTTTTGAGTCTGATTTCCATTTTTTGAATGTTGATTCATAACATATCTTAAATTCAAAAATATAAATATGTATTTCAGTTATGTACTTATATTTAAATTTTTTGTGAATTGAATTTATAGGATTTTAGAATGAAGGAGTTTAGTTGTTGTTGTTGTGTGAATTGAATTTATTGGATTTTAGAATGAATTAAGGAGTTTAGTTGTTGTTGTGTGGAGTAATAAGGAGGGAAATTATGAACTTTGTCCACAAAAATAATGCACATATCATGTTTGATAAATTGTTTCTTATAGGTTCTTAAGCTCAAATCGAGACATGTTATATTAAGCTTCATACTTTAAATAGGGTAGAATTCTGTTTTGGAACAAAAGTCATTTTCATATTCGGTATAAAAGATTCATACTTTAGTGTCACAAAAGGGAAAAAATAGTTGGGTCTGTAGCTTCCCTATGTTAAATTATTATGATTCTCTTAGTTTTTATTAGCGTAGTCATCTTTTTGTTACTTGGTGGTAATTTAGGACTTTACTGGAGAATTTTAGTGTAATTAATTTCAAGTTATATTTGTTTGCTCTGCACTAAAATGATTGTTCAATAATCTTTTTTCCATAAGGTAAGAAATTACTGTTTAAGGTTATTGTATTCGAGATGTTATTAGATATATTTGGCCAGGAATGATATGGATTTAGCTTGATTGAAAATTTAGGGGAACTGTGTGGATTGAATTTAGATAATAGCTAGAATGATTTTGGAAAATATTATGAAAATTTTGTCTTCTACGAAGCTTTGGTTTAACCCAGTAGAGAAAAATAGAAGGAGAAAGTGGAATTCTTTGTTTTTGTTTTTGGGGGAGGGGTGGTATAGTTAGGGAGGGAAAGAGCTTTAGTGTTTCTCTAAGAAATTTGTAAATTAATTACCTAAGTTGTGCATAAAGTGATTCGCGTTAGTCAAATTTCACTTGCAAGTAGATATATAATATTAATTGTGTAGTACTCCGATTTGTTTTAATTATCATGTACTATTCTAGTTGAGTAGCATATTGTGATTGTATCAATTACATTTATACTTGGGCCCAGTATATAGTTGTTTCCTCTTAATTTTAATAGATCTTATTAATTTTTTTAATAAATTATTTATTTTAATTTATTTTCATTAATGTCGTGACAGATGGATGACGACTTAGAAAATACCGTATGATAAGTTTTTCTTACTTTTTATTTAATCTTTTTACCCGCTTATTTACTATTCAACGTTTTTTTGTCTACAGGTTCGAAGACTTTGTCATAATAATGAGTATGAACTAAATTATCTCCGTATACGTGAGGTAGTGGATCCTCACACCTATTTTTTTTTCTTGCTTTTAAATAGCGTTTTCTTACACAAAAGGAGAAAAAAAGATCTGATGCTATGTCGAATTCCAAATTTAAGGGAAAAGAAAAATTAACCTCTTCTCGCCAAGGAACAAAAAATAAAGATTGCCAACTAGTATCATTTTTAATCCTATTCTTTTCTTTCTGTTTTTACAATGGATTTGGATGTTATTGAATTTAAAATTTTTTAAGTTTCGTTTTATGTAGAACGTTTGATTTGTCAACATGTTTTTGGTTTGTCTCATTTAATATTATTTTTTTTATCATGTTATTCTGTGTATACAATTGAATTACTTAAGAACTATGATATTTTATTTTATTTTACCAGTTTTGTAGTTGAACGTTTTAGTTTCTTAATAGTAATGTTGCTTTGTAGCCTTTAAGCTTTTGTTATGACATATAATTTGAATCTTTTGATGGGTCCCATTTTTTAAAACTCTAAATTTGTTTGAACATTCCATAATTTGAAACATCGATCAATAGTAAAACCTCAACCTTTCCCATTAGAATGTAACATATTTTCATCTTATTTATAGCATACCTTTCAAGCTGTTAGATTCTATGGTGTTGGTCGAACATATTACTATAGAACATGTTACTCTATATTACTATAGAATATGTTAATCTATAGTGTTGGATGCAACTGTGGCTATGGTGTTTTATTTTTGCATCAAACAAAAACTTTATTATAATTATAATATTGGTAAATAAATGGTTGGGTAGATAGTTCTGATACAACACTTTATTGTCATGTTAATTTTTTATGAGTTTGTGGTTTAGGCACCAAACTATAATGTTATATCAAAATCAATATTACTGCAATGTGAAATGCTTGCTCAATAAATGCGTTATGCGGGAAAAGAAAATAAGTGTTCCAAATGTCAATTGGGATAACTTGCACATCACGAAAGAGAGCGATCAAAACATTGTGCCACCGTTCAGCCTAGATTTTTTTCTTCTTTACCACCGAGCTGTCGTCGCCGAGTATACCTAGAACGAGAGTCAAATAAAAGGTCCCGCCTTCAACCAATGACTTTGTCTATCAAAATTTCTCATCCTGTAATAGACAGTATAATGACAACAAATGTTTTAGAATCATTGTCAACCACATTGCTTTAAAATCTTAATGAAGACACTACAATAATTGTTTCATGGTGGTTGTTTGTGGCCATCATGAATCAAGAAAATCCTCCTCAAAATCTTGAAGAAGGCACACCAACAAATATCTCAAGGGTGTCGCATATGACTACCATGTTCCAAGACTTGCCCCCTCAAAACCTATACAAAAGCACAACAACAGTCTTAGAACCATTCTCCTCGTGTTTCCCAGGGGCATCGTATATGACAAACATGTTTCAATAAATGCGTAATCAGAATGAAGGTACCATGTGTTCGCTATAAGTTTTAATTTTCTATTCTCACTCTTGTTGTCTAATTCATGTTCTCCTTTTAAATTTGTATTCAATTTATATAATAAAATTTTATGACATCTATAATTTTATCTGTAGTGCTTACAAAGTAGAGGGTGGAGCTATGAATATTGCATTTAATCTTCGAAACCATGAAATTCCATGTCGTCATTACCTCGGCTTGACGAATCGAACATGTCCTTATTGTTCTACCTTACTCTGGCTTGTTGAAAAATTAACAAAATCATCTGTATCAAATCCTTTCTTTGGTAAATGTTGTTTACAAGGAAAAATTAGACAACCTTCACTTATTGTACCTCCTTTAATGCTTAAAGCATTGTATGACGACAATGATGAACAATCAAAATTGTATTACCACCAACACACGAGAGTATAATGCAGCTAATGTGTTTACAAGTCTTGGTACTACTTTGGATGACAGATTAATTGCTGAGAGGGGGCTTATAACATTCACCATCCATGGAGAATAACGCCATCGAACAGGATCACTTCTGCCACATCTAGGGTGTGAACCTATTTACTCTCAATTATACATTTATGATCCTAATTTAGCTTTAGATGTTTGCAGCAATAGAAATCCTAACTTGAGAAGAGATGTTTTGAAAACCATACAAGATTTTTTATTGCAAGTAAATCCATTTCCTATGAAATTTTGGCAGGCTCACATAATTTTAAGTGAATTGGAATTGACAGGGGTGAATTTACCGGCATATCTTCACTATAGTTCTGTAACAGACCGACGTCAATATAATCTCCCAACAACCGATGAGATTGCGGTAATATTACTAGGAGATGGAACTGAATCAAATGGAATGAGAAATATAATCTTACATTTGAAAGGAGATAATGGTTTGATGCAAATTAATGAGTGTCATCCACCCTATTTGTCATTGCATTATGTGGTATTGTTCCCTTATGGTGAGCTAGGATGGAATCCATATTTGAAACAGTGGAACGCTTCCCAAAGTGGACCTTCATCTACTCGACTGACATAATTGCAATATTACAGTTATCGTATGTTCCAATATGACACTGAGTATTCAGCAATTTTGAAAGCTGAAAAACTATTTCAGGAATTTATAGTAGATGCTTGAGCCGTTACTGAACAAAATTGGTTGACATACTACAAGTTAAATCAATCGAAGCTTTATGTAGACCTTTACCACGACCTTACAGATGTTTGTGCAGATGAGCTTGGTCCTGAACAAGTTAATCAACGAATTGAACGGTTTTGCCATCTTCGTTCACTGGTTGTGCAAGACATATGTTTGAAAAATTTTAAGATTCAATGGCTATCACGCAGTAAAATCAACACCTAGATATTTTTCTATCTATGACTGCAAATCCCAAATGACCTGAAATTACTAAATCACTATTGCTAAATCAGATCCCTATTGACCGTCCTGATTTAGTGGCCCATGTTTTTGAGTTGAAGCAAAATTTTTTGATGAAGGAGATAAAAACAAACAACATATTTGGTAGGAAAATGACACATGTTTTTACAATTGAATACCAAAAAGGCGGTTACCGAGCATGCATGCGCTTTTGTTCCTTCATAGTTTAAATAAAATTCAAACATGTGCTCAAGTCGACAGAGTAGTGTGTGCTGAATTTTCGGATTGTCAAACTGACCCATTGCTTTTTGAAACAATCATAGGTTACATGATACACGGACCATATGGTACTCGAAATCCACAAGCACCATGTATGGAAAATGGGGTGTGTACCAAGCGGTACCCTCGATCATTTGTTGAATGAACAAGTATAAACTCTGATGGATATTCTGTCTATCGTCGTCGTAATACTGGTTAGAATTACATCGTGAAGGGGCAATAAATTGATAATAGAGACGTTGTGCCACATAATTTGTATTCATCAAGAATGTTTAACTATTATATCAATGTTAAAGTTTGTGCAGGAATCAGATGTGTAAAATACATTCACAGGTATATTTATAAAGGACATGATCACACAACAATGGTACTTGGAGGAATTAATGAGATCTAACAATATCTTGATGCTAGGTATATTGGACCTCTATAAGCTGCGTGACGATTGTTTGGTAATCCTTTACATGAAGAGATTCTATCAGTTGTAATATTGGCACTTCATTTGCCTCGGATGCATCGTGTGGTTTTTAACCCTAATGAATCTTTTGATACGATCCTTTCTAAAGGTGAACATCAAGAAACAACTCTAACTGGATTTTTTGATTGTTGTGCTATAAATGAATATGCCCGTGTACTAATTTATCAGGAATTTTCATAAAAAATTATTTAGAACAAGTCTATTAATAAATGGACTCCAAAACAAAGGGGTTATGCAATTGGGAGAATGTACTTTGCTAGCCCTAATTCAGGTGAACGATTTTATTTGCGTTTACTTTTAATTGTTGTCAGAGGACCTGCTTCATTTAACACGCTACACACGATAAATAATGTTATGCATGATACATTCAAGTCAGCATGTGTTGGAAGAGGACTTCATGAAAATGATGAAGAAAGGATATAATGTCTTCAAGAGGCTGCAATTATGAGAACGGGATACCAATTAAGGAGACTATTTGCTATAATTCTAACGGAATGATTTCCATTGCATCCATTTGCATTGTGGAAGCAATTCTCAACACATATATATGATGATTTAGCACATAGGATTCGTACTATGTTTGATATTTTGAATCCAACTGATGATCATATTGAAGATTATGGCATATATTTGATAAATCAATTGCTTCATGAGTCGGGAAAGAGTTTAGTCGACTTTCCACCCATTCCACAACCAACTGGAAATTAAAATGCAATAGTTAGAAATAAATTACTATTTGAGCATCAACAACTTGATAATGAAGCACAACAGTCTGATGCACAAATTAATGTTGACAACCTTAATGATGCACAGCTTGCTGCTTATACTGCTGTCACAATGTCAGTATGTGAAAACATAGCAACTACTTTCTTTTTAAATGAAGGTGCTGGGACGGGGAAAACGTTTTTGTACAATACCATTTCAACCAAATTGCGTAGCTATGGACATGTTGTTGTTACTGTGGCTTCATCTGGTATTGCATCGTTGTTATTGGTAAGGAGCGCACTGCACATTCTACATTTTGTATTCCTTTGGAAACCCTAGATAATTCAATATGTGGGTTCATTAAACAATCAATGCATGCCAAATTGTTTAAAAAACAAAGTTGATAATATGGGATGAAGTTCCTATGCAACATCGATACTGTGTTGAGGCAGTCGATTGCACCCTTCAATATATTAAAGACGATAAAAGACCTTTTAGGGGTATCACTTGTGTCCTAGGTGGAGACTTTTGACACATATTGCATGTTTTTCCTAAAAGCGTTCGCTAGCAAATTGTGGGTACATCATTGAAAAGGTATTCGATATGGAAATATATATGTGTTTTGACTTTGGGGTTAAACATGCGATTAACTTGCACGTACGTTCGAAATACTAATTTTGCTAAATTCTAGATGGTGGTAATATTTCATTCAACCTTGAATTAAATGATATATGGTGTTATGAATTAAATCTCACTTTGTGACTAATTATACTTTCATTTTTAGATTGGGACCAATCCACAAGAAATTGTGCAACTTTCATCTACAATAAACCGGTGTCATAATCTAACTGAATTAATATTTAGAATATATCCACAATTAGATGTGGTTGGTATAGTGAGTCCAACCTTTTTTACTGAACGCACAATTCTATCTGCTCGCAAATACGACGTCAGTGATATAAATGTTGCAGCACTGAATATTACTCTGGGAGAAACAATTACTTTTTTAGCTGCAAATAAAATGTCTGAAGGTGATGAGGTTGATCAAACCATTAGGAATCGATATCCTAATGAGTACTTAAACTCGTTGAATCATTTAGGGTTGCCACCGTTTAAATTAAAGTTGAAAGTTGGATGCCCAATAATGTTGTTACGAAATATTGCATCGAAAGATGGACTTTGTAATGACACGCGATTGATGGTTGTTAGATGTGCCTCAAAGGTAATCGAAGCTAGGATATTAAATGGAGGTAAATTTAGTAATTTAGTCATCATTCCGAGAATATCATTGACACCAACATCTTTGGACTTGCCTTTTCGAATGACAAGATGCCAATTTCCTATCCGATTAACTTATGCTATGACAATCAATAAAGCCCAAGGACAATCTGTCAAGTTCGTTGGGATTGATTTGCGGACATCTGTTTTTAGTCATGGACACCTTTATGTGGCACTATCTAGATGCACATCTTTGGATCATATTACTGTCCTCCTTCCGGAAGATGGGTCGGATTGCACTACAAATATTATTTACCCAGAAGTTTTGTTATAATATTCTTACGACAAGTAAATGGTATAGTGGAAGCTGTCGTTATCACTCCAAAATTATTCCTTACTTTCACTCTATCAATATAAAATTGGTATAATGGCAAGCAAGAGTCGAACCCACGGGAAGTGTATTTTATGATTTATCTGAATGTTTCTAACAGTAAATAACAAATAATAATAAAAAGGGGATTCTTATAACTATGATTCTACTAGAAAACAAGAAATATAAATGAAGATTATCCAATGATTTGCAAGCTTCAGTTCTTCAGTTCAGTATCATCTTTTCATAAATATGATATAACCACGTTAATTAATATCTTTCCTTCAATGAAATTAATAACCCTAGGTAACCACGGTCCGCGTTACCCGAAATTCCCCTTTAGTTTTAAATCTAATGTGACGATCGCCCCCACTAGACCCTAATTATCATACAACCTAGAACTATCAGTCTAGATTTAATATGACAATAGCATTAAGAATTAGGGAATTAGGTTATTCCAAGCAATAATCGTACAATCGCAGACTATTTAACCCGTCTCCTTGATATCATAGCAATATTCAAAAGTTTGACCACAATCAAATACCACTATTCGCTACTTATGATCAGATATAACATCGTTTGCTTAATATTATACCTTAATCTAGCATATGATAATAATCAAATCAATTCAATGGGCCCTTATCAAATTAATCAAACCAATCATCATTAAGCAATTCAAATAGATCATCAAGAATAAACTCCACAGATGAAGGAAAAGAAACTAATAACTCAATTAATTCATAGATAATAAATAAGATTCAACATCCCTTAGAACTGAAAATAGAGAACTTAGCCTGACATAGTCAAAAACGCCAATCAATCTTTAATGGAAATCCTTCTCTCTCAGTTGTTCTTAAAAACATCCTACTCTACTCTATTTATATCTCTAATAACCCTCCTAACAACTCCTAACTCGTAGCAACATCATAATCCTTCTTTTGCTCAACTTCTGGAAACGTACGGACACTTTTAATCAAATCCGCCGACCACGGCCCCGGCCACGGATTCCCTTGTAAAAGCCGGCCCCGGCCACGGTTACTGTTCACAAATTACAAAATTGCCATTAAGCTCTGTTTTTACCGTTTTGACCCTCCAAAGCTATTTTCTGCAATATAAACATAAAAACAAGTAAAATGCAAATAAAAATACTCAATGATAGCAATATATTAAGCCCAAGAACATCGATTCGTAAGTATAAACTACACTCATCAAATACCCCCAAACTTAAGACTTTGCTTGTCCTCAAGCAAAAAAAATACCAACAAGAAAAACAACTACATTACTTATACTAACTACATGAATGCATATGCAGATCCAACTAATGCCTTGAGCAATAAACCAACACAATTCATGAAAATTCAGCCTCAAAGATCCTTAAGTAATAATTCAGCAAAATCTCAAATTCATGCATAATCAGAAATCCAACGTATCACCAATTTCATTCACTACCAACCCTTGTGTGTGTGTGAATTCAATATATCAATTCAATCAAAATTTTAATACAACTCATGAACCAATGTGACAAATAAAAGATATAAACTCAAATTTTTAATCCCCTCTATACACTTGTCTTCACCTTTTTTCCATTTTTTTTTTTTGTTTTACGAGTGCGTTTTACGCTCCATCTCGTGTAATATTAACTTAGCATGTGCAGTGTCCATTTTTCTTAGGCTTTTCAAAATTACCCACGTAGCGAACTTTCCACCAGTGACTCCCAAACCAGTTGGCTTTAGGGCACTGAGTGTAGAGACACTCCTAAGGGCTTACTTGTTCGAGCAATAGAGGCCACAAAAACAGACTAGCTAAGATTCTGCTCATATCTGTCTACTTTTCTTTATTTATTTTTGTTTTTTTTTTTCCAGATAAGACAGACATCGAAGCAGTTATGTATTTCATCCTTTATAACATACGATCCCACACAGTATATAGGTCACCACTATCTTCAATTAGCACCTAATCCATTAAATTGAACCAAAATCCAACTGACTTGACATATCGAATGTGCAATGAAAAATTAAGGGTCTCGAGTTCAGTAAAACTAGCAATTAGTTAGAATCCCCAATTTAGCAATCGTTATCCATTTTACTTAAAATTATTACAAAATGCATCAAAAATTTTATCATCGGCCATCATTAAATTTCATGCATCAATTACCGCTCAAGGTATGCAATGAAATATGATCCTAACTATATGCAACGAACTAATTAACACTAAATAAAACACAACCATTTTTATGAGTTTTTAAATTTTTTTGTAAAAATTATTATTATTTTTTTATTATTTTTGTTTTTACTAAATGCTTAAACCAACTAAACAATGTCCTAACTAAATGCTTAAACCAACTAAACAATGTCCTAACTAAATGCTTAAACCAACTAAACAATGTCCTAAAATATGCAAATGCATCATAATATTCCTAAGACTACTATATATATGCAGAGTAAATATGCAGAGTAAATGCTTTACCACCCCCAAACTTAAAGCAGACAATGTCCTCATTGTTAAAGAAATAAAGAACTGAAGGAATAAGAACAAGAGGACTCCCCTGATAGGTCAATCATCGGAATCGGAAAAGGGACTGGAGCGGTCATCATGGTAATCAGGAGGCGGGTACACCGGCAATGGCTGTGGCTCAGGAAAATGGACTGGATCGGCCGTGGGATTCATCCTCGCGAACATCTCAGTCAAAGCCATGTTAAAGTTAGTCTGAGAGTCAAACATATGGGCTTGACGTTCGGCGAGTCGTGCATTCTGCCTTTCTAAGCGATCCATCCGAGTATCGACCCTCAACTGTAAATTCCGGAGCTGAGTGCTGAATTTGGCCTTACGTGTACCGCCAGAAGTAGATGGTTCACCAGTGTCAGTAACAGGATCGTGGTGGATGATAAAACCTAAACCACGGGGATGCGATTCACCTCCGTCCCAGACTTTATAGCGCTCAATTAAGCCATGATCCAACAAAATCAATGGCTGCTGTATAGACTCATCTGACCCCCATCTAACACCTGCTCGCCTACATAACCCACAAATTAGCGAGGGATGTGGCAAACCACTTTGAGTAGGACCGCGCAGATTCTTTCTTAATGACGCCTCGATCACATTCCCCACATTGATGTGTTTGCCTGTCACGATAGCATAAAGCAATACCGCCCGTTCTTTCGAGACATCACTCAGGTGCGTAGATGGCATCAACTTGGCACAGATAAATGCATACCAGATTTTTCCATAACGGCTCAAGCAGTTAAATGGGAAAATCATGGAACCCTGATGGCCTCTAGTGGTCCAAACCGTCCCAGGTTTGCACAAATCGCGAATGATCGTGTCGTAATTCGGCTGCTCAAGAACAAACTTCGCGTATTGGCAAAAGACGGGCGGCTCTATGTTATAAAAGGCATTAATCGTAGCACCACTAAAGGAGACCATCTTCCCCCGAATCATAACAGTACAACGCGACGTATCTTCAGCGTTCGCATAAAATTCCTTGACTATTGAGATCACGGCAGGATCCGGTTGATCCGTGAAGGAATCCCATCCACGCTCCATTATCATCCGAGCCATATCACCATCAACTAGCTCCTCGGGACGAAGACCGCGCTCGGGAGTTAGAGCTTTACCCATTAAATATATATCAAATTTATCCGCCGCCTCCGCACTAACAAACTTCTTCTTATTATAAGCACGGGTCGACGGTGTGGAACTTTCACCGCGGTGACGTTTCGGTGGCATAGTGAACAGAAAACCAAATCCCTAACTCGCAATATCCCACCACAAATGCGTAGCACAACCCGAACACTCCAAAAATCGGAAAAACAGACAAGTTGTGTCTTTGAGGCAATTCAACAAACACGTGGTGTGCAATAGTTTTCTTCCCCCAAATCAGAGCATACACAAGGTCTAAAAATGGCTAAACAGTAGGCCTCCGTCACACCCTACACGAACACACAACCCCCTCCAAAACTCCTCCAGTTGGCCAACACAAACCAACTGGGAAACCAAAAATAGAAAGCAAAGAAGAAGCAAACAGAGCGGAGACCCGAATGGAAACAGAAGGGAATACCTGGAATGGGTAGTGGAGGATTCACGTGTCCCAAATTGGAACCCAGCTATGGCCGCTAGTTGAACCCCTCGTGAGAGAACCGTCCCCTCGTGGTGAAAGGAGAGAAACCGATGTGGCTGGGGGAATGTATTTCGGGAGGGAGATGGAAAGAAGGAGGAGGAATCCGAATGGAAGAAGGGATTCGTGTAGGAGGAAGAGAGATGGTTTCGGCTAGGAGGGTGGTGTGTTTGGGTTTGGGTCTCGGCTGGTAGGGTTTTGATGTGAGGAGGAAATCTCGGCTGGTATGGTTTAGTAATGTGTGACCCAAGCGCAACCGGACCATGGTTTTAAAGACATTTCGTTTGTTTTTTTTTTTTTTTTTTTATCCGTGCACGGCCGGGGCCGTGAATTTGTGCACTAAATCTGGCCGGGGCCAGAAACGACTGAGAAGATCCGGCCGGGGCCGGGACTGGAAGGGCAAAAATCTGGCCGGGGCCGTCTGTGGCTGCGAGTTCGTGGCCGGGGCCGGGAGTTTCTGGGCTTGGAGCCGGCCGGGGCCAGCTTTGGCTGCATGGTTCTAGCCGGGGCCACGGTTTTAAGGTATAAATTCCGGCCGGGGCCGTGGTGGTCTGTTGCAGAAAATTTGATTTTTTCTTTCTTTTGCTGTGAGTCCTTGCAATATAATGCATTAGTACCTTCAATGAAACAAAAATGCCCAAGGATTAGGATGGCTAACATGGTGTAATATATCCTAAGCTACAAAAATAAAACTTTGAAATCCTAATTTAACTAAGTTGAACTAAAAGACGTAGAAATTAAAAGAAACGCATGAAATGACTAATTTAAAGTCGGGTTGCCTCCCGAGAAGCGCGTTTGTTTAATGTCGTTCGCGCGACATGTTGCTACTCAAGTGTGATAAACGGGGTCCAATAAGTCCACGAGCTCGACGTCCTCCACTTGAAATCCTTCATAGAACGGTTTAAGCCGATGACCGTTCACTTTAAATATTCTTCCCGTGCGTGGGTCGTTAATTTCTATCGCACCGTGAGAGGAAATGTGAACAACCACAAAGGGCCCTTCCCACCGAGAACGCAGCTTTCCTGGAAACAGTTTCAAGCGGGAATTGTACAAAAGGACCTTTTGACCAATTACAAACGTTTTTCGCACAATTTGCTTATCGTGAAACGCCTTTGTCTTTTCCTTGTACAATCTGGAGCTTTCATAAGCCTCATGGCGTAATTCTTCTAACTCTTGTAATTGTAATTTCCTATGTTCGCCAGCTTCAGTCATGCTCCAGTTACATCGTTTAATGGCCCAGAAAGCCTTGTGTTCTAGCTCGACGGGTAGATGACATGGCTTTCCGAAAACGATCCGATATGGTGACATTCCGATAGGAGTCTTGTATGCAGTGCGATAGGCCCATAATGCATCTTCTAGTTTCAGACTCTAATCTTTGCGGTTAGGCTGCACTACTTTCTCCAGAACGGACTTGACCTCACGGTTTGAAACCTCTGCTTGGCCATTGCTCTGCGGATGGTAAGCCGTTGAAACTTTGTGCATGACATTGTATTTCTTGAACAGTGCTGTTAATGTCCTATTGCAAAAGTGTGTTCCTTTATCGCTGATGATAGCTCTAGGAGTTCCAAACCTGACAAATATGTTAGATTTGACAAAATCTGCAACAACTTTAGAATCGTCAGTCTTGGTGGCTTTAGCCTCCACCCATTTGGAAACATAGTCAACAGCCAGAAGAATGTAAACATTACCATAAGAGACAGGAAATGGCCCCATGAAATCAATGCCCCAAACATCGAAAATTTCAATAACCAAAATGGGTGTTTGTGGCATTTGATTCCTACTGGATATGTTTCCGGTCTTTTGACAATTAGCACATGATTTACAAAATAGATAGGAGTCTTTAAAAATACTAGGCCAGAAGAAACCGCATTCTAAAATTTTACGAGCTGTTCGTTTTGGTCCAAAATGACCCCCACAAGCGTAAGAATGACAGAAAGTTAAAATGGATGAAAACTCAGAGTTGGGGACACATCTTCTAACTACCTGATCAGCACAGAATTTCCATAAATAGGGGTCATCCCAGACATACCGTTTCACATCACTCTTAAGTTTCTCTTTCTGCATTTTAGAAAACTCACGAGGAATATAAGCGCTGACTAAATAATTTACAATGTTTGCGTACCAGGGTGCAGCCTTATCCACAGAAAATAAATGCTCATCTGGAAATGAGTCTTGCAGCGGAAGTGCTTCTTCATCTTTAAGCAACCTGCTCAAGTGATCTGCCACTAAATTGTCTGCTCCTTTCTTGTCCTTTATTTGCAAGTCAAATTCTTGGAGCAGCAGGATCCATCGTATGATCCTTGGTTTGGAATCCTTCTTTGTAAGCAGATACCTGAGAGCAGCATGGTCAGAGTAAACTATGACTTTAGTACCGAGAAGATAAGATCTAAATTTGTCTAAAGCAAAAACAACAGATAATAATTCTTTTTCTGTTGTGGAGTAGTTAATCTGAGCAGCATTCAATGTCCGAGAAGCGTAATAGATGGCATGAGCAGCTTTGTCAACTCGTTGGCCCAAAATAGCCCCTACTGCATAGTTGCTGGCGTCACACATGATTTCGAATGGTAAATTCCAATTTGGTGGTTGTATCACCGGTGTGGAGGTCAATAATGTCTTTAATTTATCAAACGCCCCTCTGCACTCATCGTCAAACTGGAATTCTACCTCTTTTTGCAGCAACTTACACAACGGCATTGCTATTTTGGAGAAGTCCTTGATAAATCTTCGATAGAAACTTGCATGACCAAGAAAAGAACGAATCTCCCGCACGCTTGCGGGGTAAGGTAAAGCAGCAACAATTTCTATCTTAGCTTTATCTACTTCTATTCCCTTAGCTGAAACTACATGACCTAGGACGATACCCTGTTTTACCATAAAATGACATTTTTCCCAATTTAGAACAAGATTCGTCTCTAAGCATCTATCCAACACACGAGTTAAATTATCTAAGCATGCATCTAAAGAATCACCATGAATTGTGAAATCATCCATAAATACTTCAATGCAATGTTCAAGAAGATCAGAAAATATACTTATCATGCATCGTTGAAACGTACTGGGTGCATTACAAAGTCCGAAGGACATCCTACGGTATGCAAATGTACCGAATGGGCATGTGAAAGTGGTATTTTCTTGATCTTCAGGTGCAATCACAATTTGGTTATAACCCGAAAAACCATCTAAAAAGCAATAATAAGTGTGACCTGCTAATCTTTCTAACATTTGGTCAATAAAAGGGAGAGGGAAATGATCTTTTCTAGTTACGGCATTCAACTTCCTATAATCAATACACACTCTCCATCCTGTTTGCAAGCGAGTAGGCACTAACTCATTATTATCATTTTTAACGACAGTTATGCCAGCTTTCTTAGGAACTACTTGAACTGGACTGACCCATTGACTATCTGAAATAGGATAAATAATACCTGCATCGAGCAATTTCAGAACCTCTTTTTTCACAACTTCCATCATGGGTGGATTCAGTCTGCGTTGAGCATCTCGCTTTGGGGTGGCTCCTTCTTCTAAAAGAATGCGATGCATACACACAGCTGGGCTAATACCTTTTATATCTGCAATTGTCCAACCAAAAACTTGTACGTGGTCCCTTAAGACTCTAAGCAGCTTTTCCTCTTGAACTTTGGTGAGATTATTTGCAATTATCACTGGTAATGTTTCCTCTTGCCCTAGATATGCATATTTCAAATGGATTGGTAGAGGCTTTAATTCCAACCTCGGAGCCTGCACAACAGAAGGTAACAACCTTTCATGAGTCACTGGTAATTGAATGGACGAAACGGCATACTTATCTGAAATTTTCGGTAATGAGTGTAATGCGGCTATAGTATCCTTTAATTCCGCATGTTGTTCAATCTCGTCTTCCTCTTCCAGCTCCAAACTATTCGTGATAGCATCCTCCAAGGTTTCCATGTGTAAGTGGTCGAAAGATTTCTGCACCAAGGAATCAAGGACATTAATAGAAAACACGGAATTGACATCACTAGGGTACCTCATGGCCTCGTAAATGTTGAATTGAATCTTTTCGCCGTCAAACTCCATGGTCAAGGTCCCGTTGTGCACATCAATCATCGTTCTTGCTGTTTTCAAGAATGGCCTCCCTAACAAGATATGAGCAGGATTCAGAGATGTATCGTCGTCCATGTCCACAATATAAAAATCTGCAGGAAATATTAGTTCATTCACCTGCACCAAGACATCCTCAATTACCCCTTCGGGGTATGTGTTAGTACGATCAGCTAATTGGATAATGACACCAGTGTTTTTCAAGGGACCTAGATGCAAAGAAGCATAAATAGATAGTGGCATAACATTAATTGATGCTCCTAGATCTAGCATAGCTCTCTCAAACCTGGTATTACCTATCTTGCAGGGAATGGTAAACATACCCGGATCTTTACATTTTGGAGGCATTTTTCTTTGCAGAACAGCAGATACATTTTCTCCAACAGTTATCTTTTCATTTTCTTGTAATTTCCTTTTCTTAGTGCATAATTCCTTCAAAAATTTTGCATACCTTGGAACTTGCTTGATTGCATCTAATAAAGGAATGTTCACCTCTACCTTTCTAAAGGTCTCCAGAATCTCTTTCTCTTGCTCGTCCTTCTTTGAAGTTCTAAGATTCCTAGGAGGAAAAGGTAAAGGGTTAGACTTAAGCTGAATAGGAGATTTAGGGATTACCTTTGAGATCTCTGCCTCCTCCTTAGCTTTATCCTCATCAAATTCAACCGTAGCCCTTGGTGTGTCCATTTGTTTTCCACTCCTTAAAGTAATTGCACTTGCGTTTTCCCTCGGATTGATCATTGTTTGAGAGGGCAACTTCCCAGAGCCTTGAGAATCCAATCGTCCAACTGTGGTAGCTAATTGGCTCATTTGATTTTCTAAGCTATGAATGGAAGCCTTTGTATCTTGTTGGAACTGTTGGGTCTGATTCATGAACTGTTGAGTATGATTCATGAAGGTTTTAAACATGTCTTCCAAAGACGCTTCAGATTTTGTAGGTGTTGCTTGTCGAGGTGGATACTGCTGTTGAGCTTGTTGAAACCCTTGTTGTCGATTCGGAAAAGCATTCGACATTGGTGGCCTGTTTCCTCCGTAGCTCAGATTAGGATGATCCCTCCATCCTGGATTGTAAGTATTAGAGTAAGGATCATATCGTCTCTGAGGTTGTCCTTGAAAATTTCTCGCTACATTGGCTTGTTCTATGGTGCCATCTTCTTGCAGTGTAGGACAAATATCTGTCGAATGATCCGATGACAAGCAGATTCCACAAGTTCTTGTAACTTGCCCGTTCCCCACAGAAAGTTGACGAACCATAGCAGCTAACTCCGAGAGTTGTTGTTCAATGTTGCTCGAGCCGACCTCATTCACCCTTTTCGGTGCATGGTCCATCCGAGTTCCGTATTGCTGTGAGTTAGCCGCCATGTTAGCAATTAAGTTCCGTGCGGCGTCTGGAGTCTTATCAACCAATGCTCCTCCACTTGCAGCATCGATCATACTCCTATCCATCGGTAGCAATCCCTCGTAGAAGTACTGAATTTGGTGTTGATCGTCAATTTGATGTGGACAACACGAACACAGCTTCTTGAACCTTTCCCAATACTCGTGAAGAGTTTCGCCACTAAACTGTCTGATGGCACATATCTCCTTCCTTATGTTGGCAACCCGTGAAGGAGGGAAATACTTCTCCACGAATAGCCTCTTCATATCATCCCATGATTGGATCGAACCGGAGGGAAGATAGTACAACCAATCTTTTGCCAAATCTGCTAAGGAGAATGGAAAAGCCCTAAGCTTTATGTGTTCTTCCGATACTCCATGTGGCCTCATTGTGGAACAAACCACGTGAAATTCCTTCAGATGCTTATACGGATCTTCACCTGTAAGACCACGAAAAGTAGGCAAAAGGTGAATTAAGCCAGATTTCAATTCAAAAGCAGCATCTAAAGCAGGATATTCTATGCATAATGGTTGTTGGCGTAAATTAGGAGTAGCCAACTCCCTCATAGTCCTATTATTTGGTGCAGCCATTTCTTCTTCTGAATCGCTGGAAGAAGTCAGTAATGCGAGCGCAACGTTTAAGCCTGGTGATGTAGTAAAATCGTCTTCGAACTCCGAAGTTATGTTTCGTGCTCGACGAGTCTCCTTCCTTATTCTTTTTGCAGTTTTCTCTATCTCTGGATCAAATTTTAAATCAGGAGAGTGAGAGGATCGAGTCATAAACTGAAAGAAAACAAAGAAAATTTATAAAAACAATCACTTCCCCGGCAACGGCGCCAAAATTTGGAAGCTGTCGTTATCACTCCAAAATTATTCCTTACTTTCACTCTATCAATATAAAATTGGTATAATGGCAAGCAAGAGTCGAACCCACGGGAAGTGTATTTTATGATTTATCTGAATGTTTCTAACAGTAAATAACAAATAATAATAAAAAGGGGATTCTTATAACTATGATTCTACTAGAAAACAAGAAATATAAATGAAGATTATCCAATGATTTGCAAGCTTCAGTTCTTCAGTTCAGTATCATCTTTTCATAAATATGATATAACCACGTTAATTAATATCTTTCCTTCAATGAAATTAATAACCCTAGGTAACCACGGTCCGCGTTACCCGAAATTCCCCTTTAGTTTTAAATCTAATGTGACGATCGCCCCCACTAGACCCTAATTATCATACAACCTAGAACTATCAGTCTAGATTTAATATGACAATAGCATTAAGAATTAGGGAATTAGGTTATTCCAAGCAATAATCGTACAATCGCAGACTATTTAACCCGTCTCCTTGATATCATAGCAATATTCAAAAGCTTGACCACAATCAAATACCACTATTCGCTACTTATGATCAGATATAACATCGTTTGCTTAATATTATACCTTAATCTAGCATATGATAATAATCAAATCAATTCAATGGGCCCTTATCAAATTAATCAAACCAATCATCATTAAGCAATTCAAATAGATCATCAAGAATAAACTCCACAGATGAAGGAAAAGAAACTAATAACTCAATTAATTCATAGATAATAAATAAGATTCAACATCCCTTAGAACTGAAAATAGAGAACTTAGCCTGACATAGTCAAAAACGCCAATCAATCTTTAATGGAAATCCTTCTCTCTCAGTTGTTCTTAAAAACATCCTACTCTACTCTATTTATATCTCTAATAACCCTCCTAACAACTCCTAACTCGTAGCAACATCATAATCCTTCTTTTGCTCAACTTCTGGAAACGTACGGACACTTTTAATCAAATCCGCCGACCACAGCCCCGGCCACGGATTCCCTTGTAAAAGCCGGCCCCGGCCACGGTTACTGTTCACAAATTACAAAATTGCCATTAAGCTCTGTTTTTACCGTTTTGACCCTCCAAAGCTATTTTCTGCAATATAAACATAAAAACAAGTAAAATGCAAATAAAAATACTCAATGATAGCAATATATTAAGCCCAAGAACATCGATTCGTAAGTATAAACTACACTCATCATATAGTTTAAACAAGTTTATTTATACTAAATTATGTAATCTTTTCAACATTTAATTTTACAATGAGGTTCATTCTTTGTAGGATTTAAGTGAATTTGTTAACGAGAACGATAAAGTATATACAATAGACCTTTGTGGATGGGGCCGATATAATCAGGTAAATCTACTTTTATATCACTGCATCAAAATAACTTTACAATTCCTACAATATAAATAGTGCTAATTTTGTTGTTTATGTGAATAATTTAGGTGGTTGTGCATTCTCCTCATTGGACAAAGTACGTTCGTATTGATACGAGGACATTAAGGATAGTGATGAAGATAAGGTTTAAAGGGATGAAGAAGACATTTAAGAGAGTTAAATGATATGCAATCCAGTACCGACCTTTCCACCTTTAACGATGACTAACCCACCGCTGACCAAACAATTGTCTAGGCATGAAAGTCTTTCTTACTAAGACTCTCTATATTTATCTACTTCTCATGCAGACACACAACACACATAATACATGCACAAACATACACACATAACTGTAACCAATCAAACACTCACAAATCAAACTCACACTCCATTATACTACCACCAATACATATTTATGATTTAAATCATTAAGCAAATGAACCGTTTGTTGAAATGGTACTGAGAAAACTTTATTTGATTGTAAGTTTACATTCATCCATATCTTTTCCTAAATAAATTGATAGTTTGTTACAATCTCTCTAAATTTTTACTTATATCAATCTAAATCATTCATCCATATCTTTTCCTAAATAAATTGATAGTTTGTTACAATTTCTCTAAATTTTTACTTATATTAATCTAAGTCATTCTCCCCCCCCCCCCCCCCCACCCCTACATACAAATGTGTGTGCTCATTTATTTTTTATATAATATAGGATAAAGTAAAGGGTCTTATATTTTTACAATTGTTTTATTGTGACTTACATATTTCGATAATTTTTATATTTCAAATATTTTCAGGTATATATTGAAGGATACTTGGTGTAAGCTGTAAAGAATATGAAGTTGTTTCTCTATTTTTTGCATGTGTGTATTTTTTGTGTTCCATCTTTTGTAAAGTTAACTAATTATATATGGTTATGATGATTTTGGGTATAAAATGATGGTTGTTTTGGTGGTTTAGATATGTTTAGTAGACAAATTTAGATTTTTTTGGATATCTATTTTTGAAAGAAACTTTGCCGAAATTTCTTGAAATTAGGAGCGTTTTGGTGGTTGGATATGTGTTGATGATTGAGTATGTATTAATTATTGTGGTGGTATGGCGAATTATGATAATTGTTATGTCTAATTTTTCGTTACGCCGTACTTTCAGACACAATCAATTACTAGTATATATATATGATATGAATAAGTCATACACGGGTCGTTTACGAGTTAAAATAGGTACAAGTTATGCAAAATTTAATTATTAAATTATGAAAGTTGATATTTTTATAAGTTAATTTAATATTTTTATAAGTGGATCTCATTTGATCTTGTGAAAATATTAAGCTACCTTATGAAAATATTTTCGTATGTTAATTTGATATTTTCATAAGTGAATTTTATTTAATCTTATAAAAATATTAAATTAATTTATAAAAATATCAATTCTTTAAATTATTATAGATAGAATGAAATGATGATACTCAACCACCATTAATTAATTTGCTCAAATAGCTTTAGCTAGTACTAAGTAAAGTAGAGAGACTCGTCTAAAAGCAAAAACACGAGTCCTGTTTAAGTTTTGTGTAAATATATACTCCCTCCTTTCCATTATATAGGTCGTTTTAGAAGTTTTTTTTCTTTCCAAAATATAAGTCGTTTTACATATATCTAGGAGAACAAATTTAATCATTTCCTATTCTATCCTTAAAGATAAAATAATTAAGAGAGATGAGAGGAAGAATAATTAATGAGTGTATGGATAGTAATGGAATTTCAAACCAACATTAATTGCCTAACATTAATATTTATGATATTTCTTAATATGTGTAATCATGTCTTAAACAACTTATATAATGGAAAGGAGGGAGTATATACCTACAAATTTTCGATAATAATTTTAAATAATAAAAGTCTCGCCCAAGTGCTAGTGCTAGTACTAGAATAGAATAGAGGTAGCCGGTTGGGGAAAAAGAGTGTATATTGAAAGGGCGGACCACTGTCCTGCGCTTTCGGCTCTTCCCTAGGCATTCTTTTTCTTGGGCCAAACTCCCCCAATTTCTCACCCTACTCATTCTCTCTACTGCCCGGCACTACAAGTGTTATTAAATAAAATATTTAAATTAAAATAATATTAACTTTTCTTTCTCTATTTTAAATTATAAAATTATTATTCATTTTAAATAATTTTAAATTTAAAATAACTTATTAAAAATTATTTAATTTATAATGAATAATACTTTTTAGATAATTTATAATATTTATTATTATATTAATTAAAATTAAAATAATCTATATAAACTTTTAATTAAAAATTATCTTAAGTTGAGTTTAAAAAGTCAATAATTTAATAAATCGAGGTAATATTTATGTGTGTATGAAAAAATTTGGAATTAAGGTTTCTTTTATTTTCAGCTAATTGCTCGCATTACACGTGTAATAAAATAAATATTTTTTTAGTAACACACTTGTTACATAACTATTTTCGACTATATTATTATGTTACTCAACGCAATACTATTTTTCAAAGTAGGCGAATGGTATAACGTATAAAAGTTTGATCTAAAAAATTTGGGTGAAAAATATAATAAATAACAAAATAAATAGGAGTCGTTGTTTAACTTCGAAAGGAAAGATGAAAAGCGGGAGATTTGGCATTTTTTCAAACCAAAACGGAACGAGTACAGTTTTTAAAGCTAAAGAAGTGAAAAGAAAGAGAAAGAGAGAGGGCCAGGGGCAGGGGCAGGGGCAGGGCCAGGGCCCAGGGGTGTCTTTCTCTCTCTCTCTCTCCCTACAGTGTGCACGAACAAACACACAGTGACAGACGGGGACCCAGAAAAGTAAGAAAAAGGAATCGAGTAGGAGGAGATATATAGAGAGATTTATAGCACAAGTCCATATGGGAATCTTTCCATTTCTTTTACTGTTCAGGAGATGCCACCGTGCTCATCCCCTACCTCTTTATCTCTGCTGCTGGTAATTAATTATTTACTCCTATACATCTCCCCTTCCTCTTCTTTCTCTCGTCTGGTTTTTTTGGACCTTCTTCTATAATCTAATGGCATTTTTCTATATGGGGTTTTCACCTGAGGATGATATAGTAAGTCTCTGTTCTCTCTCTCTCTCTCTCTCTCTCTCTCTCTCTCTCTCTTCTGCAGTCTTGTAAGGGGCCTGTCTTCGTTTTGATAATAAGCTTTTTGCTTGGTTTAGTTATGAATATGTATGTGTTTGTAAATTGTAGCAGAACAGAGAAAGCATAACCCCGTTCATAGATGAAACCAGAAACAGAGGTGATATGGATGTGATGACTAGCAGATATGAAATTGATTTTGAGTTTTGGCCAATTGAGCATCCTCTTGAGCCTTCGAATGAGGATCGCCCAGTCAAGTGCCCAATGCCAAACTCCTCCCTTATCAAGGTAAGTACTTGCCTCTCTTTCATAATTACAATGATATGATGTTCAATGATTTGATGTTCGAGTCTAGTGTAAAACAATGCAGCCAACATCATTGGCTTGTAATTGCAGCTAGATGTTTACAAGATGAATGTTATATATACGGAATAATTAATTCAATGTGCATTAAGCACAGAGATAAAAAGAGTACGTCAGACCTGCTCTCCAATTTGGACTCGTGTACTATTTTCTCTGTTAGCGCAGAGTTGGTGGTCACATATTCTTTTTACATCTAACAGATACCTACTGCGGTGGTAATATATACACATAAGATTGGAAATATATTTCTCTTTATAAAAGTTTGCATTATGCTGTACTAATCTCATCGCAAAAATTCGCAACTTTTTTACAAGTAATCAACCGTTCAATTATATGACATTTCATATGTACCAAACAGGAAAAGGATGGAAGCATGCATGAAGAGCAATCTTCAGAGAGCTCACGGAAGAGAGCAGACCAAGAAATCTCGAAGAAAGAGCAAAGGACGGCGGTGGCTGCTGCAGATCCTTCTCCTGTACGAGCTTTGCGCAAGAGGCATCACACACTCACTAGTAGTGTAGACCATGCAGTCTGCCCTTTACAACTAGAAATCTTTCCATCTTCGATATGCTTCAGCAGTTCAACAAATTCGAATCTTGACAATTCTGTACTCGATTAAACAAGTTGATTCACATTCGATCCTTTCCCAGCCCAATCACTTAGCTGGATTACATATCGTTTAGCTATCTACCTCGGAATCAGTCTTTAGATGCAGCTAAACTTCTTTGTAACTCTGTTATCATAATAAACTTCATAAGTTTTGTATATCAAACTCTATTCTACTTGTACTTCACTCATAGTATTTACATAATAATAACAACAAATTATGTATGCATCAAGAAGGTCAGATCAAGTCTGCAAGGCTCCGAAAATGATACGATCAAAGGAGGGTTAAATGTAGGCAGCCAACCCCAACCCTTAAAAACCATCATGCGGAGTTGTGCTCCTAATATTTTCTTCTTTATATTAGCACCCTACTTTTGAAAGGAACGTCTTAAATTTTTCATTAGCAAGAACTTGATATAAATTATTCAATTTTGAGTTGTTCATAACCCATGGAGGGTGAAATTTATAAAAGATCATTGTGATGTTTTGTAAGATAGATTTCTCAAGTTACTATGGCATTCCTCGTGCCTAATTAGGGGAAGAAATCTCAGGTGAACTCAAAAGCAAAAGAGAAGAACCGCTTTTGCAAAACATCGACAGCTTGTCCAAAACGCTAAGTGTGTACACGAAGCAAGATAAAGTAAAGAATGTCATTATTTCTAGACAAACACATAGGAGTTTGCTAAGCATAATCAAAATATGAAATACCATAGCTGCTGCTGCAACACACGAAGAAACAAGCTAATATACACTTTAATTTATAATTATTAACAAAAAAGTAAAAGTGTTATACCATCCATTATTTGAACACGAATTTCTTATTAACCAAAATGTTAATGCTAATATATGAAATACATATATTTTTTTCCCAATCACACAAAATTGATAATGATAATTATGGCACTACAACTGTAGAGACTGTAATGTTTACAACTTTTTCTTTCCTCAAAGAACTTGCTACAGTATAACTTCATCCTTCAGAACTTGTACAATATACATGTAAACTCATTAACCATCAATTTGAAAAATCTCTTATGGGCAAAGAACAGCAACTTACATACGGCTAGTTGGCCTTTTTCCATCTATTAAATCCTTCATGACATTTTTCCGTTTCCAGCTTTTTGCCGACTCCAGTATCAGATGGAAGACTTGAAGAAAAGAATCAAAAGATGGCAAGGATAAAGGAATACACGTTATGAACTATAAACTAAATTAATCCTTGTAACTGAGCTATTAACATGGCTATAAAACAGTAACGAAGGCATTTTCATTCAACAAGGGATATACAAAGGGCGCAACAGATATGCCAAGTATTAGTGAGGTTATCTGGATTGTTGTACTTTTCAATGCTGAGCTGCCATTGTTCATTTCTGCCAGCACCCCAGCATGCAATGTAGATAAACCTGCCTGCTGTGAATCCCTGCAATCAGGAAAATGAAGTAGATATTTTATAATAGTATATATGTATTTGTCTGTGTACGCACACATGGGTGTATATTATTCCTTGGACAAATCTTACCTCAATCAAAGATGATTGTCCTGGATCTTGTCCCCACAATAAAGCCTGAGTAAAACCACAATCAACTTTATTTAGTTTATGTTTTCCCTCTATTTTTGTTTCCCAGTAAAACACTTTCTTCAGTTGTTTTAGCATCCTTAAGAATCAATCACATGCAAAAACAAAAACAAAAACCCAAAAAAAAAAAAAGGAAGAGGAAAGAACGACATCCTTCATAAGAAGGTACTAAACAATGCAGTTCCTACTAGGGCCACTGGCGCTGAAAGGAAGTTAAAGAAGAGAGCTGCTGAGACACTGAATCCAGCCCTTACCAAAATACCAAAATCACCTATCTGCACAAGAAGGTTAAATCAAAGTTGTACCTACATAATTTACAATTATTAGTCCAACTAAAATATGACCATAATAATGTCCCTAGTATGGCACTCTCCCAATGTGACATAATTTGGACACAAAAACATATCACTGAGGGGGAAAAAACGAAATATGTAGCACACTTGCAAGGAAGTAAGCCCATGCTTATTATACTCATCTAACATAGAGAAATATTTGCTTCAAACAGACACCTTCCTACACTAGGATAAAACAGAAGGGAGGAAGGAGGGGGTGGAGTATTACAATCACGAGTTTATGTTCTTTACAGGATGATTGCAAGAGCACATTTGTAACATGGATTCATTATCTGATAAGCAGATACGATGTTATGAATTAATTTTTTTCCTTACTGCGTGTGAGGGAAAGTGAAGATTTGAGGTCTCGACCAACCCACAGTGCAGCACTCTGCCGCTGTGCTATAAAGGCCTTGACAAAAAAGAATACATTCTTAAATTTTCTAAATGATAACGTGAGATGTAAAAAGGAGGACCAATACCTCTTGAGGAAGTTCACGGGCAAGCAAAAATAGAGTTCTTGACCACCCACTAACAGATCCAGAAAGGTGAAAAGCACTTCCCAAAGCCATCCCATCAGTAAAATTGTGCTGCAGTGTCGCATATATTACTTCCAAATATATCATTTTGTAAGTCAAATTTATCATTTATGGTTCTTATAACTAAAATAACGATGATAATAGAAGGTATAAAAAAATAATTAACTCGTTTTTTTTTTTTTTTTGCATAGTTGAGATGTTCTAGTAAATTGACCCTTCAAAGGCTAAGATTTAAAAAAAGGGGTTTGCAAAATTGAGTTCTAAGAAGCCATGTTTAATCTTCTAAGCAAGTAGACATTATATAAATTGGATTTGGTTCTCTTAAATGTATTTTGATGCCAATGATTAATAGTAAATTTAACTTGTAAAAAATTCAATCTGTACTCTCCAATAAAATTTGTTAGAAAATGAAAAGAATATAGATGATCCTTGATTCTGTATGAAAGGAGGGCAAATTGGTCTGGTACAATGAGATGTTAGCGTTACCTCTGTTATCACAGTAATCTTCTTGCAAGATAACTGAAAACAGTTTTTGTTGCAAGGATGAAAATATTTCAGATAACATCTCTTTCATATTCTATGAAGCACCGACTTGGACACGCGACACGGACACGACATGATATTGGCATTTTCCCAAAAAAATAGTATACGATACGTCATGGACAAATTCAATTTTATATGTATATTTTTAATAATATAAATGTATTTTTTACAATAAATTAATTTAATATTAATAGAGCATGATAAAAACTTGAACAAAATAATAAGAAACACAAACACATTGCATAATATATATCTTAAAGTTACAAAATAATGTCCAAACTTATAAGACATAAAATAACATATACATTTTATATAGCAATTTAAGTACTGCAATTTTTTTTTTAAAAAAATTGACACCAGGCTCCCGACGTGTTTGAGGCGTGTCCAAGCTCTTAAAAGAAGAAGAAGAAGAAGAAGAATAGTGCACGGACACGTGTAGGGTGCGTGTCTGAGGTGTGTTGGAGTGAATTTGTGGCCCTCCAGCAAATGTCGGTGCTTCCTAGTTCATATTTAGTCACATTTTCTATATATGCCAATATATTTTGGTCATCTCGCAAATTTAGTTTGTTATGTCATGATTCACATTATTATGAAATTTAGAACTAAATGTCAACAGAAAAAGTAATACAATAAATTACAATCAAAAGTGCAAGGACACCTATATATAAATGCAAAGATTCCATTAGAGAGAAAAATAAAAAGTTCAAAGAACATACCACACCATCAGAGAATAGATTGAGATAACCAAACACAAGATTCGATGGAGATTGAACAGGTCCTTTCTCAACTGTGGATTTAACAATATAGGTAGAACCATTTGCAGCATCTACATTTGGCTTGTCTTCTCCAGCACTTGTGGTGGTAGTGCTTCTCTAGAAAACATAAGCATGTTTAAAGTTTAAACAATGAGAAGAATGATGGGGACATAAATTTCTAATGTTCAGTGCAATCGAGTTGTCTTGTTATCCACATTAAATAGTGCTAAATCTGGAATATGAATTTGCATACTAGTATGAGAAACAGGAACTAGTACACAATAAATGGTATGTTATGGCGGGCATATATAAAACATACCTACTTATGATGTGCTAAGGTAGTTATATTCTTATATGTACACTATTTCATCCACCTGAAGATTTTACAGCAAACATTCTGATAAGTTTGTTGGCCTAGAGATATATTTTATGTGGAAGAGTTGTTGAACCATAACAATCTACCTATCTACTATTTGCATTGATTCTTGCTGTGCTAAGCTCACCACACATGTCATCAGGGTATCTTAATGTTTCGGAGTTGCATAAAGATGAAGAAATTTCAGATCACAAAATTATTGTTTACGAAGAACGTACCATATTTCCCATTGAGCAATCATGATCCAAAGACAGTTTAAGTGAGAAATATACGCAAACTCTTCATCTTACCTTCCGAAGGAGGGCAGCATCACTTTGCTTTTCTCCATTTAGACAGTCATCGGGAACTTTATCCAACACTTCTCCATTAGAGAAAATGTTCGATATGCTTCCATCCTTTTCATTGATAGCGAGATCCTGAAGATTGTCATGAGCAACATTGCCATCCTTCAATTTTTTGCTGTTCTTATGATGATGGCGATGATGACAATGACTCCATACATTAACTTCTCCAGATATATCATCAACATACCTCACAACCTTCTCTACAAGAAGAAAAGGCACAATTCCAGCTGCAATAACAAAAATATATATAACTATAAAGAATAAAGACATTTGCTTTTTACAAAAGCATAAGAGTAATGACTTCATGCCTATATAATCACGGACTTGGGCCTCCACTCATAAATAAAAGCATTTTCCAAGAAAAACATCAAACTATGATGCAACCATCTCTACGCATAGTTTTTGATGAAATAAATGTATTGGGGGATGAAGAAAGAGAAAAAAAAATACAAGGGTCTTCAAGGGCTCTTGAAAAGGCTGAAATGAGATTAAGAAAATAAATTGTGTCCGGGGGTAGATAAGAGAGGCAAAATTAATGCATATACAGAAATCTTAAGAACAAGAATTCTCCATGAGCTATGGTTTACTTTACCAACAAAGCTCCTCTATGCAATTTTTTTGTTGATAAGTAAATTGACTAGAAATATTATGCCATCAACCTTCTGGAAAGTTGTATGTCACATATCTAACTTGCTATTTCTAACTATAAAAATGAAAAGGATAGTATCAGAAGGATAACATGCACTAACATGGTTGAGGCAGTAATAAAAATGAAATTATATAACTCATAAAAGCAGACAACCTGTTGAGATTGATAGAAAGAGCACGGACATGCTGTTTAGACTTACCCAATATGGACAGTCCAACATAAAGATTTTTTAAAGAATGTGAACGTGAATGGTCATTTCCCAAATGAACAAAATGAGCATGGTCCATATGCTGATCATGTGAATGGATGTGTTTGCCACCTGAAAAAAATATAATTTTATCCACCTTACAATCTATGGCTACAGCCATAGCTTGAAATTATTTCGAAAAATATAATCATAAAGAAAATTTGCATCGAGAACCAAGGAAATACAACTGATTTAATCATACCAAATGCATGTGGCAACGGATGAAGAAAAGCATCTCCTAGCATAGCACCTGCCTGAAAATGAAAAGTCATAGAGCACCTCTATAGTTCAAGTCCAGAGGTGAATATATAAAAAGAAAGTAATAGCCTGATAACTAAGAAAGTCAATACAAGATCTTTGACAGAAGAATAAATCACTGTAAATCTGAAGAGAATAATATTACTTGTATTGTCTTTCTACTCGGAAGGACAACAGAATGAGGAAAAGATGATAGTAAGAGCTACTACTACACTTCCAAGAAAAATATGAAGGTTTTAGAAGAGCAAAAAGAAGCATGATTGTTCGCTTTGTACATAGAAAGACTCTGCAGCAGTAAATAAATTTTATGTGACCCTTGTTTATATCAGTAACGGACATTCTAAATTCAACACAGAAGGTAAATTAGTCAGGCCATCAGTCTACATGGACAACCAAAGGTCACTAAGAAAGAAACTGATGAATTACAAGGCGCTTGTAGAAGTGACATTTATAATTCTTTATAAAGTTTCAATATTAACACTTATAACAAACGTGATGCATATAATCGATGTATTCACTGTATAGTTAAAAGTGTAAACCCACACAGATAAAAGCAATTCAACATCAATCCAAAAAGAGGAAATACTGGATGACGAATCTAACCCCAAATACAGCCAAAGAGTCAACAATTGCCTTTGATGGCTTTCCTTGTCCTGCAATAAATCATAGTTCAGGTTTTGTCTGTTGGCAAAGGTCTATGAAATGCCAATAATGAATTTAGCAAAAGCAAATGCTAGAGCTAGGAATAACAGTAGGCGCAAGTCCTGACATTCAAGCTACTTACTAAATATTAATGGCACTATAATCAGGCAAATAAGGGAAGCCAAGCTCACCAACAGTAGGCAGCCTATTGCATGAATCCAAAGACCTGGCAATTGCATTAAAAGAAGGGGTGAATAAGAGACGGTCATAAAGATATATAATCCAATCAAAAATCTCCATCTAGAGGAAGGACTAATAGTTTCTCAGTTTCTCAATGATATAAGGCAAAATTAATTAGAATTCACAACTTGACAATACACCCACACTAAACAGAAATACAGAATGCAATTTTAAATGGATTCAGCTCATTCTGACAACTTATCCAGTACAGAACATACATATTTAACAACATTGATTTACCTGAAAGCAAAAGCACAGTGATGATAGGATTATCTCGAGGTTAGTTGAAACAGATACAAATGGAATGAGCAAAATCAAGCAAGTAAATGACACCTAGTGTGCACATTCATCATAAGAAAATACTGTACTAAGCTCAAGAGTCCAAAAGAAGTTGAGAGGATAAGACAACAAACACAAAATGACATGTTAGTACCAAAGACATAAGCTAGCATCAGTGGATGACCTCTTGAAATGGGTGCTCAGGAAATCCTTCAATGCTTGCAGCATCCCTTTAGTTTAGAAATCTTGAAGAGTTCGAAAGCAACCTACAAAGCTAATTCTTGGTCACACCAGTCCTACAAACCTTTCTTTTCCACAAAAACAGAGCCGGACTGTTTGGTCAAGTAGGGAGACATGGAAAAAATTGGACTTAAACATAAAGAATTTAGGCAAAAATTCCATTAGCTAGGGGTGACATATCCAAAATAAATTTGAAACTCAAATACGTGCACGCCATGTGAGGAATTGGGTAATTGTTTGTGAATTGACTGATAAACATCACTTAACAGAGATCAAGGGCTAAAAAAAAAGAGGGACAACGAGGTATCGGATTGAATAACTTTTTTAAAAATAAAAAATGGAAGGGTAAAACAGAAAAGAAAAGATTTAAAAAAAATTCACAGTGCAAAATCTCTAGACATGAATCCTACCTTCAGGTAACAAAATGGCAAATAGCAGAGTGGAAACAGAGTTTTTCGAAGTTAATATCATTACAACAAGTAAAAGAGGTTAACTTAATCTGTAGACATGTACATAACAACCATGTAATGGTTCAAGTATGCTATCAGTGTTCAGTAAAAACTCGTGGAATGATTATTGTCTTTTTTCAAGCCTATGCAAAAAACTGCCCCCTCCCCCTCCCCCCCTATATCATGATATATGTGATGACTAAAAGTACAATGATGTTTAAACTCTATATAACATTAAGGAGACTTCTTAATTGAGATTGTAGTATTTTCACTAGGTGATATATAAATCTCATACTCATAGTAGTGATTAAAAACTTAAGCAAGGACATTCTAGCTACAATTTCATTGTCTATCTTTATGGATAATTAAAAATTATCTTCTAGACATTATACTTTAAAATCGGAAAGCATGTTCTTATCAATCAAACTAAATGTCAATAAATCAAAAGCATAATACTAAGCAAATTACCAAAACCAGTGAGCCCCAAATCAATGTAATCCTCATGCTCATGATCATGATGGTCGGAGGCGAACACTAACAATTTGAGATCATCTTCCTCAGCCAATTCCTCCGGAAGCTTCTTCCCCCAAACCATTTCTCGCTCATGATGCTGATGATGATCATGACGGTGGTGCCCAATCCCATGATCACAGTGGTGATGAGCATGAGAATGACCATGATCTTCATGGACCTCAGAAGCGCAGGATCCAGAAGTATGGGCAAAGCTTAGGTTCAAATTAAGCAAAATTACCAAAACGATGACATTCCCTGGTGAGTAGATCTGTTTACTGAGAGATGCCATTTTTCGGATTAACGGTGTGTTTGGGAATTCGGAATGGGATTAGGAAGACCGGGGTTTACAGGTGCCTTCAATAGTAATGAAACAAACAGCGACGAAGAAGAGTACGATAATGGCGATGATGACGCCGAACAGTACTATATCCATTTATGCTATACTGCACCGAGTACTTGAAATAGGAACCTTTTTCAGCAGACCTCATCCTATTAAACCAGTGAAGACCATCACCTAGTGGAGAGATTTTTCACGGGTTCGGGTCCAAATTCACGTGGTCGTTCATGTCAATGAATTTTTTTTTATTTCATTGAATTTATAGTTATAAGTAATAAAATATTATTAAAATATAAAAATTTAATTAATCTGAAATATCACATAAATTATCTTATTTTAAAACAAGTTATTGGTCAAAACTTAAAAGTAAATTTATTGGTCATTTTTAATTGTGAAGTACAGAGAAAAAAATGTTTAAAATTAATTTAATTTATAAATTAAAAATTAAGTTAAAATAAATTATGAAGATATTTAATTGTAATGATTTATAAGTTGACATATATTATAAAAATTACTAAAAAATATATTAATAAAAAAAATACGTTAATTGAATACTTTATCATAAAAATCACCAATTTAAAATTAATAAAATATTAAAAATAAGCATAACTTCAATATCTATGAGTTTGTTTTTTTTTGTTTTTTGACAAAATATCATGAGTTATTAATTAATATTTTTATTATTGTTTTTTAGACATTTTAATATAATATTATTATTTTTTTGTTATTTTTATTATTTTTTCTACACTTTGAGAATTGTAAAAGTCAAAATAATTAAAAGAAAGTAGAACTCAAATAAATATTAAGAAAATAATTATCCTAACAAATATAAATTTAATTATTATTTTATAATTTTTAAAATCAATTAAAAATTAAAATAAAAAATAGATGAAGAAAGAGGGAGGTAGGAGAGAGAGATAAAGAGATAAATTAAATGTAATTTGTGAAAAAATGAAGAGTTGAATGGTCATGACATTTTGACAAACTTATTTAAAATAATTTATAAATTATTTTTTAAAAAGTATTATTAACTCTAAAAAATAACTTATAAATTAAAATTTAAGTTATAATTGAATACTTAAATAATAAAAAATAATTTATAAATTAATTTAATCAACTTATAAATTATGGGTGCACATGCCTCCTCAAGTGTTATTGCTCTTGCAAAATTTGTACTCTCCATCTTAAATTTGGATTTGGATTTCACGTCACATCCTTGAAGATTATAATTTTATTGCTATATCTGTTATAGGAAATATTATATTATGATTTTAACGCATTAGTTGTGGGACAATACAAATATAATATTTATTATAATTAATATAATAAAAAAAAATTATGATAATAAAGGAGTGTGACAATTATATGGAATTCGAATATTTAAGATATAAGGTTAAATTTGATTTTTTAAATTTATTTTATTTAAAATTAAATTTAATTCATTTAACTTTCTGTTAGATAAGGTAGTTACAACTAACAAGTATGGGTCCGTGGTCGATGTCAAAATTTTACAGCTAATTTCTTTTTTATTTTTAACTTTTGCTTTTACTTGTGTTTCTAAAAAACTGGTTCTGATTGTGATTCTTTAAAACAGTTAACTAATTTTTGTTAAATTGATTCTGATTCTCCAAAATCTGTTAACGAGTGTTTGACAAATAATCTTATAAGTTAGATTCTAGTAACAAAATATTAATTAATATATTTATTTGTATATATAAAAATTTAATATTAATTACAATAGCAAAGTAGAAAGTTTAATATATTCAGAAAACAAAAATTCAATACTAACTAAATTAACAAAATAAAACATTAACATTTTTATTCGTATATACACAAATTTAATGGTACCACCCCAGGACATTTAATGGTACCGTCGCAGAAAAGTTCTACGGTATTTTTTTTTGTTTTTGCATATGAGAGTTAGGATTATTATTGACAATTATTTTGTGGATCATATGCCATATAATAATTGTGTGATGGTGCTATAAATTATTCTGTAGTATGTTACTTTGGATATTGTAACAGACGGATAAAATTGAGTTGAATGAAAAATGTTCCCCCATATATATATATATATAACAAATATAAATATATAATATAAATATTATTACATTAATATAAATATTTATGTATATATTATATAATATGCAGTACATATACATACAAATATAAATATACATATTATATTATGTATAATACATATCTTTATCATGTAATTTAAATTTTATGAATATTATATATAATATAAGATATATTATATTTATAATATATAACATATATATAGCTGTGTAATTTATTAATTGAAATTAAGGATATTTTGATAAAAAGAATATTTTATTAAGAATTGAAAAGCACCTATAAATAGGTGATTTTAACTTCCAATTTTTTTATACATTAAGATATATTTGTAGTCAGTTTTTAGCTTTGGCGCCTAAAAGTTGAAACGAACGCCACTCGTATAGTTTCTTAGAGGTTAGAAGCTAAAAGCTAAAACAAAAAGGGCTTAAAAAAATTACATTTATTTCTTATTATGGAAAGAGGAGGATGGATGAAGTTCGAGCTCACAGCCAGGTAGATGATTGTTGGGAAAATTTTAGGGGAGGATGACGAAGTTCGAGCCTAACAACAAGGTTGATGATAATTGAATTTTGATTGGGAAACTTCTCGGGAGGATTTAGATATTCGGTATGAATTTTGCTGTTCATACAAGATTTCGCGACCCGACGACTAGAAATATTTTCCACAAACATTTATTCAAATGGGAGCAATTACGAAATCGCTTATCCACTTCTTAGTTCTATCTTCTTCTACTTAAAATAAAACAATTCCATAGCTAAATTCAAATAAGATTTGTAGCTACCCTCTCTCTCTCTCTCTGACTTTCCTAAACTAGCTTCGTAAGAAGCTTCACGTAATCACAGTAACGCCTTCAATGGTGGTTGGGGCCTAAGAGAGCAAGAAGAAAGGCCCTGAAATGGCTGGACGTCTCTGAATGAACAGCTTCGTTCAAAGTTTTCCCATGTTTCTTCTGGTACTCTGCCTTAATATACTGCATATCAATCTCAGCCCTGGACACAATCACTCTAGTGAGAGTTGAATCATCAGTTCCAATGCCCTTCATTGCCTTGTGCAACACCTGCAAAGTTTAATTTTTGAAACATTTTCAACTTCAATTACATTTGTTCAGTCCCAGGAACTACTAATAAACTCCCGATTGCTTGGATATTCAAGAGTAAATTAGAATGAGATTCACAACTTGGAAATTTTCAACAAGGCATTATAGAGTTGGTATAATAATAAAGTTTTATTCACAAGAGCAACCCAGGGCAATCACAGGTATTAGAAACAAGAACTTGGCTCCTGCCCAACCCAACATCGACTTCAAACCCAAACTCTCAACCCAAGTAAATTTATCGGGCTTGGGTTGGCTTCGGACTCAAGAACAAAAGTTATCAAGATTAATATTTTGAAAAATTAGCTATTAAATTTTTACAAATTGACAAGGAATCCAGATAAAAACAAGCATTCCTCCGAGAAATAAGATGAAGTTACCAAATTTCATTAATATGAAGATATGACTGAAGACAAAATTAGAGATTGCAAACGAAAAAATATTTATTAAAAGAAAAAAAAATTATGACTTCTTTCAGTTTAGCTTTACAAGATTATAATGAATGAATCAAATAGATAGTGACCGGCCTCTTTTTTTTGAACCCAGGGCCAACCCAACTCAGGTGTTTGGTAATCCAACCCTTCAAGCGCAATTGATCTGGAGTTCTATAATGTTCTTTTTACACATCACAGAAAGAAAAGAAATACACTGAAAAGAAAAGAATAAGAAATTGGTAACTTATTTGAGAATTCAAATATTTATTTCAAAGGTCCTGCTGAATTAAATGAAAACAGATTGCACTACATATTGCAGAGATACAAAAAAAGGGGATCAGCTCATACATTTTAAATTTGTTTTGAAGGCCCTGTTATAACAATACTTGATTATTTAAAGAAATGTACTATCAAACAAGTTTTCAAGGGATCAATTTTGTTGCAAATAAATTAATAACTTGTGAGTTGTGAGGAAGTCTTGTTACTGCAGGTTAATCATTACTAGGCTTTTAGCATGGGCAACCACGCGTCATGTGTAATTCAATTACAAGTAACTTCAATAATGAGTAACTTTTGAATTGTGAGGAAGTCTTGTTACTGCAGGTTAATCATTACTAGGATGGTAGCATGGGCGATCACACATCATGTGTAATTCAATTACAAATAACTTCAATAAAATGAACTCAAACTCAGGACCAAAAAGAACAAAATTAACCAGTCTCAACTCTAAAGGTTTCATAAAGCTTGAGAACAATATAGATGGAGGGAAAAACAATACCTTAGCAAAGTACTTCGCAGGATTCTCTGCACAACGTAAAATAGTTACGAGGCCATACTCAAAGTTCCCAGATGTTTCACTTTTTACTGCCTGCATCAAGTCAAAATGTTATGCAACATTCACGGATGCTGAAGCCATGGCAACAAACAGGGTTCCATAGAGGAATCATACCTTTTCCAGTTTTTTGTCATAAATGTTATGGTAACAAGAAATGACAGCAGCAAGATGTGCCCTACTTCTTTCACTGAAAATGCGTATGAAAGTCTTCTCATCAGTTCCCAATTTCTTTTCCCCAGCTTTATATAGAGCTTTAGCATCATTCTCTACCATTGATCTGTCAACTTCTGGGCCTTCATAGCGCGGAGTAGTTACATATGCAAGCAGCAACTGGGGGGAAAATAGGATATTAAATCAGTAAATTAATGTTGGGGGGCAATGCTGAACTTTTTATATTTCTTTTCATAAATAAAATATATATCAAAAGAAGCTGTTAAATGGGGACGAACACTGAACCTTGCTTTCTTAATCCACCTCTCAGTTACATTGTTCCTACCACTAGTTTTGGCATTCTCCCCACTGTTGATATTAAACATAATTATTTTATTGTATCAAAACCCGATAAATCCTTTTTTATTTTTATTTTTTTACCTGTAATGCACCTTGCATTATTTTTATTCACCTCTCCTCTTGGAGTGAAGTTTCATGTACAAGAAAGAATTTCCGGAATAAATAATTCTTAACAACTTATAACTTAATACAGTTAGATATTTAATATGGTTCAAGTCTTTCCACTTGCATTTCAGGCAATTTGCACTTTATTTACATTGTCCACTTGGTTCATCTTGAGTTTCCATTCACAAGCAAGTGGAATTGCAGAATGAGTTTTACAGCGGCATGCTCGGGATGCTATATGGGGGGAAAATTCTGTATGAAAATTGCAAAAGAAATTTCGAATTAGAGGTCAATATATGATTTTCTCTTCAGATATATAGCGTTAAATACCTGTAAGTTACCATTGGATAAAACGGCTTTATATTTGGTAAGGAATACAAAACCAAGTTTCCAGATTCAAATTTATCATATATCCAATAAACCGATCAAGATATTTGTCAAATTTTACAATTCTACTTTTGATATTGCAGTAGCAGCTGTAGTTCCACAACAAAACTATGAGAAATGTGCATTTTTTTGTCTATGTATATGCAGAATATGCAGTGTGATGTGTGTATATGTATGCATAGATAGGACTGACTAGTCACCATTTTGTGATCCCCAGTTGCTTGAAGTTCTATATCATGCTCAAGGGAAACTCCAAACATTGCATGGTAAAGGTGTCTAAGATGTTGGATCTGGGATGGAGTTCTGGAACATAATACTTCTGTAGCAGCTTTAAGACTGATGGAGCCTTCAATTAAACTCTGTCGCACTATCGAGGCATCGCGTCCTGCTGGATCATACATCCAAAGTAATACTGCTTTCTGAAACCATTAAAATTATAAATACTCAAATTTAATACATGCACAACTGCAAGCAAAATTACTAAAGATTTATAAGTAAGCAACGGTGTGATTTCTAAATTACTCGGTGATCATTTATAGGAATTACATACCACAGCAAAATTAACTGGATGTTATGACTAAACACTCTGCGGAAGAAAGTGCAAGAAGTATGCTTGTTTTTCATGTTGTACCTTGACATCACCGCTTAGCTCTGAAGACAATCTCTTGTTAAGGTCTTCAGAATACATCGTTCTATATTCTTGTTGGATGAGAGCACGCTGCGCTGCATCACGATGGGCCAGTATATTGACCACTGCTGCGGAGTCGCAGCCAAATCCTGAAACACGGGAAAAAGTAACGTATCACACAATGGCAAATAACGTCAAACCCGAATACAAATTGATGGAACAATCTATATAGAAACTCAAAATCGAGTAACTAACACAGATTAAATCCAGCAAAACTCTAACGAAAAAGAAAGAAAGAAAAGGGGGATTGGTTACCCTTAAAAGCGCGGTACAATTGAATGGCATCATCACGAGGGGAAGTTAACACCGGCGGTACAGTCACAGTAGCCATCTTCAGATCTTCTCGCTCTCTCTTTCTTTCTCGATTTTTACTTTCAGTTCCAGTTCCAGTTCCAGCTCCTCTCCACAAACATAAATAGCATTGTGCAGCAAATTGAAATTTGGACCGAGTTGCGTTACAGTATTAATTGCAGTTGACCAAATCGGGACTAGTTGTTCAACTGTAAAATTCGTGAAAAAAGAGCGGTCCATAATGGCGGAGAGTGACATTCATTTGTGGGGCAACCCGTTAAGTAGGTAAAGGACGGTAATAGACCTTTTATCAACGGATAAATATAAATATACAATATCAATTATAATATTTTAATTTATATCAAATTTTATTTTTAATAATTAAAATATATATAATATTTAATTATAATATGTATAAAGTTGTCCTTCATCAACTGCCCCAGCCCTTTTTTGACCGCATCCACAATTCTCATGTCAAAATGCTGGTGCAGTGAAATACTATTATTAAATTTAAAGTTTTAAATAAAAATTAAAATAATGTGTATAGTTCAGACTATTTTAAAGGTTAATTTGTTGTACATCTTGAGGTCTATTTTATCAAAAAAGCTATCAGAAATTCTTTTTTAATCATAATATTTACACACCAAAAATATTTTTTTAAGTC
This sequence comes from Hedera helix, assembly GCA_947179155.2. Taxonomy (NCBI): domain Eukaryota; kingdom Viridiplantae; phylum Streptophyta; class Magnoliopsida; order Apiales; family Araliaceae; genus Hedera; species Hedera helix. The sequence continues at coordinate 38,096,338 of OX359281.1, forward strand.
TATCAATTTTCATATTTAGCTTAAAATTGCTTTTACTCTATGTTACCGAACTCTCAAACGGATTTTATAGAGACAAGTTTACGTGTATAATATTTAAATAAAAAATTAAATATTATATTTATTTTAATTATTAAAGTATAAAATATAATATAAATTTTAATATTATATTATATTTTTTAATAATTAAAATAAATATAATATTTAAATATTATGTATTGATACTTATTTTTTTATAAAGATTTGAACTGAAGTTTTTTTATTTTACTACTATTAACTCATTACAATTCTGGTTTTTACGAATGGACCCCACATTTTTGTAGCTAAAAATTTAAACATATTTTTGTCGGTGAACCCCACACGTTTTTCGGAATGGATACTTTGGCGAGTGGACCCCGCATGTTTTTTCTAAAACGTGTTTTCCATTTTTTTAAAAAGTAAATTAGTCCGGCATTCTTCGCCAAGTGGTTTCACAAGTTGAACTCTATTTCTTAATTTGAATTTTCACAGAAATGTGTGGGGCCCACTTTCCGAAATATCAGTCCTTGTGAAAAATTCATTGGTTTCTTATTGGTAGGTGCAATTTATTTGAATAAACTACAAATTAAAATTAAGGGAATTGCAATCTTTATAAGTAAAATTTAATATTTATAAAATTAATTAATTAAGGGAATTGATAAGTAACATTTGATATCTTCAAAAGTTTTCTCTCAATTTGATATTTTTAAAAAATTTCTCTCACATAATAAAACAAATTAATTAAGAAAATTGATATTTTTTTTAAGTGAAATTATAATTTTTATAAGTTTTCTCTCACATACTAAAATTAATTAATGAAGAAAATTAATATTTTTATAATTAAAATTTGATATTATTACAAGTTTCCTCTCACGTGAATGTGCATTTTTTTATTTTTTATTTTTTTTTGCTACTTTAACACACACACACCCTCAACAGTCAACACACACCATTCTTTGTTGTCATCAAGGATCGAATCCACAACCTCATGCTTTCATATGAATTGGTCGTATTACTGGGCCAAAGGCCACTCGATTTTATTTATTAAGTGTTGATACGAACATTAAATTATAAAAAAAAACTTTAAAATATTGTACCATTTTAATTATCAACATAAAAAAAGGACTCTTTTTGTGTGACAAAAAAATTGACAGAAAGAACTATTTTGTGAAAACAGAAAATGTGACTTAATGAATTAAACATTCTAGTTGGTGTAGTGTCCATGGGCTAGCTGGATCGCAACTCCCGACTCAAATATTTGAAGGAGTGGGCTAAGAGGACGGACCGATATAATGGGTCAGTATTTCTTGTAACAGATATAACTGTATTAGTAAAGGGGTAAGATTGTGCTTTTCTTCCACATCATTCTCCGTCCAAAAATAAAAATTTTATTTAAAATTTCAACCTTTTTAAAAATATATTAACATTTACTGATACTAGGATAAATTTAGATACAATATTTCTAATAAGTTTTGCCGTAGTTTTTTTTTTTTTATACTTTTCAGTTAAAAAACAATTTACCTAATCAACTATATATATCTATCTATTTATACTTACTATAATAGCACAAATATTGATCTTTTGTAAGAGCCAATTGAAAATGTTTGGTTGGTCTTGAACTGATTTGACTAATAGATTTGATTGGTTGATATTTTTGTTTTTGTTTGTATGTTTGTTTTTATTTTGGATATGTATTATCTAAATTACGAGATATATATTAAAAATTATGCTTTTCATCAATTTGAATCCTTTTTTAATTTTTCTTCCCCCTTTTTCTTAATTTTTATTATTTTGGTTCTTTTTTTAAATTCTGTCCATTTACAATAACTCGAGGAGATACCAATTATTTCAATTTTAATGTGACTCTCAATTTCAATTAGGACACTTGAAATCTATACATTTATTTATAATCCTCTTTTAATTATTCATCTTTTTTTTCTTGTCTTGATGAGTCAATGTATTTTATTAAACACTAAAAATGAATATGAATATCATTATTAGATAAAGTTATATGTCTAACCATTTTAATAACATTTTAAAATCACTTTATATAAAAAAATTAAGTAATACTTGTTTTGTTCTAAAATTACAAATACAATTATCTTTTTAATTTGGTTCAAAATTAGAGATATATTTTCATTAGTTGTCAATATTTTCACTATCATTTATAGTATCACACTACCATTATTTAACTAATATTTAGAGTACATATAGACATAGTAATACAAATTATAGCTGATAAATGATATACAATTGTAAATCTTGTATTTGGCACGAGACACTGAGCTAATCAACTATATAATTGAAAGCACAAACTCGATTTAATTTTATCAATTTTTGGTTCAACATTCTTAATTAATATTAACATATGTACTATCCAAATTTGTATTAATTAAATACTATCCAAATTTAAAAATATTTATATCTCTAAAGAGAAATAGAAGAAAATTTTTTTTTCTTTCATATTCAAATTAATATAAGTACTATATAATTCTATAATAATTAATATATATCTGATTTATAATTTTTAACCAATTAAATTTTAAAACATTCCTATTTCTAATAGAAATGAAAAAAAGGTTGATCATTTTTCTTCTATTTATATCACTTATAAATTTATTTATAACAATTCAGTTTTATTAAACTTCGATGAATTTCACAAAAAAAAAAAAAAAAGAACAAAGAAATTTACTAACTAATTCTTATACATACATTAAAATTTATTTAAACTTGAGTTCCATAGTTCTATTTGAATTAAAATTTCAACCAAAATTTATCAATATAAGCACTAATACATAATTCAATTACAAATAATAAAATTAAAATAACTATTTTCTCATAATCATAACGAAATAAATTTACACACCATTTAAATATTTAACTTAATAATTGATCGAAGTAATCTACAATATATAAATCAACTTATTATTTAAATAAATATTTAACAATCTAATAACTACAACTATCATCTTAAAATAATAATTAAATATTTACTCTACGTTTATTTAAATATATTAATTTTTAATATAATAAATTATTATTCATGTCACCCGTACTTTGCACGATCAGTGAGCTTGTTATATTTGAGATAAAAATTAGTAGTATGCACTAAAAACTAGTTAAAAATTTCAAGATAAAACTATCAAAAAATTTACATAAATGAAAACTCCTCCCGTCTTCATCGGAGTAGGAATACATTTATTTTGTTCTTTTAATTTTTTTGATTAATAATATTTTTTTTTTGACAATGGATACAAGATTAGGGAAGATTAATTCATTCAATCAGAAACATAAGAAATTAGAGAATAATTGTCGCAAACATGTCGCCTCCGACATTCAATTTGAATATCAACCACCACCTATTACTGCAACTGAAACATAGAGAGAATTCATACTCCATAAAGGAGAAAAACGGCTTCCGCAAGAGTTGAGAAAAAATAACTCGAATAAGTTTATTTATTTTTTTATGTGAAAAAAATTTGTTTCTTTTTTTATTTAAAGTTTATTTGTAAATTTATCTCTTTCTCTCTTAATGAAATTTGATGAGTTCTTAATATTATACTTTAATATTGAATAACTAACTTAATTATAAAATTATTATATCTCAAAAAGTGGGGCTTTCAAAAAAATTAAAAAATATATATATAAACACTATAATTATTTAAGCTCATCAAGATATTAAAGAATTCACAAGCGGATACCACGTACGGTCCCCTACATATTTCTGGAACACTCTAAACATTTATAAATCATATTTGATAATTAAGCGCCTAAAGGCGTCACTGAATCTAAATTAAGAAAGTTTCTTGATCAAGGCTCTCGTCTCTTGGACCTAATCTTTGCCATTCCTTTCCAATATAGGCATTATCTGAATTTTAAAATAACTGAATACATTAAAATAAAAAAGTCACTTGGATGACCAATACAGTACTAGTTTTTTTACAAAAATAGCATCACAAAACCGAAAGCTTTTATCCTGAATAGTACTATCTAACTTATGGTAATCATAAAATTAGAGAATCGAGCCTTCACATATCAAAAAATAGTATGTGAATAACAACACAGTTTCCATCCGTTGCAATTAATATGCTCATGCATGTTGCTCGTCCAATCAAATGGCTTTACGTGTCCTAAAAATTAACAATGTGTTCTTGTAACAGAGTTACACAATAGGCCGCTCTGATATGATTCGGCTTGAATTTGTTCGGTTTTGACTGTTGATCAGACCAGGCTAGACCTTGACTTTGGGCCTTTAAGGCCAAACCAGATCAATCTTGTTCCATAGAATTTTGACATTTTAAGACGTGTATGCAAGGACATGTCAAACCTTGGGCCAAGCCCACACCTAATGATCTAACCCGGAAATAAATTATTTTCAAATAAAATGAAAAATCTTGTTCTTGTCCCACAGGTTGGGCTAGACTAGACTTTTGGCTAGGCCGAATTATCACGTCCAAAGCGTAACCTATTTAAAATTTTTATACCGGTCCATGCCTTGATTAGGCCAAATCTTAACCAGGTCGGGCTAAGGTTAAGCCGCAAGCCCCAACTTTTTGTGCAATTCTACCTTATAATGCTTGTTTTCACTCGACAAATTAAATACTACTATGTACTTCTTCTATTCTAAGAATTAAAAACGTTCATTTTGAATTTTTAAAATTAATTTCTATTTTTTCATATAAATTAATTTTATTTTTAATTAATTATTACTGTGTGTATTTGTTGTAATCTATGTACTTAAAAGATTCTACCAATTACAAATCAATATTGAATTTAAAATTTTCGCAAATTATCTTTAAAAAAATTCTTTTTATGAAATTGTGGAAGTAATATTTTGTTATATGTGCGCTCTCTCTCTCTATATATATATGTAATATAGACATTCATAAACATATATACATTTTTTTCTTTTTTTTTATACAAATAATTTTTTTTTATTTGTTTGTCTAGAAAGATTAAAATCTAGTTTATTCCAATGTTTTGAAACTTAAACCAGTCCAGCCGGTTGGTTCAATCTAGTTTGGACCAGTTTGGACAAAAGTCAAATTGAATTAGTTGACCATCGGTCGAATCGATGGTTCAACTGGTAAAACCGGTTAAGTTAGCCCAATAAACTGATTTTTAATTATTTTTTTGGTATCAAATATTTTTAATATCAAAACTAACCACTTTTAATACTATTATAATATAAATTCATTATGTTTTAGTTTATTCTAAATGAAATGTTTTAAAATTTTATTAATTAATAATAATATATATATTTATAACGTCGTTCGTTGAATAACGATTCAATCACTAATTAAATTGATCATCCATTCACCTGATCATTTTTACAATTCGATAACGAGTAAGTCTGAAAATATTGGTTTTCTCTCCCCCCTCTCTAGCCTTTATAACTTCATGCAGAATTTTGTCATAAATAATAACTCATGAAATGATGTATACAATAACTCAATATAAAAATGATAAAACTCACAATATAAAAATAATAAATTCTATTATTTTTATATTAAATTATTATACACATCTTTCTTTATATGAATCGTTACATATAATAAAGTTCCTTCATCCATGATAGAACCAATATTGGCAGTGACTTCCAAAACCAATGGCACCTTTTATGCCAATTTGGACATTTTGGTCCCCACATTTCATTTTCATGTATTATGATCATATAATAAATGGCACTTTTTTATGCCAATTTGGACATTTTGGTCCCCACGTTTCATTTTCATGTAATATGATCATATGATAAACGACACTTTCTTATACCAATTTGGACATTTTGGTCCACACATTTCATTTTCGTGCATTATCATCAAATAATAAAATTAATTAAAGTGCAAGTTAAAATTAAAGAGTCTCGTTTTGCTGATATATTGAACCACTATTGAAACTCACCATTAAATACAAGAAACACTCTTAATTTATCCTTCACTTTTTCCTTGGATTCAGATTTGTTTTGCATGCATTTTTGCTGTATTATGTATAAATTTGTCGTACTCCTCAGCCCCTCCCAACCCAAATTAAAGCATTATGCTACGAAATCCATGGCTACATATATAGATAGATACACACACAAATTACAGAGAGCAGTATATAACTATATATGTTTTGTATATTATTATATAGTAGTAGGGTGCATGTCACTGCTAGTCTATGATAATCTAGAGTACTTGCTCCCATGGTCGAATATCAAACTAGAGGTAGCTGTGTGACTAATTATTTATACAAATGGTTTAATTTATCAATTAAAAAAGTCGTGTGAGGTTTAGTTAGAAACTGTTCCAACGTCATAGACTCTTTCAAGTTAGTATATCCATTAATTACACTACAGAATCGCACAATCGGACTAATTATCGAATCTAAAAAACTACGAATAGGTGAATCATCAGTTTAATCAATAATCAAATACTTATTGAACTAATAACGTTATAAATATATAAAAATATATGTTATTAATAATTAATAAAATTTAAAATATCTTACTTTTTGATAAACTAAAGTATAATGAATTTGTATTACAATAGTATTAAAAGTGATTAATTTTGATATTAAAAAATTTTGATACCAATATAATATTAAAAAATAATTAAAAACTTATTCATTGGATCAACTTAACTGATTTTATCGGTTAAATTACTGGTTCAACTTATGGTCAATCGGTTTAATCCGGATTTTGACCAAATTAATCCAACCGGACCAAACATGACATGACATAGGGCCAATTTCTAATTCAACCGGTTAAATTGGTTGATCTGATCCGGATTTCAAAACATTGCTGTGATTAATGGAATATCCTTTATGTTTAATTCATCTCTGTTTTTTCCCCCTTAATTAATTATTGCTATATTTTTTATTGGAGAATTTGTTTTTTCTTTTTTTTTTCTTTTTCCCCTGAGAGGGACCACCTATAAACTAATTACTTGCGCTGGCTAGCTGGGAAACACTGCTAACTTGTGCTAATCTGAGTGTTCATAAATGATACTACAGTCTTCGATCCACATGATATATAATTAGCCAGTTAAACTTGATCATGTATGAATGTTGAAGAGTTGGGAAACACTCTTTCGAACGTCATGTATAAGTGGCTTGGGAAAATAATATGGTATATGAATGGCTAAAGGATAGTATATGTCTGTATTAGAAAGATGTAATCAAATAATCAATGTTTGACTTGGCAATTTTAAGTACGAGCTAGATTACAAAATGTAAGTAGTAGAAAGGCCTAGCTAGACGGCGAGACGTCACTATTTGCTAGTGTGCTACTACAATTTTATTTTTGTTGGTCTAAAAAAGATCTTATTTTTTCCCCAAAATTATTAGGTACGTACGTAGGCTTATTTAATCACCGTATAAAGATATTTATTATTAGAGCCCCTTTGAGTTAATCCTTTAATATTCGACTACCTACATACGTAATTTCACTACCTCTTATATATATATATATATATAATACTATAAATAAATATATACTCCTAAAAATTATCTGTTTAATTTGATCTGACCACGTCGTCTTATTGAATTAATTATTCATTAGTAGAAAAATAGTTTAGTGACAATATACTCATTAAGTCAAACCATATTATATATATATATATATATATAGAGTTGATTCATAATAAACGTTTGTTATGAATATTATTCCAACTAACGCATTTGTAGTCATCTAATCTCAAATTTAAATGTTAGGAGTTTGGCCTGATTGCTAGTAGGAGTAGCACTGGCCGCTACTCCTACTAGCGGTCAGGCTGAACTCCTATTTTCTTAGATTTTGGGTACTCCTACTAACAGTCAAGCTGAATTTCTATTTTTTTAGATTTTGGATTGACCTACTACTTTTACTAGTGACCAAAGAAAATAAACGTTTTGCTTGGCCACTGGCAGGAGTAGCGACCAATGTTACTCCTACTAGCGGTCAGGCCGAACTCCTAACTCTTAGATTTGGGATCGAACGACCACAGATGCATTAGCTGGAGTAGTGTTCATAACAAATGTTTGCTATGAATCAACTCATATATATAAGAAATGATTTATAACCAAAGTTGGATGAAAAAACTATTTTATCCAACCCAATCTTAACCGTTCGTTGCGAGATCCAATGAGAAAGAAATATACATACCGAATAACAAATATTAACAAGATTGTGCCGGATGAAATAGTACTCGCATCCAACTTTAATTATGAATCATTCTCACTATATATACAAACACACACAAGCACACACATACACATATTACCTCTTCCCTCCAATAAAAGAGACCTAATTATAAACTTTTTAAGGATATTTTTGGTTACTCATAAATTGAGAGTTGAGTTAATTTGATATAATGATAAGATTGTGACCTTAAATTTGGGGATTTTATATTATTGTAAGAAGTTAGACTCCAAAAAAAAATTAAAAAAAAAAACCTTAATGTAGTAGTAGTATACACGCTATGCATAGATATATACACGGGAGAGATAAAAGGAGAATATTTACCGATTACCAGGCCAAGGCAGATGAAGTAAAACACACGGTGAAAGGCACACGCAGCTATAAGTCGATGAAAATCACATTTATCAGTCTTCTCAGTATGAATGGTCACCTCCTTGTCTATTTCAATAGGACGATTATGGACACTTTAGAGCCCTATTTTAATAACTTAAATTAGAAACTAATTAATTTAGTTAATTAATTAGGACGGGTGAGAGATCCTAGCTATATACTGAATCCTTAATGTAATTCATTCTTAATTTTAGGTTTAAATATTGTTATGAAATTAAGACTTAGATATATGCATAAGTTTTTTTTTTTTTTTTAAACCATGGGGCCTAAAAACCAAAAAGAATATTAATTCCTCCACTCACAATATGCTTTTGGTACAAAAGTAACAAAAAGAAACCTCGGAAACTCTTTAGGACAATTTTACTCCTCATTCCCATTCAAGAACCAATGATCTCATAACACATCGGGAATTTGATTTTAGGGACAGAACCACCAATTTGCTGCAACATAAACAAATTCATCTAGTAAACGTTAAGATACAGTATTTCAAGTCAAATTTGAACAAATATTGGTAATATAAGATTTACTACATTACTAGTATTTATATCAAATCAGACCAACAAACACTAAAATTCAAAATCATAGCATTATGATAATCCCTCCTTTCCAATCAGCTCAACAAACCTGAAAAAAAAATACTAACTCTCTAATTTCTATGAGCCATCGCCATCCACGTCACTCTAATGTTTCTTCAATTCCAACTTGCAGAGGTCCCTCTCTTCAGCATGCCCTCTCCCATATCTTGATCACCTTTTTTTATATATCCCTTTGGTCATTGCCCCTCTTAATTCCTTAATTTTTGCTCCTCCGGGCCATTGAGCCGATGACGAGAAAACGAGGAGAAGTGAGTCTCTCTCTCCCTCCCTCTCATTTTTTCGACATTGAATTTCATAGGTTGCATGCATGCATGGCTTATAATTACTAATTAACTCATATGTTTGGTGTTTTAACTTTAGGTCATGTGGCCTAGATTGATCGCTAGTAAAATCCTTGGAAAAAGATTGGGTAGCGACAACTTTGTTGCAGATTTTCCAAGCAGCTTAGATTCTTCGCAAGAACTTCAAAGTATGGATCTAGAGTCTTCTGAGACAATATTCAGCACTGATCATAAGGAGACACACCACTACAAGTAAGAAATAATTCCTCCTCCTCTTTTCTTCCCTCTTATCCCCCCCCCCCAAAAAAAAATAAAACAAACAAACCAACCAACCATGCATTTTGTCTCCTTTTCTCTTTTTTTTTGGCTAATCAATTCTAATCAACTGTTATATGTTTATTTTAGACTATCTCTAATTAACATTTACCGTTTGAAAAGGTTATTTGTTAGTACATGGAATGTGGGCGCCGTAGCACCAACTGATGATTTGAATATGGAGGATTTGCTAGATACATGCAACACTCCTTGCGACATTTACGTTCTTGGGTAAATCGTAAAATATTAACTCCTCTATAATATTATTTACATATTTTATTCAGCTTCAATGCAGAATATATAACAATTAAATAATCTCATTGATTTTTATGATTCTCTAATTACCACACATGCTTATATTTTTGGATATATTTAGGTTTCAAGAAGTCGTTCCTCTAAGAGCTGCTAATGTCCTAGGATCCGAAAAGAGTAAAATTTGCACGAAGTGGAATTCATTGATCAGAAAAACCCTAAACAAGAACACAAACAGCCAACGTGCAAAGTCGATCGAGAGTAGCGTACAAAATGACTACCGGTGTCTCATTAGTAAGCAAATGGTTGGAATATTAATATCGGTTTGGGTTCGCAGTGATCTTCATCCATATATTCGGAACCCTAATGTATCATGTGTAGGCTGTGGCATCATGGGATGTCTAGGAAATAAGGTAAGTTAAATATTCAGATTTCAGTTTTTTTTTTCTCTTTTTGGGATATCTAGTAACTTTAACGACCTTTTAACACATTTTTTTTGGGTATATAGTATATACTTTCCCAATTTCCACTGTCATTATGACTTTGTCCTACAAGTTATTGGTTTCTGATGTCTGCTATATTATTATTATAAGAGATATTTTCACCTAATTAAGAAAACAACTCAATATATACGTATGCGATTTTATTAATTTATTTCATTTCTTCTCTGTAAATTTTATTTGCAGGGCTCAGTTTCTGCAAGATTTCGGTTACATGAAACAAGCTTCTGCTTCGTGTGCACTCATCTAGCAGCAGGGGGTAGATTAGTAGACGAGAAAACCAGGAACTCCAACGCGGCTGATATATTATCGCGAACAAGCTTTCCTAGAGGCCCTGCCCTTGATTTGCCCCGAAAGATTCTAGACCATGCGTATGTAACTACACTATATTCTTTGAAACCCGCCAATTTAAACCATTCGTTAAAAAATAATTATTTGTCTTCTTAATTCTAAAAATTTAACAAATATTAAGTCATGAAAGTAAGACAGAATCGAAGCATGCCTCAATAAATTAGTAGCTAAAGCACCAATTATTGTTGTTGTTGTTTTTTTTTATTTTTTTTATGATTGGAATTGTCGTTTTTGATTTGAAGCCGCTGATTAAATAAATACAAAGTTAAATATTTGTGATTTAGCTAATAACGTTTTTCCGTATTTGGTTGTTGATGATTAATAATTTTCGGCCTATCAATGGAGCTAAATCTGTAGCCAACAGACTGAAAAAAGATGGTAGTTTCTTTGTCTTGGTAAACAATCTAACACTAAAAAAATATAAGCTTCATTAAACTAATTGACTTCTAATTAATCATAGAGTAAAGTGTTACTATTTTATTTATTCAAGTTTGAGAAGAAATTAATTAATGGTTGGTCAATTAATTGCATATAATAACATCTTGAGAAAATCAGCTAATGATCTATGTTTAATTTATTGCAGGCAAGTAATATTGCTTGGAGACTTGAATTATAGGATATCCCTGCCAGAACCCGAGACACGATTATTAGTACATAAACGAGAATGGAACTGTTTGATCGAGAATGATCAGGTATATATATATCCAAAGAAAATACCCCCTCACTTCCAAAATAATAGAGCGACTCAATTGAACAAAAATTGTGAATATTAACGATATGTTTTTTTAAAACATACATGCCTTGAAAAAATAATAGTTTAATAATGTGATATAGTAATGAAATTATGATTACAAAACTTCAGATATTGTGCCATTTTTTGCTACCACGTACCACTAAAAGATTTTTTTATTTTTTTTTGCGTGGATAGAAGGAAGTTATTTTTCAGAATTATGCAAATTTTGAAATTGGCCAAAAAGATTGTTCTAACCTTGTGATCGAATTTTTGTTGGAAATTAAGCTAAAGAAAGAACTCATGGATGATCAAACATTCGAAGGTTGGCATGAAGGAACAATCAACTTTCCTCCTACTTACAAATATTGTCCAAATTCCGATGCATATTATGGTAGTTATCTTGGCAAAAAAGGAGAAAAGAAACGTGCTCCTGCATGGTATCTTTTTTCTAACTATGTAATTTAATTTTTTATTTAAGAATTTTTTTATTAAAAAAATGTATATCTTTGAGCTCTTAATATTTTGACACTGAGGGACAATATTTGAGAATATTAATTAAGATGAAAAGAATCGTATCAAAATGATTTTTCTTTCCAGGTGCGATCGGATAATTTGGTTCGGGAAGGGATTAAAGCAACATGTATACACCAGAAGTGAATCAAAGTTGTCTGACCACAGGCCGGTCAAGGCAATTTTCACCGGCCAAGTTAGGGTTATGCAACCAAAGGTATCGAAGTTTCTTCTCACCGGAGAGGTTTGATAAGATCACAAGCCGGTTAGAGATGCCGTTGTTGGACAAGGAATACAAATATAGCCCCCGATGATCAAGCTTCCAAATATAATAAATGAATGGTTAGGCTCTTTCTATTTCAAAATATAAAATTATTATTAATTTTTTAAAATTAATTTAAAATATTTTTAAACTAAAAGTTGACCTAAATTTTATTAATTTTAATTAATATAATTATGAATATTATAAATTATTATAAAAATACTATTCATATATAGTAAGATTTATTGTTTCTGATTCTTAATAAGTTGAAAAATATTTTAAGTTAATTTTTAAAAATTAATAATAATTTTATATTTTAAAACGAAAAAAATATTATTTTATAATTAATGGTATGGTGTGACATTTTATTATATAATTATATAATATAGTATATATAGTTGATGTGAAGAGAGCACGAGAAGGTTGTATTGTAATATAACTAAATATGATGATGATGTTACAGTGATGTTGATCACGCATGTTTGTCTCCATGTTCTAATTCAGCCATATATCTGTCCAAATCAATCCGGCACCTCTCGTTCAAAGGATTATAATATATATATTGTGAGGTTCGTTTTGGTCTATACTTGTATTAATTTAATTAAATATATAATAGCAATTTATGATCCACCCAGTTCATAAAACTTATTACTATTTACAGATTTATGGCTATTGGCACAATTTATAGGCTAAATACTATTCCTACTATTCAACAAAAAGCGTTCTATTTATTTACGAATTCTAACAATATGTATTTTTATTTCACTTTTACAATTGGATTTTACAAAGTCTTTAATTTGACAGTGATTGTCTGATAATGAAATCGTGATAATTAAAATAAATGCATTTTATCATTTTCTACTACTACTAATAAAAATGAAAACGAGAAAGAATAACATATATAATTTCATAATGTATGTTGATCAGTAATTTGAATTGATAGAACCAATTAAGGCAATTGATGTTGGACATAAAGCAATAAGATTAGCTTAATTAATGGTCAATTTTCTTCTATTAAAAACAAGTTTTTAGTTAAACATTCGATGTCAAAATAACGCAATAATATCAGTGATATATAGTCATTTCCAAACTAAATATGCTCCTAATTTCTCAGTGTGCGTAGTAACTTGTAGTATGGAATGGGAAAACTTTTTTTTGGAAAAAATAACTTTATGTTTCCCGTTCAATCCCTTTGTCCTAAAATAAAATTAAGTAACAAGGGGTAATAGTCATAACTTTGCGCCTGATTAGGTTAACTTCCAATCAACAACAACAAAAAAAAGAAATTAAAATTGATGCATGGATGGACACTAGGGGCTACAAACGAACCAAACTGTTTACGAACATGTTCGATTTAATTCGAGTTCGGTTCAATAAGGTTCGGTTCAACTTAGTTATCAAGTCGAATTCACACATGATTTTAAGTTCAATTGACCGATCGAACATCTTCGCAAATAATCTGGTTTGGTTCGACAAAGTTCATGAGCAGTTCGAGATCGATTCGATTTGTGTGGTTTGTGAACTATTCATGAACTGCTAGAGTTTGATTAATTTTTTTACATGTTTTATTTTATTTTATTTTAAAAATCTCTCCATGTTGATTTTAAATGAGTTATGTATTATGTATTTAGTTTCAAAGTTTTACTATCAATCATTATTAAATTTATAATTAATAACATTAATTTTTCACTTCTTAAATATCATTTGTTTATTTACAATTGATTATGATAAATATCTATATTAATAAATAAAAATGTACACTTTCCCAGACAAAAACATTAGCAAATTTCATGTCCTAAGCTTCAAGGACGTTCTTATTTTCAGGTGGGTCAACAATAATTTGTTTCTAAGAGTAATCCTTAACAATAACCCTATCCTTCGCATGGTTACTTTCAACGGTCATCTCGTCTTCCCGCTGGACTTAGAATACCTACCTTCGACACTACTGTAAAATATTCCCCTTTCCATTGTTCATGCCTATGATTCCTCATCTGCAATCCGTGCTTCCTTCAACCACTGTGACTCAATCTCATCAACTATTTTTAGATCATCTGAATTTCTACAAAACTCAAAATTCTGATAAGAAAAACTATCAAAGCCTAACATATGAAAGAATTGAAAAAGATTCTTAGGGATGAATTAAGCATATGATTGACGTAACATGATTGGAGCTTCTTAGAATAATCTCCTTAAGGTAAGGCAGTTCACTCATAAGGCCTCATGAATCATTTATTTCCTCTTTCATCCCACCCCCAATTTAATATATTTGTTAGGAAAATAATTCTCAAGAGCAAAATTTTTAAATTTATAATTTTAAATATAAAAAGTACATCATCCATCTAACTTTACTTGTCTTAGTTTGAAAATACACATCTATTAAGAGAAAAAAATTATTTTTAAATTACTCATCTTAATTACTCTATTATCATCATTTTCTAGTGCAGTTATATTTTCAATATTTTAAAAAAAGTTAAATGAGAGTGTTATTGTAAAAGTAAGATGAAAATTAGTATTAAAAAGTAAAGAGGACAACTAGATTTGAACAAAACATAAAAGAAATTATGATAAATAAACTTAAACGGGAGAGTAATAAAGTGTTGAACAATTACATAATAATTTAATATTATGATAATACAATCATTTTGTGTCTTATATAAAATAATAGTAGTAATTGTTATTAAGATATGTATAATTTAATACGATATTAAATAAAAAATACAATTACTTATATGAGTTACTAAAATCTTTAAATTGAAATAAAGATAACACACGCACACATGCATACACACATACATATATATAACTATTATAAGTGTCACTAACCATCATGCAAATATTGAGTTTTGAATTTTTCAATATTTTAAAACGTGTAGAGGAATTTATTTTTTATATAATTATTAATTGAGTGAATTTTAAATACTGTAGAGTTTTGTTTTAATAAGAGTAATAATTCTTATATTCTTAAATGTTATCTATTTACTTAATATGTGTTCGTGATCTAATCGTGAGTTTGGTGAAAATTAATAATTGGACTATTGGAGGCTTGGAGGAGGTTATTGGTCAATTCTAAAGCAAATCCTAGCTCATACATATGTCACCCCTTTCACAATGAAAAGTACTGATACCACTGCTTAATTTTCTCAGGACAAGCCGAAAGATAGAAAATTATAGTTCTTCATTGAATTTAAGAAGAGATAACGTCCACGCAAGCAATTTAATTAATTTACACTTTTTGTTTCATAGGAAGAGTATATACTATTAGATTATTAAATAAAGAAAAGGAGTAAAAGTATGCCATATATAATCCTTTCCAATTTTTCACATGTTGCTCAATCTTTTTGAATCACTGTGATTTGAATTCAAATCTTCTGTAATGAATTTTTTTATTGTTCTGTATCGAGATCTATGACAACGATTTTTAAGATTTATAGCGATGTTATGTCCTGTCGTTGTAGCCCTATAAAAAAATAGGACTATGACGACAGTATATACCGTCGCTATAGACTCTAAAAACCGTTTTTATAAGTCTAAACATAAAAAAATTAAAAAAATTAATTACAGAGATCTCATAATTTAGGAATTATGGGTAGGGAATACAACTGGGATACCCAACTCGTATTATTGCTAAATATTGGGCAAGTCTTTCTAATTATATATTTGCCAATGAAGTGATCCAGGTTTGCGTTTTCACACCATAATATTCAGTATAACTCGGTGCTTGTCACCAACGCAAATCATTTCTTTTGGTATTTGAATTACTTTCTCCGTTACCAAATTATAAATATATATTTTTAACACTTTTAAAATTAGAGATAAATTTTAATTTATTTTAAACTATACATCTAAAGTGACATTTAGTTTCTAATATTTTATTACTTATATTCTAAGTAATTGTCACTATCAGTATATTTCTAATTAATGTTAGCAATATATTTGAAAAAATAATATTATCCTGAAAATATATTGTTTAACAAATGTATTCCTTGAAGTTTTCCCTCTCTTTCTTGTTAGAAAATTTCGCAGCATTTCTGTATGTTCTACCAAGCATTATATTCAGTAGTAATAGCTTTGGGCCTTCACCCATCTCACATATGGGTACGAGTCCGATCTTACACTAGGTAATCATATGGCTCACCATGTTGATAGGTAATCAAAAACCCCATCTATTTCAAGTAGGTGATTTTCTTATAATTATTTTATGTAAACAATCACGGGTAGTATCCAAACCTCAAGCACTAAGAGGCTATTTGATTAGAATATAATATGACTCAATGATTGAATGACTGAATCGGTCAGTCATTTAGTGCGTTTGTTTAGAGTTGAATGAGACTGAATGATTGAATCAGTCAAATTTTTGGGCTGAATGACTAAGTCTAATTTTTTTAACTGAATGGTTAAGTTCCGACTGAATGAAGTAAAAAAAATAAAATTTCAAATATATATTAAATATTATATTAAGTAATATTAAATAAATTTACAACAATTTTGAGTTTTTTCAGATGGATAAAATAGTAAAAATATGTTATTCAGATATTTTAAACATATAACTTATCAAACAATTTTTTTCATTCAAAATTCAGAAATCTACTTCATTCAACTCATTTAGTACTTAATCATTCAGAACTATTTCATTCAGTTTTTATCAAACGCCCCCTAACCCCACGGCCACGGGCACCTGTCCAACGAAAAATTATGTCATGCTCCTGGAGTATGGTTACAGTATACTCCACTCTCTCACATGAGAGTAAGGTCTATACGTGATGGGATATGTGTGGAACTCACCCTCATATAAAAGTGATGAAATATACTGTAACCATACTCCAAAAATATGGAATAACAGCTCATGTCTAACACTCCCTCCCCACTCACAAGAGCAGTGATGCAAACTTCAAACTAAATCGTGAGAAATAATTTTATATTAATTATAAATATAATTTAAAGTAAATAGATATATGCCTTAATCTCTCTTCTTAAATAACTAATATTTCGAGGTGGGTAAAATAGATCAACTAGGGTTATGTTTGTTTATAAAATATATATTTGGGATTGGACTATTTGTATTAATTTAAAGCTATTTTCGATTTTTTTATCCTATGATGAGGGATTATTAATCCCTTCATGTTAAAATATTAGTCTCATAAAATTATTTAATAGCTTAAAACGAGAGAGACTATTAATCCCAAATTTATCACGGGATTATATAATCCCTCATAAATAGCCTTAAGAATGATAAAAAAAAAAAATAGTCCAATGACTATTTAAAGAATTATTAATCCCTCATCATGGGATAAAAAAATCAAAAATAATTTTAAATTAATACAAATAATTCAATTCTAAGTATACATTTTACAAACAAATATAGCCCTAAGGTTTGTATCATTCCTTATTATAGTAAAGCAGATGTGCTATACCCTTACTTGCGTCTCATATTCTAAATTATGCAGGCGCATACGGATGGGCCTCGCAAGCTCGATTATCCGAATCGGCGGACTGAAAGTGTTCCAATAATATGCCAAATAGCCCCAAAAAGGGTAACATGGCATGTTTGGTCTCTACTCTCTACGTTAAAGTTCCACCAATCAATTCACTTCAGTTGGAGGATTAAATTTATAAAAATAAAACTAAAAAAATTGTAAATGTGTGAAGCTAACTAGAAAAAGGCAAGAATCTCATAGCTAGAGTGATCAGAAAACAGTCTATTTGGATAGAAGGTAGGTGGTATGGGTATGTCAAAGTTTTGAATGTGTTTGAGTTTCATTTCACATCCTCACATTCCCTATATAAATGAACTAACTACTTGCCACAATCATGTCTTAGCCAGTTCCAATATCTTGCAATAATTATATAATAAACTCTCACTACAATAATTAATCAATTAGTAATTCCAATATCTTGCAATAATTATATACTTATCACTTCAATAATTGATCAATTAGTAACTTTAATTTCACAAATCACGTACTTTTTTAGAGCCTATTAACATTTTTCAAAGTTTATCTAATTACTATTAAATATTGAATCCATCAGGCACGTAACTCCTCCTTCAAAGTTTTTATTTGTAGGGATAAAGTTCATGTGAATTACTTAAAATTTTCGAAGGGTTCAAACATATTTTTTTCACTTTTTTTTGGACATAAAATAATATCCGTCATGACGGAAAGTGATGAATTTTATAATTTTAATTCGCTAGTTTCGATTTAATATATTATAAATCTCGCTACTCCCAAAAATTATACTCAAAACAAGATCAATCACTCTTGAACTCAAATCCTTAACGATACCAAAGGCAGATGATTTGGATGCAATGTCCATCCATCGAGTGAGGGTCCTTTATTAAATTTATTGACATATTCGTCAACCTCGTAATCTGTCTTGCTCATCTAACCAACCAAATGCAGTTACGTGACAGTGAAAGCAATACCATCAGAGAGTGCCTAGTTAATCTTTTGGTCAATAAAAAAATTATTGAATTGACAACATGAAATGCATGATTAATATAGACGAGGCAAAATTTAACCGTTTAAAAGCAAAATATCATTTTGAGAACAATTTTTTTTCTTTAAAGCGGGTGACACAACAAATATCATAACCTTTTCAACTCTGGTAATCCAGCCCATGTAATATACCAAATTATCTAATGAGTTAGTTCATTAAGCCAAATGATCAAAATGACAAATGAAGTTCACATTTTATGATATACATAAAAGAATGAAATGTAGATGTATAAATTCATCTTTAAAATGAAAAAAATTGCAAATGAAATGCATTTGTTAAATGGGAATATATTACTTAACTTTTGGTTGTCAATGCTATATAGTTGGTTGTGATACAGGTCTAAAGGGACGGCGCAATTTTGTGTAATTAATCAATAACATTGTGTTATTTTGCCAATTTTATCACACTATTCTATTATTAGTTACATTCATATATATATATATATATGTGTGTGTGTGTGTGTGTGTGTGTGTAACTCACGCTCTTTTATTTAACTATTGCTAGTCACTAGTTGTGATTTCAGTCAACGTATTTGTGATAGTTCATTTTTTGATGGATTATTTAATTTAAAAAATAAATCCTTTTCTATATTCATAGTGGCAGGCGGGATGAACGATCATAAATGCCCTGATTAAAATTGATTTATACTCGGTTTCAGTTATCTTTTTTTTTTTCTTTTTTTTTTTTTTCCTTACAAATTTCAGTTTGCACTCTCGTTTAATTACATATATACACACCACACGTGATGTACGTAGAGAAATAGAGAGAGAAAATCCAATCCAAAAGGTGGAACCACAATGTATTATGAATATAGTGAGGTCATATATAAATTATTGGAGCCACATGTACAACTTTTGGCCTATTTACATGCAATTAATCAGTGATTTATAGTTGGGTGATTTAATTTAGTTGTTGACGCCTGGTTTTGTCTGACTGTCCTGTTGGTCGTCCGGATAAGATACCTGCACAAAAGTCCTGACGGCTTGGGCCGTTGGTGGACTCCTCCGGTGTAAGAGTTAGTGAAGGTTTTAAGAAAGGTCAACAATGGAGGTCCAAGTATTTAGTGTAGTAGTAAAGTGTATGTGTGCGTAACCTTTTCCTCCATCATTGACTGGGTATTTATAGTGCATACCTGACTCTTACCGATTCCTTTTAGGATTGTCCCTCAACGTGGTATAGTTTGAATAGGAAGGTAATCTCCTAAACCATCTAAGAACCTGACTCCTATTCTAATTCGTATTAAATATAGTAAATAGCCACAGTCCAGATGGGTTAGGGACATATCCCAAGCCTATTGGACTTAGGAGTCCTCATAAGAATTTGTCAAGCTGATGGTCCGTTGGGCCTAGCCCATCATATATTTACCAGACCAAGCTTAGCGAAATATTCATCCTAACATTGCCCCCCACTCCCTTAGTACATAAATGTGCTAGGGGAGTAGAATGAATTACCCCACAAGTATATATAAATGCACCGATCAAAAGGGAAATAACTCTTCGGGAATCCAGGTGCAGGAACACAGAAGATGTTTAGACCGAAGGCAAACCCTCCTTAATCTTTACAAGAATTCTGGGACAACGTATCAGAGGAAGAAAGCTCCATCGGGATCCCGGAGGCATCAAAACCGATGGGAAAACGCCATCGGGAGACCGGAGGCATCAGACCGATGGGAAAGCTCCATCGGGAGCCCGGAGGCATCATACCGATGAGAAAGGTTCATCGGGAGCCCGGAGGCCTCAAACCGATGGGAAAGGTTCATCGGGAGCCCGGAGGCCTCAAACCGATGGGAAAGCTCCATCAGGAGCCCGGAGGCATCAGACCGATGGGAAAGCTCCATCGGGAGCCCGGAGGCATCATACCGATGGGAAAGGTTTTTGCGAAGCGACGCTAGGCCCTTATGAACGACATTTCAAACATTGGGTGCGACGCAATAACCAGGCCCAAATCTTTGCTAAGCCCACCGTGCTCAGCCCAATAATCTGGGGGCCCATCAAACCCAAAGTTTTGCTTCTGCAACCCAACAAATCTAGCCCAACAGCTTGCACGACCGTTCCGTATAACAACTTATTTTTAAATTTCGAAATCCGCGTCCATTTAGCTAACGAAGCGTGCACGAGAAGCAGCATTTATTACGCCGCAGTAAGTACTGCGCGTGCGCCCCATCCGTTCGATCATTTCCATCTGAACCGTTACAACGCTTGAATCAAGATAAGAGGGGTCATTTCCAACATATCGTCTTTTTATCAGAAGCAACTTATCACGAGAGAAAGGACGTTTGAGAGAGAAATATTTCATTCCCAGATCCAACTCCATCGTTCCTGCTTCGTTGTTTTTCCATCGACCTCCTTTCTAAAACCAAGTAAGTCTTTTACTCTTTTTCTTTTATACTTCCTAATGGCTCGCAGTACCCAAGATACAAGGGCTCAAGCTTCGTCTTCCCGGGTTGAGGACGAAGTTACTGTGGCCGAAATGGGGATCCCGGAGGGACAACCATGGAAACCTGTGGTAATCACCAGGATGAGGGATGTAGAGGAGTACAATAAGAACAAATATTTCAATATCCTGTATAGAGTAGCCAACATCCCTTCTTCAATCCGGAACCAATACTTCGATTTAGCCTCCACAGAATTCTATATCCCCGAAACATACGAAATCAAGAGACCCGGGACCGGGGAGAGAATGTACTACCAGCTCGAGGGGGGATGGATTCCAATCCATAAGCAGTCACTGATCTATGGGGTCCGATTCCCTCTTCGCCCCTTCGTATTGGAGTTACTCCATACGACGGGGCTCAGTTTGAACCAGCTATCCCCCAATTCTTTTATTCATATAAACAGCTTCATCGCCTTCTGTTTCTCTGAATCAACCCTCCCAGCCATAGATTTCTTTTTTCAATTCTTTTCCATTACCAATAACAAAGAAAAAGGGTTTTTCACGGTGATGAAGAACCCTGGAAGGGATACCCTGATGGAGACCCCCTCGAGCAATAAAGGGTGGCACGGGGATTGGTTTTTCATCAAGGGGCCGGACACTGAGATGGTCGGACCTTGGTCAGACCCGAACAAAGACCAGCTAAATCCGAAGAAAATCTCTCGGGCAAGGCTAGAAGAGTTCGAGGTCTTATATTCCAAGAGACCATCAGTGAAGTGGGATCGGAATCTCCTTAACGACCAAGACTGGTTGTATTCCTTCGGTTGTAAGTTCTCTGCCATGCTTGCCCCTTTATTCTGGACATTTTTTGATATACTCACTCTTTTGTTCCGATTGCCTTGCAGTGGCTGACCAAGGAAAGAATCCTGATAACGAGGCCATCATAGGAGCAGCTGGAGTCCCGAGGGTGAAGATGAGTGCCGCCGATAAACTGAAGGCGAGCCGAAGTATGAGGGCTGCAAAGCCCAAGGACTCCACCAAGGCCGCTGCCAATCCCGAGATGGCCACGGGATCTTCTCAGGTGGGTGATATTATCAAACCCACCGAAGGAGAGAAGTCTGCTGACAAAGACTCGGGGGCCAGCAGACCAAAAACAAAGAGGAGAAGGCTGGTGCTAACATCAGTTCTGGAGGCAAGGACCAAGCAGACTTCTGCTCTTCAAGGGAGTTCATCAACTCCTCCCGCCGAGCAGAACGTCGCCAGGCAATCAGAGGAAGGCCTCGCTCCCCCTCCTCAGAATAAAGGGAAAAGACCTGCTGAAGGTCAAAAGCCCCCCAGCACCCAAAGCGGACAGACAGATCCCCCCATGCCGACCGGGAGTCCAAGACCCGAGGAGGGGATCAACATGCAGTCCTTGGGTACGTCGATGATCCCATTCGCCGAAGATGGTACCGAGGGTGCCGATCTAAAGACGCTTATGGAGATGTTGTTCTCCTGTCATGCAAAGGTAAGGATCTACTTGTAGAATTTTCCTCTTCAAGTTGGTTAACTTTCTGACTCATTCATCCTTTAACCATTTCTTTTCAGGGAAATCCAATTCTCCTTAGGGTTTCTGATGAGCAGAAGGTTCTGGAGAGAAGAGCCGAGGAAAGCAGCAAAGGGCATACCGAGGCTCTGAAGAACCATCAGAAGACCAAAGACCAGCTCAAGGCCATGCATGACTCCTTCCATATCATGAAACAGGAGTATGAATCGGCCCGGGCGGGTCGTCTTGAGAAGGACAAGGAGATCGAACGCCTGACGGCCCGGGTGATCGATCTGGAGAAGGCGAATGCTCACGCTATGGATTTGGTGCAGGCCAAAGAGCTCAAGAAGATCCAGCTGAAAAATAACAAGAACGAGCTCGAGGCCCAACTCCAAAGTCAGAAGATTCTCTTGACCCAATCGGAAAACATCATCCAACTTCAGACTGATCAGATGAAGAATCTGAAAGATAACGTCGAACTGATCGTCGAAGGCTGGGGTGCAAAGGAAGCCGATTGGTTAAGAGGACCTATTGCCGCCGCCTCCCCGAGTGTCCTGATTCTCGAGCTTAAACAAAAGGTGATAGATGAATATAAGGCCTCGGATCAATTTCAGGCCGATATCCTATCATCTGTTGTGAACGAATTCAGCGATGGGTTCGAATATGCTCGGGAGCTTGCCAAGGAGAAGGGTCATGACCCCGATCAGCTGGGAATTGTATTTCCCGAGGACTGATTTGTAAAGCTTTTGCTATTGTGTTTTTTTTTTCTTTGTAAACTTTTGAATATTTATGAACTGGATGGTTATGACTTAATCGTTTATTCTATTACCCTTTTCTCATGAGTTATATTTTATCGTCTGCATGTATAACTGTTTACTTATACTGCTTTACCCCCCCTCTAGCCTGATCGGGTGAAGACCCGATGAGGCTAGAAGATAAATTTGAAAGTGTGTATCAAAACAGAAATACAGAAATACGATGTAAAAAATATTCTCATTAATATCGAAAAAGATAATCCTATCGGCTAGAATGCACCCTCAAAATTTGACTAAGTACAAATCCAAAGTAACCTAACTACTGATAATACCTACGAAGCCGAACGGCATGCCAAGTATTTGGAACATTTTTCCCATCCATGCCCTGAAGCTTGTAAGTTCCAGCCTTCAACACTTCAATTACTAAGTATGGTCATTCCCATGTTGGCATCAGTTTGCCGGTTTCCCTAGGGGTGGATGCCTCGGCTTGCCGAAGAACTAGATCGCCTACATTGAATGACCTTCTTTTGACATTTTTGTTAAAGTGTCGAGCAGTTCGTTGTTGATAAGCAGCCAATTTGAGGACTACTGAATCACGTTCCTCTTCCAATAAGTCGAGGTTCAACCGAAGACCTTCGCTATTGAGGATTTCATCAAAATTTAAGACTCTCGGAGAAGGTACTCCGATCTCAATAAGTATCAGGGCTTCGGAACCATAGGCTATCTTAAAAGGCGTCTCCCCAGTAGTAGTCCGAGGAGTTGTTCGGTAGGCCCAAAGAACATGCAAAAGCTCCTCAGGCCAGGCACCCTTCGCCTCTTCTAGTCTTCTTTTAATGCCATGAAGAAGTGTCCTGTTTGTAACTTCTACTTGACCATTTGCTTGTGGATGGGCTACTGAAGTCCGACGATGCTGGATATTAAGTTCTGATAAGAACCCTTCGAAAGTTTTACCAACAAACTGAAGTCCGTTGTCAGAAACTAAGATCATTGGGATGCCGAACCGGTAGACCACTTGTTCTTTAAAGAATTGTAGACATGTGTGCTCGGTGATCTTGGCAAGTGGTTTGGCTTCTACCCACTTGGTGAAATAATCGATGGCGACGATCACGAACTTCACTTGTCCCTTACCCTGTGGAAGAGGGCCCAATATGTCTATTCCCCATACAGAAAAGGGGATCAGAGAGAGTATCGGAGATAATTCCTCGGGAGGTTGGTGTGGTACGGATGCAAATATCTGACACTTATGACATTTTTTGACGAAGTCTTTGGCATCTTCAAGCATTGTCGGCCAAAAATATCCTTGTGGCAAAATTTTATGGGCCAGTGCCTTTGCTCCCACATGGTCACCGCAGATACCTTCATGAACTTCTCGAAGGGCATAATCAGATTCCCTATGGTCGAGGCATCGGAGCAGTGGTGAAGAATAAGATCTTCGATACAGCTGATCATTCGTGATACAATACTTGGTGGATTTGTACTTGATTCTTCGGGCCATAGATTTGTCTTCGGGCAATTCACCGGTCAGAAGGAATTAAATGATCGGGGTCATCCACGAATCCGTCTGTTCGATATCCATTATTGTTTGAACCAAGGTGCTCGGATGCTGAAGATTGTCTAAATATACTGTTCCGTCTAGTTCCCCTTGATCGGTGGTTGCCAACTTGGAAAGGGCATCGGCCATTGTGTTTTCCGACCTGACTACTCCTATGAGCTGGTATTTCGGGAAGAATGCCAACAATGACCGAACTAGTTGGAGATAGGCCTGTAAATGAACTTCTTTTGCCTCATATTCTCCCAACACTTGTTTCACCACCAGTTGGGAATCGCTGTATATTGCCAAGTTCTTTACCTCCAAACTTCGGGCTAGCTTTAGGCCTGCCACCAGTGCTTCATATTCGGCGATGTTGTTTGTGGCTATGAACCCAAATCGTATAGATTGTTGTATTTTGAAACCTTCGGGAGAAGTGAGGATGATGCCGGCCCCACTCTTCGTCCCAGTAGCGGATCCGTCCACGAACAGAGTCCATACAATTTCTTCGGGTGTTGATGTCAGTTTATCACAGTCAGGTTCCTTGTCCTCTAGATCATTACGGAATGAGCACTCGATGATAAAGTCAATGAGTGCTTGTGCTTTGATTGCTGTCCGAGGGCGAAATTCTATATTAAACTGGCTCATCTCGATGGCCCATGCTGCAAGCCTTCCCGACGATTCGGGCCTATAAAGGATCTTCCGTAATGGCTGGTCAGTGAGGACGATAATAGTCCGCCCCTGGAAGTAATGTCTGAGTTTCCGACTGGAGATAACCAGTGCGTAAGCCAACTTTTCTAAATTTGGGTACCTTGTTTCAGCATCCCGAAGAACATGGCTTACGTAATAGACTGGTTTTTGCCCTTGTGGATCTTCTCTGATCAAAGCTGACCCGACTGCCAAGGATGTGGCAGAGAGGTATATTTGTAGATCCTCCTCGGGCAGTGCTTTACTCAGAAGCGGAGGTGAAGAGATATATCTCTTGATCTGTTCAAAAGCCTCCTGACAATCCTCGGTCCACAGAAAAGTTTTCTGATTCTGGGCTCCCTTCAAAGTTCCGAAGAATGGGAGACATTTCTCTGCTAGTCGCGCCACGAACCGCCGAAGAGCTGCCAGCCTCCCTGTCAACCGTTGAATTTCTTTGAAGTTCTTCGGCGGTTGCATTTCAAGGATAGCCGATATCTTTTCGGGATTTGCCTCAATCCCTCTTCGGCTAACCATGTATCCCAAAAATTTACCTGACCCGAGGCCGAATGTGCATTTAGTTGGGTTAAGTCTCATGTTGTGCGTTCTGACATTCGCAAAACATTCTTTCAGGTCGGCTAGATGATCTTCTTCCCTCATGCTTCGAACAATCATATCATCAACATAGACTTCCATATTTCTCCCGATCTGGCCGCTGAACACTTTGTTCATCATTCTCTGATAAGTGGCCCCCGCATTGATTAATCCGAAGGACATTACTTTGTACGCGTAGATGGCTCGGTGAGTGATAAAGGATGTCTTAGGGATATCGCTTTCATGCATGGCAATTTGATTGTATCCCGAGAAAGCATCCAGGAAGCTCATTACAGTATGACCCGAAGTGGAATCAATCAGTTGATCAATATTCGGGAGAGGGTAGTAATCTTTCGGACACGCTTTATTCAGATCTGTATAATCCACGCACATGCTCCACTTCCCATTATGCTTTTTAGCCAGTACCACATTCGCGAGCCATTCTGGATAATTGATTTCAAAGATGAAGTCAGCAACCAGAAGTTTATCGATTTCGTCGTCAATTACTTGTTGTCTTTAGGGAGCTATGTTCCTTCGCTTTTGCTTAACAGGTTTTGAGTTTGGCTTTACACTCAGCTGGTGCACGGCCACTGTCTTATCAATGCCTGGCATATCGGCTGGGACTCAAGCAAAGATATCTGAGTATTGTTGTAAAAGGGTCACCAACCGTGCTCTGGTTTTTTCCTGAAGGCCTGTCCCAATCTGTACTGTTCTTTCGTCATCTTCTTGAAATAACGGAACCTGGACCGTATCTTCGGCAGGTGTTGCAATTGGCTCGGTACATCCTTCAGTGAAAGGCTCGAGCTCAATATTCATGGTGGCTTTCTGTTTGCTGTCAATGATAGGGGACGCCTGAATGGTCTGTAGATAGCATCTTCGGGAAAGATCTTGGTCGCCGACTGATTCCCCGATCCCATTCTTTGTTGGGAATTTCATTTTTAAATACGGGATAGAGGTAACGGCTTTCAATGCTGACAGAGTCGTTCTTCCCAAGATGGCGTTGTAATTACTTTCCACCTGGACTACATAGAAACGGACCATGATGGAAGCTTGCTTTGGGGCAGTCCCGAAAATCACAGGCAATTCGATCGTCCCTGCTATACGGACCGGGTTATTTCCGAAGCCATATAAGGGGGACTCATTGCAGATTTCCAGTTTCCTTCCTCCCAAGTCCAGCCGATTGTATGCTTGGCTATAGAGTACGTCGACTGAACTCCCATTATCAACAAGCATCCTCTTCATATCCATGGTACCGACCTGAGCCGTGACGACCAGTGCGTCCTGATGCGGAATAACCATTCCCGACGGGTAATCATCGTCGGAGAAAGTGATGGGGTCGGTCTTGATATCCTGGGGTTTACCGGACACTTGATGGACTTCTCTACCGAAGGCTTTCCTCTTTCGGTTAGACAGAACGGTGATCGATCCTCCGGAGATGACATCAACCACTCCTCTTACCTCGGAAGCGGGTGGAAGTGGTTCCAGGCGATCGAAGGCTGATTGTCGATGAGAATCGGCGACGTAACAGTCGAGGTTACCCTTCCGTATCTGTTTTTCTAGGAAGTCTTTGAGCTGGTAACACTCATCGGTATCATGTCCTTTTGCTTCATGGTAGGTGCAATATCTATCCCCGTTCTTTTGCCTTGCGAAAACCCGAATCTTCGGGGGGTTTTCGTAGAAGGGTTCGTTTTTTATCGCTTTCACGATGTTACTTTTGTTTGTATTCAGGGGTGTGTAATCTTTGTCGGCACCCCCTCTATCCCTCGGGGGATGGTTCTTTTGCTGTCGATCTCGGCTAGAATCCCTTCGGTCATTCCCCTTTTTGCCGGAGCCATTGGATTTCTTCTCGGCGCTTTCGTCTTCGGGGTTTCTCTGGTGAAACTCACCTGTGTTTTTCGAAGAGCCCCGAAGATTGGCGAGAGCCTCTTCCAATTCTACAAACTTGTCTACTTTTTCGTAAGTTTCTGATAGGGTTTCTGGAGCTTTTGAGATGAGTTCCTCGATCAACCTGCTGGATTTGTCAACGTTTAATCCCATAGTTAAAAATTGGATTACCTGCTTTGGATCGATTCCGTTGATTTCAGACACAGCTTCCCGAAATCTTTTGACATACTGCCGAAGAGTTTCATTCGGCTTCTGTTTTACTTGTAGTAGAGAGGTCATCATTCTGGCCCGTCTTTTATTGCTCCCGAAGCGGGTATGAAATTGTTCCTATAGTTCTTCCCATGACTTAATAGACCCGTTCGGGAGAGAGGTGACCCATTCTCTAGCTGTCTTCTTTAGAGTAGATAAAAATAGGTGGCACATCGCCACTGCATCATGATCATGGAAGTGCATGGCTTGCTCGAACGAGTAGGTGTGATCATGCGGGTCTCCCGTTCCGTCATACATCTCCAAATTGGGTACTTTTCGACTTCGATCGATTTTGGCTTCCTCCAAATCCTTTGAGAACGGGGAGAACCGGGCCTTCTTGGACCCATAGTACTTGTCCGAAGCCTTCTTGGGTGAGGATTCTCCAGTATGGCTCCCATGGCTGCGTCTGTCCTCCTTATCCCTTTTGGAGGGCGATCTGGCTCGCTTCCTTAAATCTGCCGTCCAGATCGACTTGGAGCGGGTCAATTCCTTTTCTCGGGGTTGGGGGCCACCTCTACGGCGTTCCGTGTGTCTGTCTTCCCGTCTGCCCCGGTGGTCTGAGCGGGAGGCCGAGCCTCTCTGGCTCGAGAGATTGTCCCCTGTTTCGGTTAATTCCTCGTATTGCTTGTCAAGCTCTTTCTGCTGGATATCTAGAGCCTTTTTCCTGTCGAGGATTATCTGGAGGCGACGTTCTTTCTCAGCCGCCGTCTCCCGGCGAGACTGGGAGGGTGTTGGTCGCCGTGAATAACTTTGCGAGTGTGAAGTTTCCATATCAATGTTGATTGATGGAAATTTTACTTGGTACGGCCCTCCTTCTAGCGCCAATGTTGACGCCTAGTTTTGTCCGGCTGTCCTGCTGGCCGTCCGGATAAGATACCTGCACAAAAGTCCTGACGGCTTGGGCCGTTGGTGGACTCCTCCGGTGTAAGAGTTAGTGAAGGTTTTAAGAAAGGTCAACAATGGAGGTCCAAGTATTTAGTGTAGTAGTAAAGTGTATGTGTGCGTAACCTTTTCCTCCATCATTGACTGAGTATTTATAGTGCATACCTGACTCTTACCGATTCCTTTTAGGATTGTCCCTCAACGTGGTATAGTTTAAATAGGAAGGTAATCTCCTAAACCATCTAAGAACCTGACTCCTATTCTAATTCGTATTAGATATAGTAAATAGCCACAATTCAAATGGGTTAGGGACCTATCCCAAGCCTATTGGACTTAGGAGTCCTCATAAGAATTTGTCAAGCTGATGGTCCGTTGGGCCTAACCCATCATATATTTACCAGACCAAACTTAGCGAAATATTCATCCTAACATTAGTGCATGCATTATGCATATATATTTAGAATTAGGACATTTAACTCTCTCAACAATAATAAGTCTCTTCTGTCCCATCAACCAAGCCTCTGTCTATGTGTATATATATAAGAACAATTTAGTAGGCATATTCTACGAGCAGTACCACGCCGAGGAAGCTTCCTCTATCTCCATCTCTCTCTCCTCTCTCGGAAATTAATACCAAATAGTTAATCCATGGCTGTTTATGATCAACATGAATACTTGAATAAGCTGATGATAATTTTTATCCAGTGTTTGGTTGTTAATAATAATCTTGCGACAGCTGAGCTTCAAACAATATTCCACCACCCGGCAGCTGCTGGTGGTTCACTCAGCCTTTTGGTCATTGGAGACTGGGGAAGAAAAGGAACTCACAACCAGTCTCTAGTCGCTCTTCAGGTACCACTGTCCATTCCATATATATATATATATATATATATAGGGGAATGATCTACAGCTAGGGGTGTTCAACGGTACCGGTTTTTTCGGTTTTTTACCGAACCGATCGGTACCGGTTCGGGCGGTACCGGTTTTTTCGGTTTTTTCGGTTTCGGTTTTTCGGTTTTTTTATACTTTTCGGTACCGGTACGGGCAATTTTGCATTTCGGTAAATACCGGTATACCGAAAGAACCGAAATAAATAATATAATATTAAATTTTTATTAATTATTATAATAATTCTAATAATTATATATATTATTATATATAAAATAATATATTTAATTATATATATTATTATAATATATAAATAAATTAATATATAATTATTATTTATAAATTATAATTATATATATTACGAATCGGTAAAAACCGAAAACCGAACCGAAAAAACCGAACCGAATTTGTACCGAACCGGTACCGAAACCGGTAATTCGGTACCAGTACCGGTTCTTGGTTTTTCGGTAATTCGAGTTCGAGTTCGGTTTCGGTTCGGTTTTTTCGATTCCGGTTCGGTAAAAAACCGATGGACACCCCTATCTACAGCAAATAGTTATTATGGGCACTATTTCAGTAAACTGAACGTACACTGTTTATCTAAAGATCTGACGGTGTAAAAAAAAATATTATTCAAGCCGCTAGTAAGAGTAACGGTTGGGCAAATTAGGCCAAAACACAGTCGTTTTTTTCTACTCTAGTCACTACTCTTACTAATGGCTAGACAAAAAAAAATCTTCATATTAACGCTATAAGATCAATTTGCTAAAATAGTATTTATAGCAACTATTTGCTATGAATCATTCTGCGCACGCGCGCGCACACATATATTCTTTGTTTTTTGTTAGTATTTGTTTTCCCAACTTTAATTCTCACTCATTAGCGCATGCGTTCATTCCGGATCGGTTATTTGTTAATTTTTCTCTTAATTACAGATCCCATATTAAACATACACTAAATCATATTTATGCACCAAGCAATCTACTATGATTTGCATTAATAGAAAGTTCTTAAGAAGTATTACTAAATACAAAAATATTATTTCATCATAAATTAACTAGAATCAAAACAAATAAGACTTATTTTATAGAATGAAGGGAGTATTATTAACTAGTGTCACTCATACTTATTCTCAAGGATGATTATATATATATATATATATATATATATATATATATCAACTCAATGATATTCCTGTTCTCTACTAAAATAAGAAAATAATTTATTTATTTATTGGTAATAACAGGTAGAGACTTAATTATTATTTCTCTTAAAACAAAAAGATAGGTTTCTGAAATTAAATTATTACAACTGTATTAGCTAATTCTCTCTCTATATATGTATATATAATAATAACAACATGATGTCTTGCAGATGGGATCAATCGGAGAGAACTGGGTATAGATTTTGTAATTTCAACTGGAGATAACTTTTACAGCAGCGGACTTACTGATGAAAATGATCCGGCATTTAAAGACTCATTTACCAATATTTATACAGCCCCAAGCTTGCAAAAACAGTGGTACACTGGTAATTAATTAATTTACCCTCCAAACTTCCATTAAATTAAAATTAAGAATTAGAAAGAAGTCAAGTCCCCTAGCTAGACTATTTATTATATATATGAACTTTAATTGCTAAAAAGGTTTAAAACCTATGATGATGGTGAGAGAGATGCTTTGCTTTTGTGGATCGCAGTTTTAGGCAATCATGACTACAGGGGAATGCATTGGCACAATTGAGTCCCATTCTCGCACATAAGGATACCAGATGGGTTTGCATTAAATCTTTTATTGTAAATGCGGGTAACCTCATTTCGAACCCTTTTTTTTCGTCTCACAATTTAAATTTTAGTGAATACATACATACATATATATATACTACATATAGAAATCACTTCTTTATCAATTCCTAATTATGAACTTCTTTTTTTATTTGGGGTGCAGATATAGCTGAATTTTTCTTCATAGATACAACTCCTTTCCATGACAAATATTTTACGGGGACCCCAAGGATCATGTCTATGACTGGAGAGGTGTTCTTCCCCGAAAAAAATATATTTCTACCCTCTTGAAGGTAACCAACTCCGCATGATGGCAAGTGAAATCAGTTATTAGAAATTTTTAAAGCAAGAAAAAAGATACAATTCTTCACAGTATTCTTTTTCAAACTTTACTTGGCTTTTAAAAGATGGTAGATTCCACACTATACTCCACTTGCCATTTTGGTGATGGAAAATGGGAAAAAAAGGAAAGAGGAAAAAGCATCGTAAAAAATAAAGTAAACATCAATCATGAGTGAGAGAGAGAGAGAGAGAGAGAGAGAGAGAGAGAGAGAGATTGTTACAGGATCTGGATATGGCATTCAGAGAATCCACAGCAAAATGGAAGATAGTGGTGGGTCACCATACAATCAAAAGTGCTGGATATCATGGTAACACTAGGGAGCTCGTTTCACAGCTTCTCCCCATCCTTCAGGTACATCAAATCTGGTTTTGCTGAACTACCCAACTACACGAAAAGTGAACTGAAGAAGAAATCAACTTTTTTGGTTTCCACGATTGCTCTAACTTCTACAAATTGTCACCAATTTACAAGCAAATAACGTTGATTTTTACATAAATGGACACGACCATTGCTTGGAACACATTAGTTGTCCAGACAGGTAAATTTACTCACCAAAATAGACTATGCATCCTGTATACGTTAACTCTTGATTTATACAAAATTTTAAAACAATCCAATTCCAAGTTTAATCCCAGAAGAAAATGATCAATAATGTAGCATAGATTCTAAAAATTTCGGTATAAATATAATGAACATTATATTTCGTGCAGTCCATTGCAATTTTTTACAAGTGGGGGAGGGTCTAAGGTGTGGAGGGGTGACATGAGTTGGTAGAATCCATCGGAAACCAAGTTCTACTATGACGGGCAAGGTTTTATGTCCATGCAAATTACTCAAAGTGAAGTTCATATAGTCTTCTATGATGTTTTTGGCAATGCTCTACACAAATGGAGTACATCAAAATCGTTGTATGATGCCGAATAGAGAAGCCTAATTGATGGAAGATATCTTGTAGTGGAAGATGATGGTTTAACAACTACATATTTTTCATGTCAGCTGTCGAGCATTATGACTAATATGCAATAGTTCATTATTAACATTTTCATGTGACTGTGAATCTATATAGCCAACCTATTTGTATCCAAGTATTCTATCTCCTTGTTCTACCTATTTGTATCCAAGTATTCTATCTCCTTGTTCTTACTGCGGTACCTTCCCAACATAAATTAAGTTATTCAAATACCTTCATTTAGTAACACATTAAATAGACTGTAACAGCAGTTTTTGACAGTAAGTGTAAGTAACCAGTTTCTATAGACTATCAGTTATCCACAAAGGCAAAAACAGAATTTCAATGATTAATGTTCTTGAAATTCTATATCAAATGACAGCTAAATCTTTAAGTGTTCTGCCCTTGCATATTTTCTCATAAATCGGGTTATATTTGTGTTTTTCATGCAGCATGCTGATATTTTTAACAAGTTCAAGGCACCAACCAAAAAATAAAAATAAAAATAATTAAGTTAAAAATGTCAAATTACTCCGGCTAAAATTCAAGTGATACGAACTGCACTCAAGCTTCTTTTAATGGATTATAGAATATAGATTGATGTGTTTTCCAATCTGGTAAGTTCATAAGCATTTCTTGGTGTAACTTGCCTGTATAAGTTTCCCATGCAGCAACTGCAGCAGAAAAACTCATCCAATCAAAAGACTGCTCCAATAAGCTTGTACCATGACCTCTGTAATTGAAAATGGTTTCTGCCGTTTGATAATCCTTCACACACACACGTTTAAGACTTTGAATCCTCTCCAGTTGTGATTCTGATATTGGAACGACATCATTGGTTTTCACTTTAAATTCAGAAGTCTGAAACTCAATGCGCTTCCAACAGTAAAACTGCAACACCTGTTTTAGAAAGAAGTAGTAAGGGATTAATGGATTAAAAATATTAGAGAAGTGATATTTCCAAAAGTAAATTTGATAAGTGGTCCCACATTAACGTGAGAGAGGACCTTGCAGAAATATTAAATTTCCTTGTGGAAATAAAAATCCCCTATAATTAAGAACTTCAGTGATGACATAATTAAGAACTGCAGGGTGGGTATGTGCCCTGATTAAACTTGTTCTCCATTTAACTCTTTTAATTCTGATCCATGCTTCATTCACATACTTCGCCCAACGTGCAAATATGAATAAGAATGGATAAGAATGAAACAAGAACATACCTAAGATTGATTAGAAATAAAGACATACATGGCTCTTCCAAGTTTCTAAAAAAAGTGTGGCGATCCTTATGGTGCAGAACCAAATTGTTCGTATTTGGATAATCCATTGATTTGAATTGCATAATTACCCAATCCCAATCAACATGAATTGCTTAAAAATGCTGATGTATAGCAACTAAAACAACAATCAACATTAATTGGCCTATAAATACTCTGATCTATCGCAACAAAAACAACCCTCATGGTCTGTGAACTAAATCAACTTGAAAGAATTGAAGGTACATGACAGGAAAAAGGTTGGGTCGGTGCAGGGTAAAAGGGAGTGACATGTTACTGAGTTCTATGTTCAAAACATTAGTATTTGTAAATAGAAGGTTAATTATGAAAATTCAAGAGAACTTTTCACCTGTGGTCCTCAAGCTGAGATAAGATTAGTCTTATTTATCATTTGGGATCTACAACTCAAAAATATGAACTCAAGGTACAATGGAAAGAATACCTGAAGGGCATGCAATATGTTGGCAAATTCCTTGTTGAACAACTCATCTCCTCGTGCCAATTGTAATCGCACAGTCAGTAGTTCTGAAAAACTGTCAGATGAATCTACTGCTAAGGAACAACTCTTTTCTCGAGAACAATAAATATCATATCCAAGAATATATATCCTTGCACAACGTAAGTCAAATCCTGACTGGTAGTTTAAAGCTTGTTCTGGTGGAAACCAATACATGTTATTGGATGCTGGCGAAGGTAAGAATAAATCAAACTTGGAGTTCAAACTATTCAATGGGCTCCGGGACATAAATGAAATAAGTTTAGCATCTTCGTCATGAGATCCATCACGACTGAACCACAGGGTGAGTGTGAGTCTTTCTCCACCAGTGATCTGTAGAATACATATTAAATGAAGATTTTAAATTTTAAAAAAGATTTACAGAGTTGAAATTTATATATCAATGTGGGTGTAGGAACATCAGCTAAAGCCGCTTTACATGAGCGTTCCCAATATGGATCTATTACCTTTAGTAATCTTACACCAAGCATAAGTTTCTTGGCATAATTCGTGATATATTTTTTAAGTCGAAATCATTAGCTAACTGGATTTGATTAGACAAAAAGAAATAAGCATAGAAAGTATTCCATCAAAGAAAATAAGCAATATATTTCAATTAATTAAAAGATTTTCTAATTGATTCAGGGTCCTGTTTGATTCATTCTAGGTAATGAATTGGTCCACAACCTCTTGTCTGGAGTCTGGACCAGTCACAATTTTTGCAAAGAGTAACAAAGCATGTTGCTTAACAACTAAAGCAGATGAGCAACAGTATAAGGACCTCCTCAGCTGGCATTATTTATTTTCTACTTGTTTTAATCAGTTCTTTAACTAGCCTCATGAAGTCTGAACCAACATTTTATACTACAAGTACATGGCTAGTTTTTGAGTTCATATAGCATAAGAATATAGCTAATGTCCACTGTGATATTTACATTTATTTTTTTTGTGGAAACCAAAAATGAAGTGAGTTCATAGAAACCTACATTTCCACAAACTGCTTAAGCCAAAACCTTTTCAGCCGCTTCACTTCCCTAAATTCACTTAATCATTCACCTAGCAGAAATTAAGAATCTTTAACCCTATTGGAGTATTACTAGTAATTTGGTAAGGACTAAGGAACTTACATCAAATCACTACATTAACTTGACATATGATTAGCATTATTCATTTTATTTTATTCTTTTTGTTACCAATGATTATCATATATGATTTGCAGGATGTTAAGCAAAAATTGAAGATAGACTGAAGAAATAATATGCATGATAAATAGAGAGGAGTTACTAAACATCCACAACCCCAGACAAAACAAATAACCAAATTAGAAGAAAGGGAGGGGGAGGGAGTCTTTTAGATCTACCTCATCTACAGAATGAATGTTTCGGCTGTCAGCAGTGTATATCAAAACATCCTAAAAAATAGCAAAGCTAATCAATGAGTAATTATCAGCTGATATTTAATTAAAACACAGTAAACCAATTGTTAATAACCTGAACCAAGGAATATAAATTAGAATTAATTAATCTTAGTTGGGGGGAGGGGGGTGAATATCAAAGATTCAAAATATCATCATCAGAATGCAGAAGTTTAAGATATTCATTCCAGACCTAAGAATAGTTCTTAACTAAAAAATATTTTAGCACACTGATATATCACGCAACAGTAGAACAACTTACACCTGCCATGGGCGCAACCGTTGTAGGCATCCCATGCTGGAAGTGGAAAAGTCCTCCCCCAAAATCGATACCATAAGTATTCAAATAACACACTGCCTTCAACCAACAGAGGAAAAAGTCAGGAATACTTGATAAACATGTTGTCACCGCCACTACATAGCTACTCAAACAGTAGTAATATTCAGACAACACTGGCTAGGTAAGATCCTCAATTATTTTAGTGTGCAAACAAGATCACGACTCCTCAAATCTTCACCAAAACACAAGGTATTCATTCTTGAGTAAAAGACTTGATACATTACCAGTAGTAGAGTCGGTTCAAAATACTAAAATGTTGCAATCATTTTTTTGTTGCTGATTTTGAAGAACCAAAATACAATTTATGACCTAATGGAAATCTCATGAAATATCATAAATAATGAACTATAAAATTGGAATCTAAATGTCAATGAAGTGAAAGAAGTTGCAACACACCGCGAAGTCCCGTTGTTTAAGATAAGGTCTGTTATCATCACTATGCCATCCAATACTTGCTCCTTTAGTCCAGCTAAATTGTTATACAATATAACACCATGTATATCAGTATTAAAGGAGAAAAGCAGGTAAGGAGGGGTGAAAATCTCTTGGAAATTCAATATACACACATGAGAGAGAGGTTATAATCCTCTTCTTCCAATTACTTCAGTAAATTTTTGTAAGAGTTTAAAATGGGAAGGTTAAAAACACAAAGAGAAGAAGTATCCAACCTGATCAAACCAGTGAATTCGATAAAGAGCTCGTATTCGCACCCAAAAAATTCCTCCACTTTCTCTTTCAACCTCTCTACCATATGACAAATAAGCATTCAAAATCAAAACTCCAAACAAAAGGTTCAGTTTTTCATTCTTTAAAAGTAAATTCCTCAGCTAGCAAACAATAGAAAAACACCGCTTAATTACCTCTAACGGGGACAAAAGGCATAATTAAATGGGAAGAATTAGTGGCAATGAGATGGGATAGAGTTGTGGAAAAAACATTTGGTCTGTACCCTGTTGTGCTGCAACTCTTGTGTATGAACTCTAGTTCCTGCAAGCCAACATTCATCACTACCTAAACCTACATATGTGTCTGTGTAATGAAGAATTAAAACAAAAATTAGTAGTATAAAACTAGTGAAGTTAACCTTTCGGAGATCAGGAGATAGAAAATTGTGGAGTATGAGACGTGGATGTTCGGTGTCTGCCATATTCGGAACTCAGAAGCTATCACTTTCCTCAATCTGTAAATTGTGGAGAGAGAAAACTAGTAACGTTTGTTCGCGAGCTACAGTGTAAATTCAACCCGGGCGTGAGAGAGAGGAGAAACCGGTTCAAAAGTTTACCGGTTCAGCGAAGGAAATTTATCATATACCCTCTAAGCATCAAGTCAAAAAAAAATCTGAGCCCTGGTGTGTATTCGGATTAATTTGTACGGATATCAACACATAAAATTCAATAAAATTATAAAGAATTATAATTAATATTTATTCACGTAAATATTCATAATATATATAATTTTTTGTTCTTTTTTTTGATAATGTTTAAATGACTAGTAGCACAATAATCTTTAATACCGATAACAATCTAATCTAATCTCTTCTCTTATTTTTTTTATCCCTTCGGTCACAAACTCGACTTGTTCTTTTCTTTTTTCATTCTCTTCCGTGCGTATACTTTTTAAAGAAACCCTATTCAACCTTTAAAATGTATGTAAGAAAATAGCATTCCACGGATTAGCTAAATGTGATTAACATTATGATGGGCAACTATAATTTTACCAAGGATATTATATGTAGCTTCCTCCTGTTCCTCAAACATCCTTTCACTACCCAAATGAAGGATGATCGAACTCATGCATAAAATCTTGATCGCATTCTTCTTCCTCTAAATGTCTTCGAGGAAAGTTGAAAGTATCGTTTAATGACGAGCGGCAGACGTACATATAGTTCCTTTGCAATGCTTGTACAACAAATAAACATGTAAGCAAGCAACAACCCAATTAACCTGCTTAACAACATATGAAACCTTGTCTTTTCAGCAAAAAGGAAACCACCAAAAAAGGAACCAAATTTTGGCTGTATAAATCCTAAAGATTTGCATAGTATGATGGATGCAATAGACTGTATAGTTATAAACCAGTTTTTAACCTACCCAAAGTTCATATAATAAGACAACAAAAATAACAGAGAACAAAAGGACATCTAAGAGAACCGACGTGTTACCCTTTCCCCTTTGCCCCGCTGCTGAATGTTTAAAATTTTGCCGCTCTTTACACTTGCTTCAAACTCAATACAGTTTGCAGCTTACCCTTTTGCTCAAAGGAATCTCTCTTTTCTCTCTCTCTCTCTCTCACACTCTCATTAAACTGTTTCAGCTGGCTCATTAGCCACCTTTAAGTCAACACTTCGCTTCTGTTCTTCAGTCACCAGGTGTTCACCATTAGCTTCATCGATATTTCCATTACAATCTTGCCCCTGCATTTTTTCATCCAGTTTTCCATTTGGAGAAGGACTTCTGTTACCATTTGGTTTAGCCGTACCATTGTCCTTTTCTGACAGAAAAGATGTCTCTGTAGACAAGCTTTCAGTTGAAGATGGTTGGATCGATGAATTACCAGAACCAGGAGGAAGGAAAACTCCAGTACCAGGGACTGGCAGGCGAGGTGGAGGATGCCTCGCCGGAGCTACAGGTGGCCATCCAGCTGAGGTAGGTGGCAGAGCAACTGGTGCAGGAAAAGGCATGCCTGGTGCAACTGCAGTGGGCACAAATATTGGCTGGACACCACTGGGAGGCGGTAGCTGCGCACGTATGGGTGGAGCTGGCAACACCCCAGTTGTGGGGACTGGTACATAATGTTTGGGGCCCACAGGATGGCGTATGTGGTTTGTCAATCTAGGTGGTGGGACCCATTGGGATGGCGGTGCTGTTGTAGCTGAAGAATAAAGATGACCGTCACTAGATTTCTTTTGTTGAGACTTTGTCAAGGTAACAAGCATACGCTGTTCTCGAAGTGCAGGAATTGCATGCCTGGCAAAATCTGTGGATCTTCCTTGCATTACAAGCATAGATCTGCATTTTTGGCAGTGAAGAACTTTAATAATAGGAAGGAACAGCTGAAGCTAATTGCAACAAATTTTAATTTAGTCCACACCACTGCAGGAGAGTCTACTTGCACAACATCACTAGCTATTCCCGTCTAGGTTTTCAAATGCAGTCAAGTGAATATTCAGTTTTAGAAGGCAATGATGTCAATGAATCTTGGTTTATTTTCTCCCATGATGTCAGACAATTTATAGACTGAAATAAATAAGCGCTTTAGGCGTGAATATGCAGCCTGAAGAAATTTGCCTTCCAGAGTGCACTATAAGCACAGAAAAAGCTTCATTGGAAATAATTTTCCAGGCTTTCCCCCAAACACGCACACACAAATACTACCTTTTTGGACTAGTGGAGCTATGAGCCTAACGCATTCCATCAAGTCATCATTAAGAATAAACATGGGGGGAAATTCACTACTTTTTTCTAAAACAACATTCTATGTCGTGCACATTAGAGTAGTCAATATATAGAATCTAGCTACAAACTTATTTAAATGTTAATATTCACAATAAAAACCTTAGCTTAGTTTTAATTTTTATCTTTCTTTGGGGGTGGGGGTGGGGGTGGGGGTGGGGATGGGGATGGGGTGGGAGGGGGAGAGGACACATGAGAGAGAGAGAGATGTTACCCGGGTTTACAAGAAAGTCTGATAGAGCCTTTATAATCCCCAGGACGATCCACTGCAATTACTTTCCCAAAAGTCATGTCACATTCTGTCAAGAAAAGAACACAGACAGGTCTTCCATACCAATGCGGCCACATATGAGGCTGTGAATGCTCACCCTAAGGAAATGTGCCAACCTAATTAGGCCTGCCTATTATTATACAAGATATCCAAATCCTAAAGAAAATCATTTAATAAC
This sequence comes from Hedera helix, assembly GCA_947179155.2. Taxonomy (NCBI): domain Eukaryota; kingdom Viridiplantae; phylum Streptophyta; class Magnoliopsida; order Apiales; family Araliaceae; genus Hedera; species Hedera helix. Next base: position 38,137,058 of record OX359281.1, read on the forward strand.
TACTAACCTCATTAAAAACATCGATGATGCAGGAGTCTGGCTTCACAGTAATTACTTGTGAGGCAATCAAGCGGTCAATCACATCTTGTAGCAAGCCAGGAATGGGTTCAATCCTCCTATCTGAAATCCCCGATCAATATTTCAACACATGTAATAGGCTATTAAGAAGTTCAATTATATTTCATTTCATAGAAAAACTACTAAAAATTAATTATTTTAATATCATGGAGAATGTTTTAAAATAATTGAACATGCCTTTGGAGGTACCAGCAGTGGTTTCATCTTCAGGAGGTGCATCTGCAATGGGAAGGCCCAATTGAATCATCTCTCTTCCATGCCCCCGCATGGGTCTTTTTGAGATAACAAATGTCTGTCCTGCTTCTTGTCAACCAGCATTTAAAAAATTATGGGCATTTACATGCAAGCAATCAAAACCTTAAAGCACAGAAACACTAATCTATGGTGCTAAAATTGGCACTTTGGAACCTTCCTTCTTATACAGCACGAGTATAACCTACATTAATTAAGCATTATGCAAAATGAAGTTTCCTATCCACAGAGGGGAAAAGGGAGATGGAGAGAGAAAATTTGCTATATTTAATAGTTACCACATCTATGAATCATATGCATCTGCAAACACAAAACAAAAACAAAATGCAAACAGTAATATCATAGAAATGAAATGGCTAGTTACTTTTTTGTCATAAAAAGAGAGAACTTGTGAACTTGCCTTGAAATTGTCCTTTTCTCCCAGCAGTTCTCAAATCATTAACCAATGTAACCAGATTGGCAATTTCAGAGCCATCCAAGAGTTCTTCATAAAGTTTCATTCCATCAACTGCATTAACCTATAAATAAATGTGGTTCTTAAAGGTAGTAGAGTTAAACAAACTACCATAAACTTATAGCTTTGTTCGACTAAAAGTTTAAGACAAAATGCTCGTTAAAGAGTTATTACCGCCTTTCCACCAAAAATCTCAGTAGCAACAAAAGTTTTTACACTATTTGAGAGATTTTGCTTCCCACTGAAAATTTGTGCGGTAGGAGAACTATTTTCCAGAAGCACATCACAAGGCCCTAAGCAGAAAAGTAAAAGAATCAGATATTCTTTTTGAACTATGAATTAGATATCTATCTGTAGCTTATGGCTGCAGCAACAACAGCAAAGAGGAGATTCACAATGGACAAATGGTTTATATATTCCCAATTAAATCAATACATGAGTTTTGAAGATTCTTATGTTACTTGAACTATCATTACATTTACAGATTACTACGGTGAAAATATATGATGCATGATGAGATGTATATTAATGGAAAACTATGGACAAATAAACTAGGATTTAAACTCTAAATTTAAATCACTAGGGTCTCTCAAGTGTATCAACTCTACAAATAAACACTAAGATGGATAAAATACTTCTACGGCATGACTAAAAAACCTCTATGGTATGAATTATAATAATCAACTTCAATATTAATCGTCTGCAGTATAAAAACATTGTGGGGATTACATGCTATTTAAAGAGACTCAAAACCCTAAAATTACTTGGGTAATAATAAAAGTATTAAACAACTAAAATGCCCTTATTAATAATTCTTAATCACTAATTAATATCCTAAATTTCCACTAATAAATAAATTACATCAATTACTACTACATTAAACATAATAAAAACTCTAAATAACAAATATAGAAATGCTTTGCTTTCCTCTTGACTTGTGATCCTCGTCATTCTCCCCTTGTTGAAGAAAACTTGATCTCGAGTTTTATAATATGATAGAATAATTCATGAAAATGCAATTGAAAAACATTTTGGAATACCTTTAACAACATCCTCACACAATAAGGCTCAAACAATTTTGGGAAGAGAATTGTTGAAAGCATCGCTTTTGTATTCAAATGTATTAAAAAGTAATTTTTCAGAATAACAAACTCAACATTATCAACTTGAACTAGATCAATTTCTCGAATTGTCCTCTCTTCGGTAATGAACAATTCAAAAGAGTTTTTCTCAGTTTGTTATTCACACACAATCTCTAGTTTAACTTTTGGAACTTCAAGAATTTTCATGGACACCTCACAACTGTCTATAACCCTGAAATTGTCAACATCCTCTTTTTCTTTCTCTGCTCGAATATGTGCCCATAAGTTAATAAGATCATATTTTATAGAAGAGATATTATTTTTTATAAAAGAGATTTCATCTTTTATAGAAAAACATATAAAAACAATTTCATGCGTAGCTATTGAAGTTCTTTTGCTTTAACTTGTTGACTTTTTTTGCTTCAATTTTTCTTTGTTTATCTTGATATTGGCGTTGCAATTTGCCAAGTATGTCTTGTGCATCAATCATATCCCATCTAAGCTCTTCCCGCATAAGTTTCAAATATCTATGACCACATGTATTAACAAGGTAGTGTATTTGATTACTTTCATCGTCAAGAAACCAAATATACTCTTTTGTTTTTGCAATCAGTTCTTTTGCGGTTCGAGACATTGGTACAATGGGTTAAAAAAAGACTTATATATATATATATATATATATATATATATATATATATATATATTGTAACTTAAGGACCTAATTGAGATGAAAATAAAAAACAGGGCTAAAGTATGAATACAAAAACGTAGAGGCTAATTTAAAAGGATAAATGGGTATAAGTGAAAAGTCTATAAATTAGGGGACTTAAATGTTAGAGGAAACTATGGGCTTTCAACTGTAATTTGCCAGGTGTGGTATATATGGAATGAGATTAGGGTTTTTCTTTTTTAGCAAAAGAGGATGCATCAGTAGAGGACAACATTAGTACTATTTGACAGCGACTGGCCTAAGTGGTGGTGGTGGAGGCAGCAACTGGCCTTACTGTCGGCGTTAGCTGCAATTTTAGACGATGGCAAAAAGAGGCAAAAGAAGGCAGCAACAGCTGCGCCACAAAGTACAGCAGTTGTGGCTTCCTTCTTCTGCCTTTCTTTTTTCCTTTTTTTTGGGCAAACAGTCTGCAGCTGCAAATCTGTTGATGGGGCTGTAGGTAGTTGACAATGGTGGTAGAATTCTGCAATGATAGTGGGAAGACAAAAAAATTTCCTTTCCCGGTAAAAGTAATGTGAATAGTGTTTTTTCCACCATATAAGATCTCCCAAAAATTAAAAAATTAATGGAGAAACTTTAAGCACTGATACCAAAAATGATGCAAGACAAATTTGAGATAGAAAATTAATGAAAAACTAAGGAAAAATAAACTTAATTTAAACTCCACATTTAAATCACTAGGGTCTCTCAAGCGTATCAACTCCACGAATCAACACTAAGATAGATAAAATACCTCTACGACATGAATAAAATACCTCTATGATATGAATGATAATAATAAATTTCAATATTAATCGTTTGTAGTCTAGGAGATTAGTGGAGATTATATCATTATTTAAAGAGATTTAAAACCCTAATATTACTTGGAGAATAATAAAAGTACTAAACGAATCAAATACCCTTATTAATAATTCCTAATGGCTAAGTAATGTCCTAAATCCCCACTAATAAATAAATTATATCAATTACTATTACATTAAACATAATAAAAATTCTAAATAACAAATATAAAAATGTTTTGCTTTGCTCTAGACTTGATATCCTCATAAATATACATCCAGTTTATTCAAGCTAGAAAGTAACTTTAGATGATTTTGTGCATGAGTTCTGACAAGCGAGACAACTGTTTAATTACATTGCATTTAATAGGAAGTAAAGTGGAGAGTTGGGGGGTAGAGACTTGGAGAGACGGAGAGGTGGAAGGGTGGAGGTAAAAACAGAAATACGATGACAGTTTCCCTTCTTTGATAGAGGGGTAAGGGGAATGGAAGCAATAATGGTGGTGTATTTTCCCCTCCAAGGTCAGAAAACCCTACATTCACAAAAGTGGAATGAAATATGAAGAGTAGAGCTAACCTATGTGGTTTGCAAGGTAACAGAAATAATTTCCCCTGTTATAGTTTTATCATAAGGGAGTAAGGTGTACGAGTATAATAGTAATTCTAGAAAATTGAGTTCATTCCCCTCCCTTCCTTCTAATTGTACCAAACACAAGATTGGAGGTCTCCTTCCCCAAGGAATATCTATCCTTAAGAAGACCTTCCCCTCCCTTCCCTCTTCATACCAAAACGATGCATTAGTCAAGAAAACCTTTCGACAACACACTGCCTCTACTCCCCACCCCCAAATTGCAAAAATAGAAACAGAACACGGGGACAAATATATGAGCATAATGGCAAAAAAGTACCTTCGGCATCAGAAGTCAATCCCTTATCCACCTCCTCTACCCTGCGTTCTGAAATGGCAGATTTGCTTGCTGGTGAGTTTCCGAAACTATTGCTACTGCTATCTACTTGAGGTTCGGCGCTCACATCTGCTCCAGCACCAAAGAGTAATTTTCTCAAGGCATTATGACAAATATGGTAAAAGTTTTCAAAGTAATGCAATTAGAGCCACTAGCTTCTATGAAATTAGATAAAATATAATAGTACTTAAAAGCAATAGTAATAATCTTCTGCCTTCCAGACTCACTGGGTTCTATGAAATTTGATGAATTTCTTTGTGCCTTTGTTGCTTTCTAGCCCAATTCCAAAAAATATCCATGATTCAGAAAATATAGTTTGCATATCACATAGACATATACATATGTAGTCACACTAACATACACAATTACACATAGAAAACAAACACTGATACTAAATGTTAAATGGTTTTATTGACACAAAACCACATTCGTATTCACTTAATTTTCCATAACTTTGCGGTAATGATACATGCCCTTCCTAACAAACCGTTCATAGAAATATCTACAAACAGAATTTGTTCAAAAGCTTCATATGTCATAAATGATAGGTAACCAAAATCATTAACAAATTAAGAAAGCTTAACCACCTAAACATCTAAATGCAAGCAGATTTGTTACCAACAAGCTCAGTTACAACAAAGAATTAATTGACTTCACATAAAAAAAAAAGTATAAACAATAATTACCATTTTTGTCCTCCACTCCCTTATCATCAAAGTTTGCAGTCTCAGCCCCCACTTTCCCTTCATCCCCTTTCTCACTCACTTTATCTCCCCTCTCCGTACCCGCATTTGCCTCTTGGCTATAACATTCTACACCCCTCTGATGTCCCTGCCTAGACCCACCACCAAATCTCTTCCCCGGCACCTTCGCTGGATCAAAATACCGGTGCTGCTGTTGCTGTCGCCTCCACGCTGCCTGTTGCAGGGAATGTATCACCTCGGCCACGGAATAATACTGTTGCATATGCAAAACAGGGTACCAGTTAACCCTCCTCTGCTGTACAATCCCAATTACACCATCATATTCCCCCGGCTCACCAACCACCTTCAAGTGATGGCACATTGAATCAATTATAGCATTGGCCGCAGCAAATTCACTGCGTATCCACGAAAGAAACCCGTCGCGTTCATCCAGGATCCACTGCCTGTGGTACTGGGTATGGTGCATCATCTCAGCTCCGCCAACAACACCGCCGGCCACACCGCCACCGTGCATTTTATCGGGAGTAATCACATTTCCCGATGGCATTGCCATATACATAAATATAAATATAAATATAGATACAGAGATTGTATATTAGAGTATATCTATTAGGACAATATAATAAAAACTAGTAATTAGCTCATTTACCAGATCTAAATATTTTAAAGATCCAACGAATATAAATTAATTTATGGAAGTGCGACTAAACTGGTAGATCAGTTAAATTATGCGTGTGAATTTTCGTTTGAAAAATAAGAACAGATACTGGGTTGGGGTTCAGATCTAGGTTGTGAATTTTGTGGGGAGTGACGTAAAGATGAGGAAAAGAAAATGTTAGGATAGACTTTGAAGATCTAGGGTTTCGGTGGAACGTGTAAAATGAGGTTTAGGAAAGGAAATGGCTTATGGAGCACGCATATATGGTCTCTCTCTCTCTCCCTGTTGAATGTTGATACTTCGGCCGCTTGTGGATCGGACTTGGAGAGAATCCTCCTAGGGGTAATTTGGTAATTGGGATGTGAGTTATTCCACGTATATAATTCTTCTTCTTCAACTGAGAGTCCGAGTGTTCCTCAAATCAAGGCTCAAGGAAAAAATAATTATAAGTACACCAAAACATTTAAATCGTACACCTATTTCGGTCATTAAGAAGTAAAGTATAATATTAACGTTGGTATTATATTTTATTTTTTAATAATTAAAATAAATATAATATTTAATTTTATATTTAAATGTTATATATGTATATCAGTTATCAATATTATATATAAATATTATTATTAAATTATTTTACATTTGTGAAATTTAGAAAAACAGCCCTACTATAAGACATTTTTATTTTTTTTGGGTATATGTCGTATGATAAACTTGTTGTTTTAAAAAAAAATTGGGTCTCAATAGCCAATACATCATATCTTATATTTATGAATTATGAGAAATAATTTATACATTTTTTTTTTGTCGCATTACTTGCAGTGCACTTTAAGACTGACCAGTTTGAAGTACATTTGTTATTTTATAATAATAATTAAAAAAATTAAAAAAAAATCTTATACAAGGATTAAATGATGAAGGTGAAACTAGTAAACATTGTCCGTTGGTAGCAATGTTGACCAAATATTGACAATAACCATGAATGATACTAGTAATGCGTGATAATGCCTACAGGTACCTGTCGCCATTATTTTCATGGCCAAAGCCAACCTAGTTCTCTCTTCGTTCTTAAAATAATATTTTAAATATATTTTTTTATATAAATTAAAATAAAGTAAAAAATATTAAAATTTATTTGTAGTGATCCTACATTGATTATATAAAGTGATTAGTATTTTTTTATATTAATAAAATTCACTAAATGAACTTTTTTATATACTTTAAATTATCTTTTTGAGAATTTAAAAAATTATACCTTAAGCCATCTTTTGACTAATGAGTATCATCACCATTAGTTTTTTTTTTTTTTTTGTATAAACATTTTTACCTCTAAACTTATTTGTTTAATAGTTCTAGTCATATTTTATATTTTATTCTCTTAATGTTATTGTTGAGCTATTGCGTAATAGTAAAATCTCATATCAAAATATAAAAAGAAAAATCGAAGATATAAATACTCTAATGGAACAACGTGAGAGTTTATAGGATAAAAAAGAATATAAACCAAAGATCCATAAGATGTATTTTTTAATTTTAAAATTAAAGATGTATTTTATTTTTTAAATGAACTTATATTTTAACATTTAAATTATTTAATACAAACAACAATAATTAGTGTAATCGATTAAAAAGTACTACTGTTATTTATCATATTTGGACTTGGCAAAGGCTATTAGTGGATTTATTAAAAATATTTATTCATATATGCTCGTCTGAATTATATATTAATCCAAAAGTTTAACTTATTATGTCTAAGTTCATTAGACCATAAACGTTCTCAATGTTTTTCTTTATCTTTCGATGTGAGATTTTACTATCACCTTAACGCGTGATCTTTTCATCCACATCGACATTAAACTCCTTGAATTTTAACTGTATTCTTTTAAGTATTACTCATTATTTATTTTAGTTGACGAGTTACCCTCTTCAATATATTTTTTAAGTGACGAGTCATCTTCTTCAATATCTCTTGTTTGATTCACTAAGAATATTTATCAAGTTCATCAAGTTTTTTTATCTGACCAGACTTTACGAACTTGATAAATACTCCTTGTTAATTGTCTCTTGCTGACCCTAATCTTTCTCTATTTATTCCTTTTTTATTTAAAAAATGATGAGAACTTTGAAGAATAGTTATTGGGTTTAGTCCTCAAAGACAATTTTGGTAATGATCTGTACATTTTATGGATCTTTGGTTTATATTTTTTTTTATCTTATAAACCCTCACATTGATCGTAATCTAATTTTATCATATATTTAGTAATATATATATATATATATATATATATATATATATATATATATCATTTCCTTTACCGAATTAATGTTACTTAACAAACGAAACACAGTCAACGACAAAGGATTTTTTTAACTAGGTTAATAATATTATGAAGTTAAAAAAATTGGTGGGGTTCAAGGGCAATGCCTTGAGTCCTTTTTTTGTGTGTGAATAATTTTGCATTTTTAGATTGTATATATATACATGCACTCCCTCCGGATGACCTAAGATATATATATATATATATATATATATATATATATATAAAGGTTTATCATTTTATGTAATCTTTTAGGGTATTTAAGGGATAAATTTTTAAAATAATTATACTCCATTTTATTTTATTTTTAATTTGTGGGAAAAATATACTTAAGACTCCGTTTATTTCACCGACACGGAGAACCTTTGCTGAAAAGTATTTTATGAGAAAATTGTTTTCAATGTAAATGGCTTATTTTCCCTTTTGTTTGGCTGTTAAACTAAAAATGCGATAGAAAAGATCACCATCTTCTTACTTAAATTAATTAAATAAATTTTTATAGTTCACTTTGTCTTTTTTTTAATAACGTATTAAAATAAATAAATAAATATTATCAAATTTATAATTTTTTCTAATTTTTTTTTTGATGAAATAGGGTTGAAGGAGAGAAATATTAGAAAATTTGACAGCTTAAAAATAAATAAGAGATATATAGCTATGAAAAAAGTAGTTGAATTAATCGAGAAAAATAAAGTAATTTGCTAATGAGAGAGAAAATAATAAAAAGAGAACAAAAATTAAAGTGTGTTGTTGACTTTTTGGGAGATAAATTAGGACAACTTTTGCAAAAAATGACTTGCGAATCTCAAATTAGTAAATCGTTTTTCTAAGATAAAGTAAGAGTTCTTTGTTGATCAAAATTTATTTTACGATTGACTATGTTTTTCTTGACATGCTAAATATTAAAAATTTTGGAAAACATTTTCCTCAAAAATATTTTGCTTGAAATAAATGGAGCCTAAGACATTCTTTCAATGATAGAAGGAGTATTTGATTATAATGATAATATAATAAATAATAACATTATAATATATATACACCTTATTGATCGTATTTCTTATCACAAATTTGTTGATAAATACTTAATTTTTTAATTATTTAAAAAAAATCTAAATTAAATTATTATTTATTTTTTAAAAATGCATATATAAAAGAGTAAGAGTAATGTGAGACTTGAAAAATTATAAAAATTTCAATTTAATCCCAAATATTAAAATTTTTGTAAATTTCAGTGAAATCAATTTATATATTATATCTATAAAAAATTAAATTTATCATATATTGTAAAACATTTTTCTTCTCTTTTAATAGAGTCAATTGACAATGTGGCTTTCTCCCTAAACACAACAAGGGAAGGATTAAATTTTTTGGTCCATCATTTAAAAGTGTAATTATTTTTGCGAATACCTATAATGCCTGCTTGATCATCGTATGGTAATAGAGGTGCCAAACGGGTCGAGCTAAAACGACCCAACTTTTTACAGGCTGAAAAAATCAGGCTTACTCTTTTATATATATATATATATATATATATAGTTACAACTATAACACATAATTTGAAATAAATACTAAATATAATTATTTACAATTATGACACATAATTTTTACATAATTATTTAATAAATAAAATAAAACAATCACTAATTTTATAAATATTTTGTAATCATATATATTAAAATGTAATTAATCTTGTGATTAATTAATTGATAAATGTATATAATATCAATATTAAAAATAAGAGAGTAAAAGAAAGACTAAAAGTAATATATATATATATATATATATATATATATATTCATAATATTTTTTTGTAGTATTATTCAAGATCACATGTTATAATTTGTTTTTATATTCTTTATAATTCCCTACTTGATTCATTTTTTAAGTTAAATTTTTTTTTTGTCAACAATAAAAAATAAAAAATAAAAAATAAAAAATTAGCACGCGGGCCAAGCCAAAATGGCCTAGCTTTCACCCGACTAATTTTTGGCAGCTCAAAACCCGTTTTTTGGCAAGCAGGCAGTTCGCCCCGTGGGCCACTTTCGCCAGGTCTAGACTATGGTAGTTAAAGTAGCCATAAATATTTCCATGTGGGAAAATCAAGACCATTGCACCTTATAAATCTTGTCTGCATTTTTTTTAGAAAATTGTTATTTTCACAAGTTAATTTGACATTTTTATAAGTGGATTTTATTTAATTTTGCTGAAATATCAAATTAACTTGTGAAAATATCAATTATATTTGAAATTTAATATTTTCATGAGTTAATTTGATATTTTTGCAAGTGGGTCTTATTTGATCTTATAAAAATATCAATTAACTTCTTCTTTTTTTATAATATTCTATCTTTTTTGTATCTAAATTTCATTTTAAACACCAAAACAAAATGTTAATGTTTCTCATATAAAAGGTATAGAAAGCTATTAATTTCATGAGAAGTATAATTTTCACATGTATTTTCATTAATTCATTTTCTCTCATCTAAAAAAAAATTTAAATGATATATTAATAATAAGGAAAGAAATCTATAATCTTAACTTGGAGGTGCCAAAATTCTCAAATGTATGAAAACATTAAAATTCTTTAATACAAAATTAAACTCTCTCTCTCTCTCTCTCTCTCTCTCTCTATATATATATATATATATATATATATATATATATATATATATATCATACTTTGAAAAAGTGAACAGTTGTAAATATTTTAACAACATTCAACCATCGGATGAAAGAGTATGTAAAAGTATAAGAGTACATGTGACGACCTCAAATTTGGGTCCCTTTAACCTCGAATCCGATTCACTGTTGTACAATATTTTTCTTATCGTTCATGACTTACAACAATATTATAATTGTTAAAGAATCGTTTATTTAAAACTTTACAATATCTATTTTTATTTCATAATCGCAATCTTTACAAATTCCTAGTATATCTCAATATCATACATGATACAACATTCTATTACAATCAATTTGAGTATTTAAATCCTCACAATAAACACTAACCATTTATTTAATTACACAATCAGTTTACCTATTTAATCCGGACTCATAACTACAACAATCACTTAAACTTTCGGTGAAAGTAATACACATTTCTGATCATTGATCTTTAATGAAATTTTCGAATATCTTGCACTTATTTGAAAATGTTGGTTTTATAGCAAGAGTGAGCACGACGGTTCAGCAAGTTTAACAGTTACACATAACACATTGCATGCTTCACATATTAAACATACTCTGCATTTTATTAGTACATCATGCATTTCATGCTTTTCATTTTATGAATGCTTCATACTTTTTAAGCATCACATATAATGCACAACTAGCCTATATCAAATCATGTTTCATATTTTGTACATTTTTCACATGTAATTATATTTCATACTTATCACATACACTCATACTTTATTGGCTTCACATAAACTAAATAACATCAATATATCTGCATATCATTAATTTAATATCACATTATAGCATAGCATTGCACATAGGAGCAAGTTTTAAAAAACTTGTCTGGTTCGCTTCTACTATTTACGCTTATTTTGTGTCTTTCGATAAACCTACAATTTATATATGAAATTGACATCATCATTAATTACAATGACTATTATTTAGTCTTTATATAAGACTCTAATTTCAAATTATTAACTCTTAAGATGTTTGACAAACGAATCATTAAGTTACGGACAAAAACCCTAGTTCAAAATATAGTTCAAACATGTCGGGTACGCTTAACCAACTTACGCCTTCACTACACGTTATTCATACGACCCACTTTTAATAAGTTGTCTAAATTAGTCACAAATTGACTATTTACATTGGTTTAATTCAATTAAATTTTCTTCTTTTACATAACTTAATGATTTTGACATTTAATAATGTACCAAATACCTCAAAATATTATCTACCTATGATAATATACAACTACATTTAAATATTATTAACCATTTAATAATATTTTAATCACTTATTAATATTATTAACCTTTTAATAATATTTTAATCTTTTACTAATATTATTAATTCTTTAATAATATTTTAATCATTTATTAGCATTATTAACCACTTACCATTAATTATAAATCATTTAATGATAAATTACAACCTTGATAATAATTAAACACTTAAACAATTACATGCAAATTGTTTACTCACTTTATTATCCTTAATTCCTTCAAATTATTTATATAATAATAATTAAATAAATAATTAACTCAATTAACTTTACTTGTTATTTAGCATTACATAAACAATTATCTCATTAATCTTAATTCACTTTAATTATTATTTAATATCAATTAATAATAATTAATTAATTAGCTAACCTCATTTATTATTTAATATTAAATAACAAATTATCATTTTATTCACTTTATCTCCCTTTAATTATTATTTAATGTCCTTTAAATAATAATTAAATAATTAATTATCGCCTTAAATGTATAGCCTACAAGATATGTAAGCTTAACATAACCATTAGTCATACCAAAGATTCTTTACAATAGTTTATCTTTGTTTAAATAGTATAATTATATTTTGTTAAATTTTACAATGCCCGACAAGCTAAACTTTCAGTTCTGAACAAGTCTGAACTAAAAACCTAATTTTTGACAAGTATGGATGTATATACGCCGACCCAGGGCATTTCTAGGGCGTATATATGCCTATGGATAGAAGTTAGGCATATACTTAGGCGTTTAGATGCCGGATGTTCGAATTTTAACTTTAACTTTTGCTGTCGGAACATCTCTTAGTAATTTGGCCATAACTTTATCATATGAAAATATTTGGAGATAATTCTTAAGTCTAAATTCATTAAAATTTCATGATCTACAACTTTTCTTTATATCACAAATTCAAATTCTAAACGGAATCAGACTAAAAACTGCTCACAAGAACAAAGTGAAAACTAACTTTACAAATCCTTGGTTTTATTGGTTCAAACTTGAATAAAATAAAATCTACACATTCAAATGGCACCAACTCAGTGTTATTGACCTCCTAACTTTATGTTTTATAACATTTCATGGTTTGAACATATTTTTGAAAACGTTTTGACACGAAAATTAAGATCGAACCATTTAAGATTTCAAAATAACCTATTTTGCGGTAAAAGCCATAACTTCTTTGGTTTTTCATATTTTTGAAAGCTTCAAGTTGGATTTTTTTTAAAACTCATATACCTATCATTCAAGACTCATAGAGAATAAAAACAACTTACACATTTCAAATCATAAATCATCAACCTAGATATTTAGTTAGGATTTTAAAACTAATTATATTCATACTACCATTTATTCCATCATCTTCCATACAAAACATGTTATAACATATATATAACAAGTTTTTTCAAATAGACTCTTCTACAACTAACATGACAAAACATACTACAAACAATAATCTACATCTATGAACTAAAGTTTTTAGATGAGAAAACTTTTAAATCTTATAAATCTTGAATGCTTGATATTACTAGCTCTCTTCCTTCTTCTTGAATGAACCTCTAGAACAATATCTCGCACACATGAACACTTAAGGTGTTTCATTCAATCTCTTAAGAACACTCCCAAACTTCTTCTCTTTTATCTCTACACTATAAGAACATTAACAAATGTCAAACTCTAGTAAATAAAGTGTGACCTCCTATTTATAGAACTCTCATAATCTTGATTAACAATTACTAATCATCCAACATTGGTCAAATTAGGATTAATCTAGGCTTATTATAACATAGAATGACCACTTGAATGACACTTTGATTGACCATATGAATGACTAGGGTGGTTGAAAAGTTGTTGAACCATTTTTCACTTAAAAATATCTAACAAGCAAGCTTCACATTCATGAGAAACCCAAAATTAGGGATTTGCTCTAATATTATATCAATTTGGCTTTATTTTTATGTCATATATAATTATATAAGCATTCATATATATATATACACTAATATATGTATACATATTCACCTACACATGCACAATACTTGCATTTTTCTCAAATTTAACCATCATTTGACCTTTAAAATGTCACTCATCAACTTGACTACAAGCAACATAGATGGTGAAGTGCAAAATAAGCAACATATCACCAACACTTAACCCACATGTGGTTAACTCTCATAATACCTACGGTTAAAGTACTACACTTAACCTTGGTCACTCAATTACCCAACATTGGTTGAAGCTCATCTTATTTATATATACATATTTATATATCTCCCAACAATTAACCCCAATGTGGTTAACTCTCTACATTCAAATGACCTAGGTTGGTCCACACACCTAACCATAGTCTTAGCTCATCATGTAAATAGATATACTTATTTTATTATTTTTTTCTCAATTAACCAAGGTATGATTAATTCTCTATAACATCCAACCCATGGTTACCTACCAATTATATTTTGGTAAATTATATGCATACATAATTGTATCTATTATAATATTCTTCCTACAACTAACACATGCATAGTTAAATCTTTAATTTATTTACTATCTAGGGTTACTCAATTAACTCATCCATAGTTAATTATAATAATCACATCCATTCACTTAGCAATTAACCAATGTTTGGTTAATGCTCTCTTTTATCTACCAACTAAGGTTATTCAATTACCCTACATTAGTTAATTTTCTACACTTAATCATACTTGAAATTATTCTCCCAACATATTGACCAACATTTGACTTTTAAGTGTTTGGGCTACATAGTTTACTTTTTATTGAACTCTTCATTAAAATTGTTTAGACTACCCAACACAACCCACACATCTCTACTAACTTGGGCTAAGTAATTAATTCAATTGGACTTTCACACCATTACATATAATACATGCCAACATAATTTAATTGGACTTATATTAGTTATCTCTTGGACTATCATTTAACATAACACTTGGGCTTATTATTTAATTACCCATCTTCATGCAAGTATTTTCATATTAGGCTAACACATATAATTCTTTTTGGTTAGTCTACTAGTAGTAATTAAATTATTTGGACTCTTTATGAGGCTAAATCTTTAAATTTATTTGGACCTCTTTATTATTACCAACAAGACTTACCATAATTAAAATATTGGGCTTATTTTAAATTCATTAATGGACTATAACTTAATAGTTAAGTTAATTACTTAATTAATTAACTTCTTATTATTGTCATCCTATATAATCATTCTAGCTTTTCTATAACATTAACTCATAATTAATATAATTAACCTAATTAATTATATTTCACAATGTTCCTTCTTCCTCCGTATTAAAATTAATTAATTTATTAGTTTTGTTGAGTATTAATTTACTCATCTTCTTATTTGGCTAAAAAGCACACTTTAGGTATAACTGTATTAATATAACTACATTCACTTCTTAAGTGTATTATGATCACACAATCCAGTATCACCCGGGAAAGGCGAACGTTGTAGCTGACGCTTTGAGCAGAAAATCTTATGCGAGTACAAGTGCACTGCTGACAACACAAAAGCGTATTTTGTACGACTTGCAAAAGATGGAGATGGAGCTAAAGACACCAGGGACCCACTCGAAGATTGCTCACGTGCAAGTAGAACCAGCTTTAATCGATAAAATTAAAGCTGCTCAAGCTACCGATCCGGAACTGATAAACATGATAAAGAAAGTACAAGAAGGTACCATTCTCGAAGCAAGAATCGACGAGAAAGGAATACTTCGAGTCAACTCTCGACTCTGTGTTCCTAACGATCCTGAATTAAAGCATAAAATCATGATGGAGGCACACAACACGCCATTTGCAATCCACCCTGGAGGTACCAAGATGTATCGAGATCTTCGACATACATTTTGGTGGAACAATATGAAAAGGGAGATTGCAGAGTTTATCTCAAGGTGCTTAACTTGTCAACGTGTCAAGGCAGAGCATCAAGTACCTAAGGGTCCTTTACAACCACTTGAGGTTCCCGAATGGAAGTGGGAACACATCAATATGGATTTCGTGACGGGTCTTCCCAAAGTTTCTCAAGGCTTAGATGCAATTTGGGTCATCGTAGATAGATTGACCAAATCCGCTCATTTCTTGCCTATACGAGAAAACTTTTCACTTGAACGTCTTGCCGGTATGTACATAAATGAGATCGTGAGATTGCATGGCATGCCAGTTTCCATAGTTTCTGATCGAGATCCTAGATTCACTTCACGCTTTTGGATCAGTCTACAAAAAGCTATGGGCACTGAACTACGTTTTAGTTCTGCATACCATCCTTAAACGGACGGACAATCGGAAAGGACGATCCAGACCCTCGAAGATCTTTTGAGACTTTGCGTACTAGATTTCAAAGCAAGTTGGGATAAGTACTTGCCATTGGTGGAATTTTCCTACAACAACAGTTACCAAGCAAGTATAGGTATGGCTCCATTCGAGGCTTTATATGGACGCAAGTGTCGCTCTCCAGTATGTTGGAATGAGGTAGGAGAAGCAAAACTGTTGGGACCCGAGTTGGTACGCTTGACGACCGAAAAGATCCAAATGATCCGACAACGAATACAGACAGCACAAGAACGACAAAAGAGTTATGCCGATCTTCATCGGAGAGATGAGAGATTCAACGTCGGAGATCATGTATTCTTACGTGTTTCTCCATGGAAAGGGGTTACGAGATTCGGAAAGAGAGGAAAACTCAACCCTCGATTTATTGGCCCATTTGAAATCCTCGATCGGGTGGGAACTGTAGCTTACAGACTAGCCTTACCACCAAGTATGTCTCGCATCCATAACGTTTTTCACATATCTATGTTACGTAAATATGTGAAGGACCCAAACCACGTCATTGAGTTAGAACCAGACGTTATAGCAGAAGATTTAACGTATGAGGAAGTACCTGTTAAGATCCTAGATAAGAAGGAGCAGATCTTACGCTCAAAGGTTATACCTCAAGTTAAGGTTTTATGGAGGAACCAAGATATTGAGGAAATGACCTGGGAGCTAGAATCTGAGATGAAGTCTAGGTATCCATACCTCTTCGAAATGCCAGGTACGTCAATTTCGGGGACGAAATTTCATAAGGAGGGGAGGTTGTAAGACCCCGAATTTATGAAATACAAAATTTAATTTTTCTTCATATATATTTTTCCTGAAACAGTAAATGGTTAAATTGATAAAATTGAAAGTTAAGGATGTTATGTGCAAATTTTATTTTGTCGGGGAATATTCGTTTGGTCGGGGAATATTCGTGCCGTACGACGGCGCCGAAATAACAAATTATTTGTGGACCCCACAACGGAATAATTGTCGGATATAGAAAACGACAGAAGTAACCTTTTTAAATATAAATAGTCAACGGTGTTAACTGTTTAAATACTGGTGATAAAAGAATAGTAGTATACGGTAATTTATGGTATTTCAGTATAGCACACGGTATTCTACAGTAGCACACGGTATTGCACAGTGTCTCGTATTATTGGTCTGATAATTGACACCGTAACTGTTGCGCACCATTTCATCAATAATTGTCGTTGCATAATATTTTATATTATCAATTCAATTATTGTTGCTACACAGTATTTTGCATTATTGATTCAATAATTGTCATTACACTGTATTTCATATCACTGAGTCAATAATTGTTGGTGCACTGTAGTTTAAAATTATTGAATCTAATAATTGTCACAGTAGCAAATACACTATAATTTATATTATTAAATTAATAATAATCTGTAACGTGTTTATTACATTATTGTTGAATTATTGTTGTAGCGTTATTTTATTTTATATGCAGGACCCATAGGAAGAAAAATAAAATAAAATAAATAAATGTAAAAAAAAAAAAAAAAATATTAATTATTATTTTTTTAAATAGTAACATGTGGACCCTATGTGGGGGCCACATGAATTGTAAATGAAAATGTGATTGTTGCTGGGAAAAAGGGTTGGTGAGAAGGAGAGAAAGCAGCCAGACGGCTGCTCTGCATTTCAACATAAGTATGCCACCTACCACTGCATAGTAACATCTTTTCTCCTATAAATAGCTTGCTCAGCTGAATAGAAAAATCACACCTAAAACATAAAATTTTTCTATAAGAATTTTATGAGTTTTCTCTAAGAATTGTAAGGTTATTTTGAGAGTTTGAAAGCCAAAAGGAGTGCAGGAATTTTTCAAGTAAGTCTTTTATTAAAGAGTAGTAATTTTATAAATTCCTATTTTTCACGGTATTCACAAATCTTCCCTTAGAAGACTCTTCTTTGAGAAGATTCATTTTTAAAAGCTTTCTTTGGAAGATTTATTTTGGAATATTATTTTAAAAACTATTTTAAAGTAGTTATATTATACTACAAAAATTATGTTAAATATATATAATTTTGATAGTTCATATTATACGAGTCATCATACACTTTGAAATTTATATATTGTAATTACTAATTTTATTATAAATATATAGGTTGATCAACCTCATTTAAATCAATATCCAGTCACGTGTTAAAGTAAGGAATATCATATTCTTTCATTTTCTATTATTTAAACTTACTACGGTAAATGGTATCACTCTTTTCATCATCATAAATGGATATTATTTTCTTTCTTACTTGAAGGGATTATCATTCTTTGATTCTCGAAAATAATATCGTTTCTTTCTTGTGCCATTTATTTCCATGTATTAAATTGTGGGAATAACCTTACGGCGTGGTTTACCGCCTGTTGGTGAATAACCTTTTGTATTCATTCCTTATTAATCTTTGAGAATAACCTTACGGTGCGGATTATCGCCTGTTTGGTGAATAACTCTTCGTGTTCAAATTCTATTAAATTGTGGGAATAACCTTACGGTGCGGATTACGCCTGTTTGGTGAATAACTATTCGTATTCAAATTGATGGGAATAACCTTACGGTGCGGATTATCGCCTGTTGGTGAATAACCCTTTTTATTTGTCTCGTGTGGAAATAATTTGTCTACACGAATTATCACATGACACTTTTATTCCATATTCGTAAGTGATATCATTTTCCTTTATACTCATAAGGGATACCATCTTTTTCATCTTCCATTATTCAAACTTACTATGGTAAGGGATATTAACTCCCTTCACCTTTTGTTAATCAAACCTGCTACGGTAAGGGATATTATTTTCTTCCATGCACCTAAATCGAAACTTATTATGGAACTATTGTTTCTATAATTCCTGAAAATATTATATGTTCCATAATAGTTGAACTTCATTATTTCAACTGAACCTTCCTATTTTCTGAACCTTTCTGTTGAACTATAATCGTTATTCTGAACTGTGGATCTTGAATATCATTTTTAAATTTCACTCCACATCATGTTGGCAATTTGGACATTATTTGAATCTGCACAAAGTAAACTTCCGATACTTATTGTTTATCCTGTTCTTCTGTTCATCATTTGTATCACTGTTATTTGTATTAATCATCAAGAATCAAGTTGTTGTGAATATCTGTGGCCGGGGGCACAGATGTGATATAATTGTTGAACAGATGATAGGTTAAAGGCGATATACTAGGTTAAAGGCGATACATCTGTTCGGTGTCTTTTATGGCACGTGGTGAATGTTCTCTTTGGCCCGTAGTGCAAAGATGAACTGTTGGTTGGTATGATTATGACCAAAGGCTGAATCTGGTATAATCATGACCGTTGGTGTTATATTGAATGTCTTTGGCCCGTAGTGCAAAGACGAACTGTTGATCTGCATGATTATGACCAGGAACTGTGAAGTTGTATTATCTTGACTAATGGTATTTCAGATGATAAAAGTTGATGATATTTTTACTAAAAAGAGAAGCGAGTGGACATTATAGTCTGCATTATTCTTCTAATAGATTGCTCATTCCGCTGCTATTATTGATCTGAACGTTGTTTAAGAATTTAACTGCAGTTTTTGATATAAACCTTGTAGTCTATTGTATTCTATCAAGAACTCAACTGTTGAAGGCTAATGATAAATTATTCGTCATTATCTTAGTCATGATATTTCTTACTGGGCTATTTGAGCTCATCCTTTCTTTTCGTTCCATTGTTTTTCAACAGGAGATGAGAACGTAACGGGGTCTAGCCGGGGAATGGAGTGAGAGTGCGGGGATAGCTATCATAGTCTTCACGTGTTATAAAATAGTGTGGCAATAATAATGAAGACTTAGTTGTGTTGTATTATCCACTGTATTGTTGTACGTTGTATTTCATTGTAATAATTTTGTTGTAGTCTTTTGACGACTCAAGTTTGGGCTGTGTGGGCCTAGATTTGGGGGCGTCACAGTTGGCATCAGAGCTTAGGGATATGGTCTTTAATGGAGATCTGGGGTTAGAACTAGGAGGGGAGAGACGAATAGAATCAGTCACTAGTGTGTCCTACCTAAATTAGATTTTATTATCTAATGAGTTGATTTGAATATAGGGACATGAAGTGATGAGTCAGTTTATTTGAACTAACATTTATTTTGTGACCACAGTTTAGTATGGCATCTGGAAATCAAGAGGTTAACTATGAAATACCCGAAGCGAATGTAGCCGAAAATCAAGAAGCCACAAACAATCCTCCTGCCAACTCAGGAAATAATATTCCTGATAACATGATGAATGATGGATTCTTTAGGAATTTCATGCAGTTCATGCAGAATCAGGCAAGAGGAAATCCAGTTAACAATAACGGTAGAAACGCTGGTAATTTGAGGATAGTCACTGTCAAGCAATTTAAAGAATTGGGACCACCTGAATTCCACGGGAAGCCTGACCCACTCAAAGCGGAGGCATGGCTGAAGCAGACGACAAAAATACTTGATGTCCTACAATGCGCTGATGATCAGAAGGTGCCCTTTGCTACTTTTATGTTTCGAGGTGAGGCGGATCACTGGTGGGAAGCGGTAAAACGTATCCACCCTTCAGCACTTGAGATGTCTTGGACAGAATTCCAAGAGCTATTTAATGAAAAGTACTTCCCAGAAAGCATCCGCCATATGAAGGAAGTGGAATTCATTAAGCTGGAGCAGGGAAACATGTCAGTTTCTCAATATGAAGCTAAGTTTGCTGAACTGTCTCGTTTTGCGACTCATCTAGTAGATGACGAAGCACGGATGAGTCGGATGTTCTTACGTGGTCTAAGATTCGAAATCCGTCAACAACTTAGCTCTCATAAATTTAGTTTGTATTCAGATGTTGTTGATAGGGCTCAAAGGGTGGAGCAAACAGATGAAAAATTACAGCCAAGAGTCAATGATCAGAGAAATGATAACAACCACAGGAACGAGAACCATCGAAGAGGTAACCAACACTTCGGTGGTAATTCCACATCAAATAACAGAAGAGGAGAATCCAGTGGAAACAATTTCAAAAGAAAGAGATTCCATAATAATTATGGAAGGGCACCAGTACCAGCACCAGCACCGACCCTAGTTTCAAGGGGAGAAGATCGACCACCAGTGAGATGCTATAGGTGTGGTCAGGAAGGTCACATCAGCCCAAACTGTACACTGCAATCCAAAAAGTGCTACAGTTGTGGGAAAGAGGGTCATCTTGCGCGGTTTTGTCCTGCCACAAAATCAAGTCCAGCTGCAGTGATGATACCAAAAGCTAGCGCGGATAAGGGAAAATCTGTAGTTCAAGGGAGAGCTTTTGTTGTGACATCCCAAATGGCACGAAACTCGAACGAGGTGATAACCGGTAAGCTATTCATAAATTCTCGTGAAGTCTACGCTTTGTTAGATACTGGCTCTACCCATTCTTTTATCTCACCTGCATGTGCTCAGCGTTTAAACTTAACTCCTGAAAATTTGGACTTTGACTTATCAGTTGAAACCCCATTAGGAGAAATGACCATTACATCTACTGTCTATAAATCTTGCCTAGTTCAAATCAACAACCTCACATTACCTGTTGACCTTATTTCTTTGGAAATGCATGAATTTGATGTGATTTTAGGAATTGATTGGTTGACTACCCATCATGCTAAAATTGATTGTTTTCATAAGATTATTAGTTTTCATATTCCTAATCAACCTGTCATGCAAATTCAAGCAACTAAACCATTGAAATCTATAACTGTTATTTCTAGCCATAAAGCCATTCGTTTATTGAAAAACGGATGTCAAGCCTTTTTAGCTCATGTCACTGATTTGAACAAAAATACGTCAAACTTGAATGATATTCCCATTGTTAATGAGTTTCCTGACGTTTTTCCGGAGGAACTTCCTGGTTTACCCCCAAACCGTGAAATTGAATTTTGTATTGATCTTGAACCTGGTACCAAGCCCATTTCCAAAACTCCATACCGAATGGCTCCCATTGAACTTCAAGAGTTAAAAGTCCAACTACAGGAATTGTTGGATACTGGTTTCATTCGTCCGAGCGCATCACCTTGGGGTGCTCCTGTTCTATTTGTGAAGAAGAAAGACGGGAGTATGAGATTGTGCATTGACTACCGAGAATTGAACCATGTCACCATCAAAAACAGGTATCCGTTACCTCGAATTGATGACATGTTTGATCAATTACAAGGTGCTCAACATTTCTCAAAGATTGATCTCCGTTCTGGATATCATCAGTTAAAGGTTAAAGCTGAGGACATTCCAAAGACTGCTTTCAGAACTCGTTATGGGCATTATGAGTTTTTAGTCATGCCTTTTGGACTAACCAATGCTCCTGCAGCTTTCATGGACATGATGAACCGAATATTCAAGGAATATTTGGATCATTTTGTGGTTGTCTTTATTGATGACATCCTCATATACTCCAAAAGTCGTGAGGATCATGAACAACACCTGAGATTGATACTCCAGAAGCTCCGTGAGAACAAATTATATGCCAAGTTGAAGAAATGTGAGTTCTGGCTTGAGGAGGTCACGTTTCTTGGGCATGTGATTTCTAGTCAAGGAATATCAGTCGATCCTGCGAAGATTGAAACGGTACTAAATTGGGAACAACCCAAGACAGTAACCGAAGTCCGAAGTTTTCTGGGCCTAGCTGGTTATTATCGGAGATTCGTAGAAGGATTTTCTCGAATCGCCACTCCATTAACTCAGCTTACTCGGAAAAGCACAAAATTCATATGGAGCGAGCAATGCGAGAAAAGTTTTCAAGAGCTTAAGAGGAGACTTGTTTCAGCTCCTGTTCTGACCATTCCATCAGGATCGGGAGAATTTGTCATATACAGCGATGCTTCAGGCAAAGGTCTAGGCTGTGTCCTTATGCAACATGGAAAGGTTATAGCCTATGCCTCTCGACAACTCAAAGATTATGAGAAAAATTACCCTACTCATGATCTAGAGTTGGCAGCAGTCGTTTTCGCGTTGAAGATCTGGAGACACTACTTGTACGGAGAGAAAGTGGATATCTATACGGATCATAAAAGTCTCAAGTATTTCTTCACCCAGAAGGAACTCAACATGCGACAACGACGTTGGCTTGAGCTGTTGAAGGATTATGATCACACAATCCAGTATCACCCGGGAAAGGCGAACGTTGTAGCTGACGCTTTGAGCAGAAAATCTTATGCGAGTACAAGTGCACTGCTGACAACACAAAAGCGTATTTTGTACGACTTGCAAAAGATGGAGATGGAGCTAAAGACACCAGGGACCCACTCGAAGATTGCTCACGTGCAAGTAGAACCAGCTTTAATCGATAAAATTAAAGCTGCTCAAGCTACCGATCCGGAACTGATAAACATGATAAAGAAAGTACAAGAAGGTACCATTCCCGAAGCAAGAATCGACGAGAAAGGAATACTTCGAGTCAACTCTCGACTCTGTGTTCCTAACGATCCTGAATTAAAGCATAAAATCATGATGGAGGCACACAACACGCCATTTGCAATCCACCCTGGAGGTACCAAGATGTATCGAGATCTTCGACATACATTTTTGTGGAACAATATGAAAAGGGAGATTGCAGAGTTTATCTCAAGGTGCTTAACTTGTCAACGTGTCAAGGCAGAGCATCAAGTACCTAAGGGTCCTTTACAACCACTTGAGGTTCCCGAATGGAAGTGGGAACACATCAATATGGATTTCGTGACGGGTCTTCCCAAAGTTTCTCAAGGCTTAGATGCAATTTGGGTCATCGTAGATAGATTGACCAAATCCGCTCATTTCTTGCCTATACGAGAAAACTTTTCACTTGAACGTCTTGCCGGTATGTACATAAATGAGATCGTGAGATTGCATGGCATGCCAGTTTCCATAGTTTCTGATCGAGATCCTAGATTCACTTCACGCTTTTGGATCAGTCTACAAAAAGCTATGGGCACTGAACTACGTTTTAGTTCTGCATACCATCCTCAAACGGACGGACAATCGGAAAGGACGATCCAGACCCTCGAAGATCTTTTGAGACTTTGCGTACTAGATTTCAAAGCAAGTTGGGATAAGTACTTGCCATTGGTGGAATTTTCCTACAACAACAGTTACCAAGCAAGTATAGGTATGGCTCCATTCGAGGCTTTATATGGACGCAAGTGTCGCTCTCCAGTATGTTGGAATGAGGTAGGAGAAGCAAAACTGTTGGGACCCGAGTTGGTACGCTTGACGACCGAAAAGATCCAAATGATCCGACAACGAATACAGACAGCACAAGAACGACAAAAGAGTTATGCCGATCTTCATCGGAGAGATGAGAGATTCAACGTCGGAGATCATGTATTCTTACGTGTTTCTCCATGGAAAGGGGTTACGAGATTCGGAAAGAGAGGAAAACTCAACCCTCGATTTATTGGCCCATTTGAAATCCTCGATCGGGTGGGAACTGTAGCTTACAGACTAGCCTTACCACCAAGTATGTCTCGCATCCATAACGTTTTTCACATATCTATGTTACGTAAATATGTGAAGGACCCAAACCACGTCATTGAGTTAGAACCAGACGTTATAGCAGAAGATTTAACGTATGAGGAAGTACCTGTTAAGATCCTAGATAAGAAGGAGCAGATCTTACGCTCAAAGGTTATACCTCAAGTTAAGGTTTTATGGAGGAACCAAGATATTGAGGAAATGACCTGGGAGCTAGAATCTGAGATGAAGTCTAGGTATCCATACCTCTTCGAAATGCCAGGTACGTCAATTTCGGGGACGAAATTTCATAAGGAGGGGAGGTTGTAAGACCCCGAATTTATGAAATACAAAATTTAATTTTTCTTCATATATATTTTTCCTGAAACAGTAAATGGTTAAATTGACAAAATTGAAAGTTAAGGATGTTATGTGCAAATTTTATTTTGTCGGGGAATATTCGTTTGGTCGGGGAATATTCGTGCCGTACGACGGCGCCGAAATAACAAATTATTTGTGGACCCCACAACGGAATAATTGTCGGATATAGAAAACGACAGAAGTAACCTTTTTAAATATAAATAGTCAACGGTGTTAACTGTTTAAATACTGGTGATAAAAGAATAGTAGTATACGGTAATTTATGGTATTTCAGTATAGCACACGGTATTCTACAGTAGCACACGGTATTGCACAGTGTCTCGTATTATTGGTCTGATAATTGACACCGTAACTGTTGCGCACCATTTCATCAATAATTGTCGTTGCATAATATTTTATATTATCAATTCAATTATTGTTGCTACACAGTATTTTGCATTATTGATTCAATAATTGTCATTACACTGTATTTCATATCACTGAGTCAATAATTGTTGGTGCACTGTAGTTTAAAATTATTGAATCTAATAATTGTCACAGTAGCAAATACACTATAATTTATATTATTAAATTAATAATAATCTGTAACGTGTTTATTACATTATTGTTGAATTATTGTTGTAGCGTTATTTTATTTTATATGCAGGACCCATAGGAAGAAAAATAAAATAAAATAAATAAATGTAAAAAAAAAAAAAAAAAATATTAATTATTATTTTTTTAAATAGTAACATGTGGACCCTATGTGGGGGCCACATGAATTGTAAATGAAAATGTGATTGTTGCTGGGAAAAAGGGTTGGTGAGAAGGAGAGAAAGCAGCCAGACGGCTGCTCTGCATTTCAACATAAGTATGCCACCTACCACTGCATAGTAACATCTTTTCTCCTATAAATAGCTTGCTCAGCTGAATAGAAAAATCACACCTAAAACATAAAATTTTTCTATAAGAATTTTATGAGTTTTCTCTAAGAATTGTAAGGTTATTTTGAGAGTTTGAAAGCCAAAAGGAGTGCAGGAATTTTTCAAGTAAGTCTTTTATTAAAGAGTAGTAATTTTATAAATTCCTATTTTTCACGGTATTCACAAATCTTCCCTTAGAAGACTCTTCTTTGAGAAGATTCATTTTTAAAAGCTTTCTTTGGAAGATTTATTTTGGAATATTATTTTAAAAACTATTTTAAAGTAGTTATATTATACTACAAAAATTATGTTAAATATATATAATTTTGATAGTTCATATTATACGAGTCATCATACACTTTGAAATTTATATATTGTAATTACTAATTTTATTATAAATATATAGGTTGATCAACCTCATTTAAATCAATATCCAGTCACGTGTTAAAGTAAGGAATATCATATTCTTTCATTTTCTATTATTTAAACTTACTACGGTAAATGGTATCACTCTTTTCATCATCATAAATGGATATTATTTTCTTTCTTACTTGAAGGGATTATCATTCTTTGATTCTCGAAAATAATATCGTTTCTTTCTTGTGCCATTTATTTCCATGTATTAAATTGTGGGAATAACCTTACGGCGTGGTTTACCGCCTGTTGGTGAATAACCTTTTGTATTCATTCCTTATTAATCTTTGAGAATAACCTTACGGTGCGGATTATCGCCTGTTTGGTGAATAACTCTTCGTGTTCAAATTCTATTAAATTGTGGGAATAACCTTACGGTGCGGATTACGCCTGTTTGGTGAATAACTATTCGTATTCAAATTGATGGGAATAACCTTACGGTGCGGATTATCGCCTGTTGGTGAATAACCCTTTTTATTTGTCTCGTGTGGAAATAATTTGTCTACACGAATTATCACATGACACTTTTATTCCATATTCGTAAGTGATATCATTTTCCTTTATACTCATAAGGGATACCATCTTTTTCATCTTCCATTATTCAAACTTACTATGGTAAGGGATATTAACTCCCTTCACCTTTTGTTAATCAAACCTGCTACGGTAAGGAATATTATTTTCTTCCATGCACCTAAATCGAAACTTATTATGGAACTATTGTTTCTATAATTCCTGAAAATATTATATGTTCCATAATAGTTGAACTTCATTATTTCAACTGAACCTTCCTATTTTCTGAACCTTTCTGTTGAACTATAATCGTTATTCTGAACTGTGGATCTTGAATATCATTTTTAAATTTCACTCCACATCATGTTGGCAATTTGGACATTATTTGAATCTGCACAAAGTAAACTTCCGATACTTATTGTTTATCCTGTTCTTCTGTTCATCATTTGTATCACTGTTATTTGTATTAATCATCAAGAATCAAGTTGTTGTGAATATCTGTGGCCGGGGGCACAGATGTGATATAATTGTTGAACAGATGATAGGTTAAAGGCGATATACTAGGTTAAAGGCGATACATCTGTTCGGTGTCTTTTATGGCACGTGGTGAATGTTCTCTTTGGCCCGTAGTGCAAAGATGAACTGTTGGTTGGTATGATTATGACCAAAGGCTGAATCTGGTATAATCATGACCGTTGGTGTTATATTGAATGTCTTTGGCCCGTAGTGCAAAGACGAACTGTTGATCTGCATGATTATGACCAGGAACTGTGAAGTTGTATTATCTTGACTAATGGTATTTCAGATGATAAAAGTTGATGATATTTTTACTAAAAAGAGAAGCGAGTGGACATTATAGTCTGCATTATTCTTCTAATAGATTGCTCATTCCGCTGCTATTATTGATCTGAACGTTGTTTAAGAATTTAACTGCAGTTTTTGATATAAACCTTGTAGTCTATTGTATTCTATCAAGAACTCAACTGTTGAAGGCTAATGATAAATTATTCGTCATTATCTTAGTCATGATATTTCTTACTGGGCTATTTGAGCTCACCCTTTCTTTTCGTTCCATTGTTTTTCAACAGGAGATGAGAACGTAACGGGGTCTAGCCGGGGAATGGAGTGAGAGTGCGGGGATAGCTATCATAGTCTTCACGTGTTATAAAATAGTGTGGCAATAATAATGAAGACTTAGTTGTGTTGTATTATCCACTGTATTGTTGTACGTTGTATTTCATTGTAATAATTTTGTTGTAGTCTTTTGACGACTCAAGTTTGGGCCTAGATTTGGGGGCGTCACAATAATAATTATTAATACTATTATTATTATTATCATTATTATTACTATTACTATTTTTTTTATTATTACTATTATTATAATTATTATTGTTATTATTATTACTATTATTATTGTTATTATTATTATTATTATTATTATTATCATTATTTATATTATTATAATTATTATTGTTATTATTATTATTATTACTATTATTATTATAGTGTAGTGGTGAATTTGATTTGAGCGAAAAATATGAATAGATAGATTTTTGAAAAAAATATGTTGAATTAGGGGGGGGGGGAATGAGAGATAGATTAATGACCGTTGTATGTTGAAACCCAAATAATTTTAGACTGTTGAATATTGAACCCTAGATTGGTTTGAGGCCATTGGATATTGAACCCTTGGAATTTGAGTCACTCCGTTTTATATTATAGATTATTATTATTATTATTATATAGTGGTGAATTTGATTTGGGCGAAAAATATAAGTGGATTGATTTTTGTAAAAAAGATGTTGAATTGGGAGAAAAAATAAGAGATAGATTAGTGACTGTTGGATGTTGAAGCCTAAATTGGTTTGAGGTCGTTGGATGTTGAAGCTTTGGGATTTGAGCCGCTCTGTTTTATATTATAGATTTAGTAAATATATAAAATTAATCAATTTATCTACAAAAAAAAAAACTTTTTGCATAATGTTTACTTCATACAATTCAAATAAATATTAAATATATATATAAAAAAATTATATTAAATCATAATCATAACTCAAAAATCAAGACTCGATAATGATAAAATCAAACACAAATGAACATAAACATCTTTAGGATATATTCAATCAAATTCGGTAAAAAAATTAAATCTATTTATACAATGTTTACTTTATACAATTCAAATAAATACTAAATTTATATAAAAAGAAGGATATTAAATTACGATCATAACTCAAAACTCAATTAAGAATATATTTAATAAGTTCAAATGCTTAAATTTTTTATTAAAAAAAAAGAGGTAAATAACTAGTAAAATTGGTGATCGGGTCATTAGGTCAACCGGTCCGACCGCCGGATCACCGATTTTTAACGAAAATTGATTTTTTGGCTTGAACCGGACCGAATAACCTACCAATTTCGATTTTTTTTTATCGAACTGGCGATTCAATTCGAGTTTGACAACCATGGTAAAACCAACCACATCTATCATTCGAATGTGCATTATAAAATCATCAATTACGAGTAATATTCTACTAACTAAATACTATATCGAATAAAGTCATAACAAATTGTATACAAATGATTTATAATTTTTTTGATATTTTCACACATAGAACCCATCTATTAAGTATTATAGAGGGACATGGTTGGTTATTTTATGTGGGACCTATGTGTAACAATATCAAAAATTATTTTGCGAATATCAGTTTCCATAAAGAATGGTAACAAAATTAAATTAATAATATTTTATCCCATTCTAATAATATTTATTTGGATAAATCTAGAGACACAAAATATAAATACAAAATCAAACGCTACATCCATCTCAATCATTAAAAAGTGGAGCATGTCACGAATTTTAATGTCATGCTTTATTTTTTAATAATTAAGGTGGATATACTTATTCTATTTATTAGCGTCCTTCTTAGTTTCTATTTTGTACTTTTTTTGTTACTGGTTAAAAAATTTGATTGGCTTTTTACGTATATTAATAAAGAGAATAAAATGATAAAATTTTCCATATTTAAATTAATATTTAATTACATAATTTTTTATACATGACTAATAATACTGCATAAATATGTATAAAGAATAAAAATTAATTATAAGAATATTATAAATAAATTATTATAATAAATAAATTATTTAAGATAAATAAACATTTATTTAGGACTAATTAAAATAATAATAAGGACTAGGGAGTAATAATAAAATGAGCTGATATTTTTATGAAAAAAATTGATTATTTTACGCTTCACTTATATTAAACGGATCCCAGTATTAATGTGAATAGACTACAAAACTATCAATTTGGATTATCAATTTTCATAATAAATAGCAGAAATATTTAGAGCGTGTATTTGTTGCTTTTTAGATTCTGATTGTCGTTATACTCTTTGTTTCTGAGTGTACATGTAGTTTGAACGCCATCGAGTCCTTAGGCTTAAAGATTAATGGCGTCTTACGGAATATTTCATCAGTCGTCTCTGATTCAGCCAACATCTTCCCTGTTCCCGCCCAAAAAAACCCCAGAATGCCTCTCCAGATTCGTTTCTTTTCCTTTGCACAAGCCCGCCGGATCTTCTTCTTGGCCGACGTTTGGTCCCAAAATACCCCTCGCCGTATCGGGAAAGGACTCCGTATCATCAGATGTTGTTTCGGAAAAGAAGAAGATAACCAATCCGATTGTTGTCATTGATAATTATGACAGCTTCACTTATAACCTTTGTCAGGTTTGATTTTAATACCCTCTCAATTCCATGGGTGTTGAGAGAATTGCGATTTTGAATCACATTTGTAGCTAAGTTGAGTAGTTGATTGTATTTGTCTAAGTTACATTGTTAAATTTATCTTGTTGTGTAATTTGATTGTTCTGTTTTGATGTTATGGGATTGGGACAGAATATACTAAAAGAAGTAATTTTTAGTTTTAAAAAGTAAAAACCTAACATAAAGTAACTTCATTGTAACAAAGAGTTGAAAAACTATATACATATAATTAGGTTGATAGTTGAGGATTATATCAAGAAAGAAACATACATGTCATTTGTAATCTAAAGAGGGATTTCACACCTGGTTTAGTGACAAGATTAAACTAAGTAAATTGCAGTTGTAAAGGAACGAAAATGAAAGGAATCAACAAAAGTTTTTCATAGATTTTTCATAATCTCCATACATCACTCATGCTGCATATAAGCTTCAGGCGAGCAACTGATTCTAGCAACCGACTCCGATCAATCTATTACACGTGTCCAAGCACAAAACATGAGGCTAACAAACTAAAAAGAGAAACAATGCCGTCTAAGGCGTAGCGGAAGTTATTAACATTAATTAGAACAATGTCATTTGACTCTTCATACTGCAAGGAGAACGTTTTCGTTGCAATCTATCCATTAATTGTTCCAAACATTGTGTTTCATTAATTCAACCGATTCCCAGATAACGGCTAGTTCAGTTATACTTCTCCTCCATTCATGACAAATTTCCCACCCCTTGAGAAGATCCTTGTCCCCAAGGATTGAAATTTGGAAACTGTGTGCTGAACTTGCTCCATTCTTCCCATGTCGCGTTCTCTGGAATACTGTGAGACCATTGAACTAACACCATGGTGGCCGGATGATGTCCTTTCTTCACCAGTCTCTTATCAAGTATGGCTACAGGTACAGGTTTCACTTCCCCCACATCGTTTGTCTGTGGCAAGTCTGTCTGCACTACTTTGGCCTTTCCAATTTTCTTCTTTAATTGCAAAACATGAAAAATATTATGAATTTTGGCTTGAGGAGGGAGTTGCAATTTGTAAGCGACCTTTCCAATCTTTTGCGATATAGTATAGGGCCCATATTACCTTGTTGAAAGTTTAAAATTCCTTCTCTGTGAAACTGACATTTGCCTGTATGGTTGCAATTTTAAAAATACTTCATCCCCAATTTTGAACTCCCTTTCAGTTCTCTTTCTGTCTACATAAAACTTCATCCTTTCCTGTGACTTGCATAAATTATTCCTTAAGAGTTGTTGAACTGTTGCTCTCTCTTTGACAAAATTTGCTACCTGAGGATTAGCGCTGGTCTTTCCTTGATGATAATTGATAATTTGCGGATTAGTACCATATAGGGCTTTGTATGGTGTCATTCCTATGGCAGTATGAAACGATGTGTTGTACCACCCCTTAGCCATAGGCAACCATTTACTCCAATGTGTTGGTTTGTGACCAGTCATGCACCCTAAGTACATCTCTATGCACTGATTTATTCTTTTTGTCTGACCATTTGATTGGGGGTGGTAGGTTGTGCTGAGCCTCACTTGAGTTCCCATGTTTTTGCATAATTCTTTCTAGAAATTGCTTGTGAATATTTTGTCTCTATCTGATACAATGGCTTGGGGTGGCCCATGTAATTTAATAACAATATGCAACATGACCTGAGTTATTTGTGTGGCAGAAAAAGGGTGAGTGAGTGCCATTAGATGATATACCTTGGTTAGTTTATCAACCACCAATATTGTATCCTTGCCATCAGATTTAGGTAGTCCTTCTACAAAGTCCATGGATATGACTTCCCTGCAGAAGCCCAGGTATAGGAATATGTTCCCCCTTGTTTCTCTGACATGTGTCACACTACTGCACTAAGTCAGTCAAGTCTTTCTTGAGGAATGGCTAGTAAAAAATTGTTTCAGCTCTCTTGATAGTTGCTGATATTCCTAAATGTCCTCCTTCAGGGTCATGGTGAATCAATTCCATAATTCTTTGCCTTAGATTACCATTGCTACCCTCAAACACCTTGCCTTTCTTTTTGAGAACTCCCTCTTGTAAGGTGTAATCTAGAACTTTACTGGGATCCAATAGAAGCTGTGTCATTACTGCTTATGCTTTTGGATCATTGTTTAGACTATCTTCAACTTCAGTTGCCCAACTAGGAGTGACTCCTGTACCACAACAGCCTTACATTCCCTTTCTTCCTTCCTGGAAAGGGCATCAACCACCAAATTTTCCTTCCCCTTCTTAAACTAGATGGTATAATCAAATCTCAACATTTTTGACACCCACTTCTGTTGCACCAAGGTGGTCAGTTTCTGTTCCAAGAAATACTCAAGAGCTTCATGATCAGTTTTGATAATGAATTGTTGTCCTAGTAGATATGTCTTCCACTTTTACACTGCCATAATGATGGCAAGTAGTTCATTTTCATAGGTTGATAGTCTCATGTGTTTTGCAAATAGAGCCTTGCTTATAAAGGCTATGTGCCTTCCCTCCTGCTTCAATCACAAAGGGTCTATAAAAGTTAGGTAATGCCAACACTGGTGTAGTGGATAAGGTTGTCTTTAGTTTGTTAAATGCATGCTCAGCTTCCTTAGACCATTTAAAGGTTCCTTTCTTCAATGGGTTAGTCAAGGGTTTACTAATGACTTCATAATGTTGAACAAATCTTTTATAGTACCCTGTGAGTCCTAAGAATCCCCTTAAAGATTTTAGAGATTGTGGTCCAGGCCATTGCTTTCACCTTTTTTTCATCTGCTGCTACTCTTAGTTTAGAAATAACATGCCCTAGATATTCCACCTAATTGTGTGGTTTTCTTGACAAAGAATTGGTTTGTTTTCAGTAATGCAAACACCTTCTGCAGATGCTCCTTATGCTCCTCCAATGAAGGGCTATATACAAGTATATCATCAAAAGATACTAATACAAATTTTCTAAGGTAGGGAGCAAATACCTTATTCGTAACACATTGGAAGGTAGCAGAAGCATTAGTCAAACCAAAGGGCATTACTAGGAACTCATAGTGCCCTTGATGAGTTTTAAATGCTATTTTATGAGTATCTTCAGTCTCGACTCTGATTTGGTGATAGCCACTCCTAAGGTCTAGCTTAGTGTATAATCTGCTCCCTTTTAGCTCATTTAGTAGCTCTTCTATGATAGGAATATGAAATTTGTTCTTTATAGTTATGCTGTTAAGGGCAGGGCTCTATAGTCAATACAAAATCTCCATGAGTGGTCCTTCTTTTTCAATAATAGCACTGGAGATGCATAGGGAGAAGTGCTATGTTTGATTATTCCATTGTCCAACATCTCTTTCGCCATCTTTTCTATCTCAGTTTTCTGTATATATGGATACATGTAGGGGTTCGAGTTCACTGGGTTATAACCAGGTGCTTTAGGAATATGATGATCCTGCAACCTTAATGGGGGCAATTCTTGTGGTTCCTAAAATATTCCGTCATATAGTTCTACCAACTGTTTTATCATTTCTGGCATCTTTTCTACTTCATCTGTTTTTGGTTTTTCTTCAACAGCAATTACTTGCACCAAGAAATAAGTTTCTTCCTGTGGTTTCCAAGTGAATTTGTCAGCTACTTGCACTGAATAGTACTGTTTTGGATCCCCCTGGTCCCCTAGTAACACCTGTTTGCCCTTCCAATGTATAGTAATATTTCTATTTTCAAAATCCAGACTGATGGGGCTAACTGTCTGCATCCATTGAACACCTAAAACTGCAATATAGCCACCCAAAGGAATGACATATATTGGAGCTTGGAACTCCCCTTGAGACAGCTTCCATGTAAACTGATCAATCTTCTTTAGACTTGTAATGGTCTCCCCATTAGCAACTGTCACCTTAATGGGGTGGCATGGTTCAGTTGGTAACTGAAGTGCCTTAACCAGGGTCTGGGAAACAAAGTTATGTGTTGAACCACTGTCTAGTAGCATTGAGACGTGTTTGTTTTTAATCTACCCTTCTAGTTTGATTGCATGTACACCATTAGTTCCAGTTATTGCATGAATGGACACCTTATAATCTTCTTTTATTTGTAGAAATTCTCCTTCCTTAGCTTGTAGAACCATGGCTATCTCCTGGTCTTGTTCCACTGTAGGTATGGTGTCTTTTTGCTTGGTTTATAGCTTCCCTAAGTGTTTGAGGTCTAACAATATACAATGCATTTGCAATCTCCTCCTTCAGTCCACTCAGGAAACTTTCTATGAAATATTTTTCAGAATACCCTTTGTGCCATCACATGAGTTTTTAACTCGTCAAACTTCCTCACACATTCACCCACCCTTCCCTTTTGCAGTAGTTTATTAAATTGTCCAATCAAGTTGTCAGGCCCTCCCTTAGCAAATCTGTGGCATTGGTGGTAAACCAATTCATCCCATAATAGCCAAGGTTTTTCGTCTTGCAGGGACTGATACCAAATATCCGTTTCACCTTCTAGATAAAGGGCTGCATAAAGAACCTTTAATCTGGGATCTAACATGGGATTGAACTGGAAATACTTCTCACACTTTTTCAGTCATCCCCTGGGTTTCTTGTCTTCAAAGTAGGGAAAATCCATTTTGGGTATGGGATATTGCAATAAAGGTCCATTGGGGGGTCTGTGATAACTCCTTTCTGTATTACGATACCATGAACATGACCCTGCCATGGGTGAGTTATAGCTGTAGGAAGTATGAGGTTGTGCTGTGGGAGAAACCAATTGTGGGGTTTGTGATGAATTTAAGTAGTTAGGGCCATGATTTGCAGAAAAAAGGGTGCACCATAGCTGGAACTATACATGGAAGTAGTGTAAGGCAGGGGAGTTGGATAATGAAAGGGACCACTCGATTGCCCAGGGCTAATAGCATGGTAGTATATGGATTGAGTAATTTGATTGTAGTTATGGGTTTTGGAGCAACAATCAGGGGAAGTGAGGGTGTAGGTGTGGTAGTGTAATTTGGCTGGTGACTGTGGTTTATTGAATTTGGTTTAGTTGTTGGATTCATGATTGATGCAGGTACGACAGTAGTGGAGTATACATTTGTGGCTATTCTAAATTGTAATGGTGGAATGAAGTTTGGTGAAGGGGGAGATGTCAATGGTGGATCTGCCGAAATGGATGTTGTTATTTGAGTAATTTGTGGGTGGTTTACCTCCTTAGTAGCTGTTCTTCCTTTCTCCGATCTGTTGAATGCTTCAAGATTCGTTGAGTTATCTCCTCACTGGTGCTCTGGAGCTTCTGACTAAGCTGGGATATCTGAGTGCCCATGGCCTCGACCTGTTCTGAGGATTGCTCGAACTTTGTGGCCATCATCTCCTGCATCTGATCTATTCTTCCCTCCAAAGCTTTGAGGTCTCGTTCGTGCTTATGCAAACTCGGCTTCGCAGTGACGTCACCCATGGAAGTCCCAGGGTTGCTCTGATACCAAATTGTCAAGATTAAACTCTAAGTAAATTGTAGAAAAGTAAAGGAACGAAAATGAAAGGAATCAACAAAAGTTCTTCATAGATTTTTCATAATCTCCATACATCACTCATGGCGAGCAACTGATTCTAGCAACCGACTCCAATCAATCTATTACACATGTCCAAGCACAAAACATGAGGCTAACAAACTAAAAAGAGAAACGATGCCGTCTAAGGCGTAGCAGAAGTTATTAACATTAATTAGAATGATGTCGTCTGACTCTTCATATTGCAAGGAAAACGTCGTTGCAATGTTCCAAACGCTGCGTTTCATTAATTCAACCGATTCCCAGATAACGGCTAGTTCAGTTATACTTCTCCTCCATTCATGACATTTAGACTAGGGAAAGAGGAAGGGGAAGGCAAAGAAAAATAAAAAGTAGAAACAACGAAGAAAAATAATAGGAGAAATAGAATTAGCCTTTTAAGTTTTGACAATATTTATACTTTCTTAAGAAAAATATCAGTTATCAAGTATATTGCTAAATTAACTGCACTAGAGGTGTGAGAATTTTCTATCCTTTTTTGTTTTTAAATTCCTTTGCTTTTCCCAAGAACTTTCCTTGCTAAGAACAAATCACTACCTACATGTTATTGGCATTTTAATCTTTATTTACATCTTGTTTTGTCTCAATGCATCGAGGGGATGGAAATAACCACTACTCCCCAATTAGTTTGTTGTTTTACTGTAGTGGGGTTGGGGGGAGTGAGAGAAGGAGGTTTCTTAAATTCTCTGCTCCTTTTGACTTCATTGAAAAGAGTTACGAGGATCTAAATTAGGAAAGGGAAAAAAAGATACAAAATCTGTTGAACCTTGGTGTTTTCTATTCAAAAATGACAAATTTAGAAGAGAAGATAAATGTTTTGAAGATATTCTCCTCTAGTCATACAGTTTTCTACTTTGTTTTACGCAGCAAAACATACAAATTCCAATTTTTTCTATTGTCCAAAGCCTTCATTTCTGCACTAGTAACTTTCTTCTATTATTACTCCTCTGGTGCAACAGAGCTTGGAGCATCCTTTTTTATTATTAGAAAATTGAACTGTAAATTCCTTTCCTTGAAAATTGTTCTTTGTGATTCATGGATTATGTCACTGCTAAAAATTATGCTAATACATTCCTGTGTGATTCCTGAAGTATATGGGAGAGCTGGGCTTTAACTTTGAGGTTTACCGGAATGATGAGCTCACTGTCGATGAACTGAGAAGGTAAGGATATTATTTTTTAAATATAAATATAGTTAATACTTGTGTTTCCTGATAGGATATAAAAGAAATGAGAAAAAGAAAACTGTTTTCTGATTCAATTACCTGATGTAATCTCCTTCTTGCTGGTGCAAAATTGTACTAAAATATTTGTATTTACAGATGAATAAAACTTCGAATGTTGAACTTTTTCCTTTTGTCATTTCATAGGAAAAATCCAAGAGGTATTCTTATATCTCCAGGACCAGGTAAGGTTTGTCATGTAGCGTGCTTCTGTGTTATGTTTTTGTAAGTATGACAATACATTATTATAGTTCTTTAATCATAGGTGCACCTCAAGACTCAGGAATATCATTGCAAACTGTTTTGGAACTTGGACCCACTGTACCATTATTTGGTGTGTGTATGGGTTTGCAGTGCATTGGTGAGGCTTTTGGAGGTGAGTCTAACAAAACAAAAGCTTTGAATTAGCTATGTTCTGCAAGTAATTTGCATATAACAAGACATAATTAACATGAGATGCAAACATTGTATATTTATTTTGATGAGATATCAGATGAAAATACGCGCAATATGGAATATCATGGGCATACATAGCAAATAAAGGAACCAATCAGCATAGAAAGTGCCTTACGAAAAATTAGCAGCATACAAAACCTTAGAAATCATAATCTAGCTCCAATCTTATTTCTGCAGCACCTCACGAAAACCATGTCTCAAAATACAGATAATTGTCTCTCTTTAAATTTGCCCTTTTCGAGCCTCTTACCGACCACATCAATTTTGCTAAAGAATTCTATGCTAATTTGAAGTATATGTAATAATCTGAGTAAAGAGAAAGGAACTCTTAAAAATGTTTCACAAATCACAAGTTACTATTGTTTACTCTTGTTTTGGTTATCCTGTAGGCTTCTTACAATCTTACCTCTGGTTTATTTATTTATTTATTATTAATATACATTGTTTGGTGTTATTGTTTGATAGGGAAAATTGTGCGCTCACCTTATGGGGTTGTGCATGGAAAAAGTTCTCTCGTGTACTATAATGAGGGGGAAGAAAATGGTTTATTTGCAGGCTTATCAAAGTAAGATCTTTTCTTGAAATAACATGTACTGTAGTTAGTACCGGCAGTAATGTGGTTATGTTATTTCTCTAGTTTCTTTTTACTAATCCTAACAAACTTTTACATCTTTATCCTCATCTTCTGTACTTAAAAAAATAATCAACCTCACAAGCGGTAATCTTAAGCCACCCTGTTACTGCTTTCTTTGCTGCTGACATAAGATTATTAGCCTTTCTTGTATGGCCAAATTATTAATGTAACATGGCTAAGTAGTTTGTAACGGTAAAGGGCAAGGGCTGAAGGGGATCCTACCTTTTATGTTTCCCCCCCCCCCTCAAGATTTTGTATTTTTATGTTTATTTTTCTTAAACAAAATAATCTGTATAATGTTCTTTTTATAGTGGTTATTGTTCTATTAGATGGTAAAAGCATAGGCTACAAAGTTTGAGAATGTGGGATCAAGTTACGCTCAGCCACATATGCATATAATTAGAGGTATCTACATCCAATCCACTTTTTGTGGCAGCAATGAAAAGCATCCCCTGTCGATCTTAGGAGCATGTGGTCTTAGTGAATATGTTACACTTGTTGATCACAATTTTTCCTTGTAGTTGAAAGCTATATGATCATTGATTTCAATTCTACCAGAGATCCACCTACATTTTTGAGTTAAAATATAAATTAATAAATGGACTATTAATTTACTTGATTTGACATGACCTTTACTACCTCTATTTTTCAATACATGGAAATTAAATAAATTCTGCATAAAATTTAGGTTTTAATTTACTTGTTAGAAAAAATAAAATTAGGTTTTAATATTATGTTGAATGTTTTATTTCTCCAGCCCTTTCACTGCTGGTAGATATCATAGCCTTGTGATTGAAAAGGACAGTTTTCCTAGTGAAGTACTAGAGATGACCGCGTGGACAGAGGATGGATTGATAATGGCTGCTCGTCACAAAAAATATAAATATCTACTGGTAAGGTTTTTGTAGCCCTTTTCACATGCTCTATACTAATCAAATGGGGAGGACCATATGATTTATAGGAGATAATGATGTCAAAAGTATCTTTAATTAATCAAATGCATCTCATTGCTGAATTGATAAGAATTTTAGTGCAGCAGCTACATAGTGTTGCAGAAGTTTGCTTTACATGAAATTCCAAATTTGCCCCTTTTTACTTGTTATTTTCCCCCTTCTACTCCAAGTCTTGTTGGCTGTTCGTTCCAACACTTAAGTTTCTTAAATAAATAAATAACTGGAGTCCAGAACCTACCAGTAGAGTTTTATAGATGGTGATGTGATCGTGTGAATGGCCGTTGGAATTCGGTTACATCTGTACCACAAAAAGAGTCCCATTTGCAATATTTGCAAACTTTAAGCATATATTTTTCTTCCATGTTTATCCTTAAATATAACACTAGCATGTAGTTTTGTGGTGATGGCATGATAGTGAAATTGTGATGTTAAA
This sequence comes from Hedera helix, assembly GCA_947179155.2. Taxonomy (NCBI): domain Eukaryota; kingdom Viridiplantae; phylum Streptophyta; class Magnoliopsida; order Apiales; family Araliaceae; genus Hedera; species Hedera helix. The sequence continues at coordinate 38,176,982 of OX359281.1, forward strand.
CTTTAGGTCATTGTATACTATCATAAACAAAACGACTCTTTTTGCGGGATAAATTCGTTTTGCAAATGGAACACATTTTGTGGAGAACAGAGTGAGTATTTGAGATTGCAAAATAATCATGTTCTATATTATGAGACCATTATTGATTTTTTGAAGTCAATTTAAATATTTTTAAACTTAAATTGATATAGATTTCTTTAATTTTAATCAATACAATGATAAATATTTCAAATTATCTAAAAAGTATTACTCACTGTAAGTTTTATTATTTCATAATTTTTAATGAATCAAGTTAAATTTTGAATTAAAAATGTTTCAAATTGACTTTCAAAAATCATTAACGGTCTTATAATTGGAATGGAGGGAGTATTGATTTACATCTTATTTTGCTGAGTTAAGAGAGTTTGGAGGAGTTACAAATATAGTTAAATATAAAACTTGAACCAAGTCGGGATAAATGAAGTGTCTAGAAAGGGTTATAGCCTTTATCCTTGGGAAGCAAAGGAGGATTGGAGATTGTAAAATCCTATCATGTTAATTTCTTACAGATCACATTGCTTTTAACAAAGGGGAGACAGAAAACCAATGCATTCCCCTCTCTGATCTCGGTTACCTTGTTCCCATGTATGTTCAATTTCTCTTGTTTCCTCTATTGAAGTAGTTCCCTTTAGGCTGCATACAGGGTGTCTGTACCTAGCCAGTTGACCTATGTGACTTCACTATTTTCCCCTGAAAACCAATTTAAAAAGTATTTGTATAACTAATATAAAAACTACTCCACATAACTAGAGTATAGCTGATATTTCTTTTGATCTTAATTCTAACTTGACAATTATAAGCCTTTCAGTCGTACATACCTTCTCTTCTTTCTGTCTGTCAAATTGTTGATTCATTTTTATTATGATGTTTCCAAATAATTGTTCTTATTTTACTGCATTGAAAATGCAGGGTGTACAGTTCCATCCAGAAAGCGTTATAACCACTGAAGGGAAGGCGATTGTACGTAATTTCATCAAATTGATAGAGAGAAAGGAAGCCGATTCCCCAAACTAGAGGCACTAATCATACTACACTGCATCAACCACACTGCACAGCTGGTTTTAACAATATATATATATCAATAGGAATGGCGGCCTTCAACAATTGACGGCATCTGGCAAACCGAATTCTATATCTCTCATGAATTATTGTGATTCTAACATTTTGGACCGTGTTCTGGAGCTGTATTTGCTGTGGGCATTATGTCAACTTTATTAATGGGAGTCTTTAAATGCGTTTACTCAATGCACAATGGTCCTAGTTCTTGCACCTTTTTCTTTTACTCGTATAATTTTTCATATAACGAAGCTACTTTGCTATAAACATGCCCTTAGGATTACAAAAGTTTTCTTAGGAAAAATTTCAGATTTTCATTTATGCTAATGAATAAAGATTACATAATGCATGAAATCTGTATTGACCATGGAAAACTTTCCACCGAAACAACCCATGTCCCTAAAAGCTAAAAACCAGCCCTTCCCTTCCATATAATTGTTTTTATTAATCTAGTCCTTGGTCTCAATGCTCGTCCTCTATTGGTAGTAAAATGTACCCATCCGGCGAAAAATCAGCACAATATATATATAATTTCCATGATTTCCCCCCCTATAAAATAAACAGAAAGACGGGGAAAGAAAATGCAGCTTCAAAAGCTATAACCATTCAAATTGCATATGAAGAGAATGGAAGGTAATAGCACGTTTTGGAGTGCCCATAGAATCTCAAATCAAATTATGTACTCTCTCCATTCCTAATTATTTAACGTTTTAGAACTTTGCACAATTATTAAGGAAGTTAATTATTCCTATAATTATTTCACTAAAATTGCTATGTATTACCAAAAACACCACTTGCATAGAAAAATAAAAAACTAAATTGTAGGGTTCACTCATTGAACTGTAGAGTTATTTCTCTCTCCAAAATCAATTAAGAATAAGAGAGAAAAAAATAATCCAACAAGGACAAAGTCAATTAGAAACAAGAGAGAGAAAAAATTATTCAATAGAAATAAATTAAAAAAAAATAATCTCAAAAAAATAAGAGAAAATTAGAAAAAATATTAATATTTAAGAATAATTATAAAAACAATATAATTAATATATCCTAAAAATTTAAAAACGCCAAATATATAAAAAAAAAATAAAAAAATAACACTTTGAAACGTTAGATAATTAGAGAGGGAGGGAGTACTATTCATTAGTTAGTGACATTCACCCGCTTTGGATTCTAGACTGTCATTGCCAAAATGTCCCTCAGAATATAACACATCTGACCAAAACATTAATTAGGCCTGACATGAAATCCTGCCCATAACGTAAAAAACATACATGCAAAACAAAACCGCCATCTACTCCCACTTGATAATACATTAATACCACTTATCTCACTTGAAAAATAGATTCCTCAAAATAAAGAAATAAAAATATTAATGTAAATCCAAGTCCAAGCATTGCACTTATATTCCGTCCGTAAAAATACTTACCCACTTTATTTATTTTATTCATATATAAAATAAATAAATGTGATTCACTTATTTAAAGTTAAAGATTAAATGAGATAGGGTCACACTCATTTATTTTATATACGAATAAAAAAATTAGGTAAAAAAAGTAAATAAGTATAAAAACACTCTAAAATTTATCCCACTTTCTTTTTAAATATAGATAAAAAAAATTATATATAATTTACTATATCCAGTTTTTAAAAATTCAAAAATATAAACAAATTTACTTGATTATCAATTCTAAAATGTGTCAATTTGACCCGAAAATTAAACTAAATCAGTCTTAATTTGCAGGACAGAAAGATTATAATAATAAGCAGATGACAATATATTTATTTGAAACCATGAGGGTGTCCACTGTCCAGCACAAAATTATAAACCATACTATGATCAACTTTTGATAGCCCAATACAACATCAATGGAAATATTATGGCTTGAAACTTGAAGGTATGAAATATATCCATACCCCAACATGATCTTCAACGAAAGCCCCCAATCACCCTCAATTAATCTATGCACTCCTCTCTCCTTTTCCCTATACACAAACTAAATCAAACTAGAATGGACAACGAAGGTAACGTTCATGTGACAAAATAGACGATACAGCATTTTAAACAGAGGTCACCCCATCTAGGCTTGATCGGCTACGGTGGCGTCGATTACTGTGGTGGCGACGGCCTCCACCGAATGTGACTGGGTTGAACCCTCGGAGTCGCTCTGCTTCCTGGAGATCAATCACACACTCGGAAGGAGGAGCCTTGTATCGGGTTTTATCATAGCAATAGGAGTACTGCATGTGCTTCTTTCTAAAGTTCTGCATTTTGGTTCTTTGTTCGCTAGTGATGCCCGTAGGAATGGAGTTGGACTTCGGTGCATTGTCACACTTGGATGATTGCTCAATGGGGTCGACAGCGCAGCCATGAAGGACGAAGTCTGAGAACTCGGCGATGTAAGGGGCATATTTGTAATTGACCCTATATCTACCACCATTTGTAGCCCAATCAGACCCATCCCATATGGTGGCATACAAAGTCATTGGTTTGGAAGGGAAGTCCCCACCCATTGCCTCTGTCCTCTTGATCTCTCTTATGGGAACATTGTCCACATAAAAGCTGCAGGATAACATAAAAACACCCATAAAAAACAGAAAAAAGTGGATCAATGCAAGATCATAAAACAAAAATAACCAAACCTTAGTATCAATATGTAGGTATGTTTGATCTTTAAACGAGGGTAAAAACAAGGGGCAAGAGGGAGGGGGGGGGGGGGGGGGGGGGGTGGAAATTTAAATAAATGCAGAGGATTCTCTCTGCCCCTTCCCCCCTCTTGCAGTTATAGAAACAACCGAGACAAAAAAAATAAATCAAAACCTATCTTCACCACTAATATCTACTACTGAGAGAATCAGATTGTATAGGAATTAAAGGGATCTCAAACAAAAAGATTGAAAACACTGATCAGATTAAAAAGCTCAGATGAAGGAACACTTTGAAATTACATAGAAGTATTTAGTAGCTTAATTAGCTATGCAAAACTATTTAGTAGCTTAACTAAAATTAGTTTTGCATTGTAGATTATGCTAAATATGATGAAGAAGGCCAACGGTACAAAATAAAGTATGCAACTAAATATAGGAAAAAGCATAATTATTTTTGGAAGGTTATGCTTTCTTACATGATCTGATTCTCAGTCCAAAAAATACTGTATTGATGGTAATCTTCTGAAGGATCAAACCACAGATCATATCTCTCCTCTCTGCCTATGCTTGTGCTACCATTGCCATAAACATTAGTCTGAATCCTCCAGTCTTTGCCTCTAATATTCCCCAAAAACTCAAAATCAATTTCATCATGGTTCTTCTCAAAAATATCTCCATTTGACATCTGCAATCATCCCAATTTTTTTTTAATATATTGGGAGAATAATTCAAAAGATGAACTGCCAAAGAAAAATAAAAGAATATCATAAAAATGCAGGTGATCCATGAATCTGATTGAGATGACTTAAAAATTTGCAAATAATTTAATAAAAATAATTGTAGCTAAATTTTGCTTATGAGAAATATAGCTAAAGTAAATATGCGAGGAATGAATAAACTCAGTAAAAATTCCATCACAATGATTGTTCTTCGATATTCAAAATAAATAGGCTTGCCCTCAAACAATTCACCTAGGCTTTATCAATTTCATCCCATTTATAAACCTCAAATAATGTTAACAGCGAAATTATAAATAGGAAAAAGCCATCTGGGTTTTACTAATTTTAACATATCTGCATAGCATAACATCAAAATTATTACCTTTTTTTAAGAAATCTATAAGCTTGGTAAAGATTTTAGAATGCATAACAAGAAGCAGAACACAGAAATGTAACTGGTAAACCAATTTGGGTATGGTTAGATTTGATAGAAGAAGAATATAAAATATACTCACATAAAATGCAACAACAACGCCAGCTGTGTAATCTGCAGGTAGCTTGATTGAAGCACTAAAGAATCCAAGGAGGTAAAGGTCTTGTGACACAAATCCAGAACCTGAACATTCATGTCCAATAAAAAAAAGCACAGGTTGAAATACAGTAATAATAAAATTTTAAGAAATATAAAGGTGGTGAAGACCTGTTCTTTCATCTAGAGAAATGTGGACTGATTTTCCATCTTTAAGAAGCATGAGATTATCATCTCCAAAGAGTTGCGAATACCCTTCATCAAACGATATAATTGGTAGTTTTTTTGAAGAATACCCAGAAGCCAAAACAAGAACGGAGCATATCAGAAACAATTTCAGATAAAGATTCCCCATTTTTGGTTTTGATTATTAGTAATCACTAGTCAGCAACTGATGAGTGTTTTAGCAGTTGAGGATCTACAGTTTAATGGTGTTTTTGAACAAAAAGAAGCGTATTGTAGAAGGAGATTAGATACATAAATATATATATAGAGAGATGAGTGAAAAATGAGGAGAAAGACAGGGGAGGTGATTTTATTGGGGGTTGTCAAACTCGAGAGAAGCGTGAGCTGTTCACAACATAGACACATTTGGAAAATTGTAGATGTGTAAGTGATGGTATCCATTTTCTCTCACTAATGCTTAATTAATTAATTACTTGAGTTAATTCTGTTCATCCATTAATGGTTAGCAATTAAAATTTTCTCTCGGTGTTTCTAAATATAACATTATTATTAATTTAAAAAAAATTAATTTAAAATATTATATGACATTGCCAAATCAATAATAATTTAACAATTAATTAAATTAATAATTTATCATTTCAATAACTTTTAAAAATTGATATTTTCATATGAGATTTTGATATTTCACATATATGACTCATATGTAGAGTCTATAACGTTGGTTTAACCGTCGTTATACATCTATGATAACACTTTTGATAGGGCTTACGTGTAAAAATATTAAAATCTCATGTAAAAATATCACTTTCCTAACTTTTTTATTCGACGGTCTATGTAAAACATTAACAACTATTTTGTATTCCATTTTTAAGCTCTCACTTCAAAGAATATAGAGTCATGTTATGTGTTACAAGAGTTTTCTGTCCAATTATAATTGCGGCGTATATTAATACATGAAATTGAATATAATTATAAAATTAGCTTATTATACTAAATATATTGTTAAAATATTATTAACTATAACTATACACGTAACTCACACTAAAAATTCGATATATAAAGTAAAAAAATATATTATTATTTAAGAATATATTGCATCATTTTTTTGGTGTTAATTTGTTAGGTCCATGGGTTCCAAGTTAAAAGTTTGAGTTGTATTGCTCCTTAATTTTAAAACACACAAAAAATAATAAAAATAATGACTCAAGGCATTTTACTGCTTTTCTACTTAACAGGAGTCTTATTTATAGAAGTAATGAAATTTAAAGTTTAAGAATATAAACTTTATTTAAAATATAAATTGAAAGTACTCAAAGATCTATGTACTTTTAATATGCAAAATATTTAATAAAATAATAACAACATGAAATTAGGATGTTTAAATATTAAGATATTGCGTTATTATTATACTTTTATAAGAATATTTTAAAATAAATTTAAGAGACTTGTATTGTGGCAGAATGGATGTATTATTTAAGAAAAGTGAAAAATATTTACGAAGAAAGGTAGAAATTTAATTAACATTTGTTATCTTATTAATAGGCTAAGGCTAAAAAATGACTTCCCACCCTATTTGGAGGCTTTGAAATTAAATATATATAAAACACCAAAAAATAAAATCTTGATACCTTCGAGGAGGGCTTAAGTACCAAGATTACTACAAACGCAAAGCTAAAACTTTTTAAAAATAAAGTATTACGAGAAAGAAATACCACAACAACAAAAAGTTTATTTTTAATAGATAATTTCGTCAAAAATAACTTTATTCCGTCGAAAATAGGCTTATTTTTGACGGAATTATCTGTTAAAAATTTGGTCATAAATAATCGCGTCGGAAATAAATTCGTCGAAAATGAGCCTATTCCGTCGGAATAGGAGCTTTTTTTTTTTTATTTATCAATGTAACATTTTTTACAATGAATTCTGTCGATTTTATCTTTTTGTTGAAAAAAAACTTATTTTTGATAAAATTAATTTTGTTAAAAATTAATTCCGTCGAAAATAATTTTTTTTCTTATAGTGTACTAAGAAAAAAAAAAGGTATAAAACTTAGGTGGTAAAACAACTATGAATATATACAGGATGCTTTTTGGGCCGAAAAGAGGGTTCCCTGTTTTATATATATATATACATATATATGTTATAAATACTAGTAGTAGTACTAATTTCATGTAGTAGTATAAAAACGAAAAGAAAAAGTTAAACATTAAAAAAGGAGGAGGAGGAGGAGGAGCCATTGTTGCATTCCCGACCTGGTTAAGCGGTCCGGTCCAGGCACCGCCTTTTTTGTTTTGTGTGTGTGTGTGAAGGTTTAGTGGTTTTTCTTACCGAAATACCCTGTAACATACTCTTAATTCACGGATTCGCCCTAACTGAAAATGGACGTTAGGTAGGTCAGATAGTAAATGGCATTTAATGGAAACCCAAAAAAGAAGAGGAAAAATCTATACATACACACTTTTGACTCTTTATCTCTCGAAACGATGGTGTTTTGACAAAAAAAAAATTAAGAATTTTTGTGTTTGATTAAAATAAAATGAAAAAATACGTTTGTTTGGAGATGTACGTATAAATTTGTCCAAAAGAAAACTAGAATAAAAATAAAATACGATTTTTTAAACTTTTAATTAACCTTTTTCAGCACTCTAATGAATTGGTACCAAAATTTAAATATAGGTTTTCGCCAATTAACTTAAGAAAAATAAAATAGGATTTTTTTAACTTTTAATTAACTTTTTTTTTATGAAAATAAAATATTACTAAATCAACCACACAAATGATTTGTATTGCATTTTTTACATGCAGTCTTTTTAAAATATAGTTGTCCCCCTCCTCGTCGGCATCACTAGCCGTTGCTGTCCATATTTGACAAAGTCTATAACTTTAGAGAGAGAAAAATGTCAGAGCGAAATTTATGCAACTTTACAGCTATGTTAACGGCATCAATCTTGGTGATCAATCCCGTCAAAGCAAAAACCAAGACTGTTACTTGATCCACAACCGATATACAACAATCCTTCAAGAACGGCGTTACAGTTTTTCCCCTTCATAATGGTAGGCCCCATCTCTCACCCGAAAACATGAGTCCCCGTTATATATTACGATAAATTTATGTTAAATTATATTTGTGAAATATATTTATCTAAGAGATTAAATAAAAAAAATAAATTTAAAGTATATATCTTAAATAATATATATTTTTTAAATATTATATTTTATTAAAATTACGTCATTTTGAGAAAAGAGTGTAAAAAAAATAATATCATAATTATCACTCTTTTTTAATATTATTTCTCTCTCCTCCCATTTATTTTATCTCTCTTTCTTTTTATATTTTCTCTTTTTAAAACGACGTAGTTTCAATATAAATATGTTATTTAAGAGAGATATACTACTTAAGAGTTATGTTTTAAATCCGTTCTCTAAAAAAAATTATTAAAATATCCTATTTATTATATGTATTTTTAAAAAATTATTATTAATATTATTCACACAATTGATAATTAAAAATTAATATAAATATTAAAAATATATATCATTTTTATTACCGTATATACGCGGGAATTTTTTTATGGGCAAGTGTGTAAGTTTTGCATGGGAAAAGAACCAACTCGAAACGACTGAGGGAAGGCGTTAATTAGCTCATAGTGGTGGTGGCTATGGACTAACGTGCGCAAAGTGAGCTCTGTGCCGCTGTGCGTGATTCAACTGCCCCTGGCCTGGAGTGGGATTGGGAATCTATATGGAGATCCCAACGCGCTTTGTGAGGACTGATGATTCCTCTGCTTTGACATCCGACACTTGTGCCCATCAATTCATCATCCCAATTCTCTCGGTGAATTACGTGAAAATAGGATATTCTAAATTTGGAGGTCAGTTTTTTTAATAAAATAATCTTAAAACTCTATCTAGTTAATCGAATTTGAACAAATTTCTTTATATGTTTAATAAAACAAACCGAGTTCGAATAACATGGTAACCGAAAAGAGTGTTTAAAAAATTCGATACAATTGATATTTTATTAGTATCGATCGATTTGATATAATTAATTTAATAAAATTAAAATTAATACAATATTTGTAAAAATAATCAATATATATCAGTTAATCAATATCGATATCGGTATTTATTTATTTTTGAAACAATATATACCGTACTGATTATATTATATATATTATAAATATTTAGATTTATTCATCAAGAAATATCATACGAATTAAGAGACAATATAATTGGTGAAATAAAAATTACAAATTAACCTTTAATACTAATAAAAGATATTTTATAAATAATAATAATTTTTACATAAAGAGCAAAATAATAAAAAATAAAAAATCATATAATGACAACATGGGAGTTTACAATTGCTTAACTAAAAAAACAAAGGAAGTTTACAGAATTAATTCATGTTTCAATGATGTCATTGTATACATATATTACTATTTATCTCACATTGTTGCCACATAAATATAATAAAACTATTTTTTAAAAGTTAACAAAACAAAAATAAAAACAAAATCGATACGTAATCGATATTACCAGTACTGTCCCTACCGGCCTATACTGGAACGGGATACCGATATTTCAGTAATGATATCAATACTTAATTTTTTAGACATTTGATAAGCAGTTTGGTATAGTTTAAACCGATTTAGTACGCTTTTTTATTGATGAACGACACTAGTAGCTGGCTCATTCAACATATAATTAATTAATTATATTTTAATTTTTTTTAATAAAAAAATTAAACGAGTTTAGTTTAAACTTGGTTATGTTTTTGCTCGCTTAAACTCGACTCGAATTTGAATTTGAATCGTTTATTAAACAATCACAAGTTCGTTTAAAATCTAACTCTTTTAGTTTTTAAAATTAATTCGAACTCGACAGGTCAAACTCGATTTAGCTTGACTGTAAATAACGAGTGAGAATTGGATTAAAATATAATGATTTCAAAAGTCAGGCTAGAACCTTATTAGTATATAAAAGGTGACTTTTTGACTAATATATTAATATTAAAATTTGTTAGTAAATTTCATTGGTTAAAACTTAATATAGTGAACTTGCATTTATTGAATTTTCCTCAAGTAAATAGTAAAGGAACAAACGTTTATTTCAATTCTCTTAAAAAGTTCGCATTGTAAAAAAATACTTATAGAAATTCATAATCAGCATACCTGTGTCGTTCATAATAAAAATAATCACGAACATCTTTACGTAAAGAGAAGAGAGAAATACAAGTCAGACAGACGTATATCTATTAATCATCATTCGTGGGTTGTAAAATCTCCATTGGGTTGATTTAGTCACAGAGAACACTTGGGGGCATGTTTGCCTGCTGCCGTCCAAGAAATCGGATCAACCACTCCACTTTTGATATTTCAATACTACTTGTCACCTCCTTACCCTATGAAGTAGAAACGTGACTAATTATCCTAATTATATAGCCAACTGGTTTAATAAAATCTTACGGATTAACACGGTTCAAACACATGCTAATCCGTGAATATATATATGTAGGGGAGGAATTTAATATTCAAAAAAAAAATCATTAACATCAATAATAATATAAAAAAAATCATTTTGAGACGGGGACGATATGCAATCAAAAAAATATTTAATGCATTAAAATTCTTTTTTATTTTTTATTTTTTTTAAATCCATTCACGTTCTCCAAATAATTTACCTGTACAGCACTGGTTAAATATATAATTGGATACGTGAAAAGTGAAAATTCAAACAATCTTGAGCTCAAGACAATCAATTAAAATATATATATAGGTGACGTTTGGAATAAAGCAATCGAGTAGTATGGAATCACGGTGTCTTTCGGTGCAAAGGTTTTTAATTGAGGTTTTTCATCGGCACTAGAAATCACCAGACAACAAAATCACCGAATATGATTATCTTGATTTAAAATATTATATACATATATATATATATATATATATATACATATATACATAGTAATAATAATTTTTTTTTTTAATTTTGAAACTTTATCTATTCTAAAATCAAAGATATTTTTTTCTCGTTTCCAAAAAATTTAAATATATGTTTAAGTTATGAAATTATATAAATTTCTTAACATATTATTACTTTTATTTAAATAAGACTCCATTTCTAGTGGTGGACCGGGAGGGATTATTGGGTTATAAATAAAAATAAGATAGCAATGAAGGCAAAAAAGAGCAAATATATACTCTCTTCATTTTAAATTATATCATTAATATTGACTTTTTAAAAGTCAATTTAAGATATTTTTAAATTTAAAATTAATATAATTTATTTAATTTTTTAAAATAATAAATTTTATAATTAATAATACTTTTTAAATAATTTATAATAATCATAATTATATTAATATAAATTAAATAAATTTATATTAATTTAAAATTAACTTTCAAAAAATTTATTTTCATCTTATAATTTGAAAGTGAGGGAATGGTGGGGCTCTTTTTCCTCTTCTTCATTCAACAACTCCATCATCTACTGTTTCGTACCAAAATTCTGCAGAGAGTATTTGTAGGTCTATTCTTCTAATTATTCTAATATATAAGAATAAATACAAATACATAATAATTAAATATTATATTTATTTATATTATTAAAACATAAAATATGATATTGAAATTTTTGTTATACTCTATTTTTTAATAATATAAATAAATATAATATTTAATATAAAATTTAATTATTGTGTACGTAAACTTCCGTATCTATTCCCATGCACAGGACAAAAATATTTTTAAAATATTTTTTCCATTGTTTTAGGGTACTACATGTCAAACGTTCGTATAAGACAACTTGAATATAGAGATTAATTTGCTTCTTTCTCTCTCCATGTATAAATTGCTTTTATTCAAGTTGAAATATGAAAGTAATTAATTACCAACTTGCTATACTATATATATAACCTATAGGTCAAGCGACGGACATAATTAGACATCTGTGAACCATAAGATCACATATCTTAATAGCTTCCTGTGTTTATTAGCGCAAATATTCTGGCGATTCATATACTACTATACAATTCTTTTTGGTAAGTTAATAGATCGCAAAATAATTTTATATATAAATAATTATATATCAAATAAATTAAATATTTAATTTACAGTTGTACAAAATAATTAATTTAATATTTTCGAATTTAAGGTCCAACTTCTTTTTCATGTCACTATTGTTAAACTAAATAATTATTATATTAAGTGAACAAACCTATAAAAATTATTAATAATTTTTTTTTTGTGAAGCGAAAAAAGTATCAGATGCCTCATTGTCGGAAAAAGTATGAGGTACCTCGTATATAAGTATTTATGTTACGTTTGAATTGCAGGAATGAATGTGATAATGAAATGACTAATTCTTATGGAATGAAAAAAATTATATTTGGTTGCTCCATTGGAATACAATGAACCATTCTCTTCTCTCCCAAATTTATGAATTTTATTTCCTTAGGAAGGGTATGGAATGACTTATTTTATTTGAAATAGAATAAATCATTCCACTTTTTATTTATTTTATTCTCTATTTCATTCATTCAATCCAAACGTAACATTAGGTCATAGAATTATATATTCGGTCCACAATCTATATTTAAATCACATATAATTTTTTAATTTTTAGTATAGTTTTATGCATATTAAGGCAAGTACGTACATGCCATTTTTTTTTAAACTGAGTTGAATGATATTTCTTTTTCATTAACATGCATGCATATTAAAAAGCTATGTCTACATATGTCCTAAAAAAAGAAATTTGTATATTATTAATTAGACCTGTCAAAATAAAAATCCAAATGTATGTTACTCTCATTTTTATTTTTAGACCTATAAGAGCAAAAGGTCATGTCCTACTCTGGCTCCTTTTAGACGCCGGGAGGTAACATTTACACTACGGGGATCATCGATACTCTTTAAACAACCATTCCTGGTCTCAAAATGGGCAACACCCTTTATTTCTCTGCACATTATTAAGTTTAATAATATATTTTATTTTATTTTTGCTAATTTGTTTGTATATTAAAAGCAAAAAATATGGACACATGCTTCATTTTTTCATTGTAAATAAAAGACATGTTCAGTTGGCGATTTATATATTGGGTGCACATTCATAGACGGTGATTACTGATTGAGAATTCGTGGTCTACCACTCTACCCAAAGAGCTAAAAGAGGGTAGTATTTATATGGTTAATGCTCGCTAGCTTCATTAAAATAAAATAAAACTTCTATTTTAACGGTTTGAAGTCCATGTATAAAACTTCTGATTTACAATTGACATAATTCATGTAAAATTGAATTTAATATATTTTATAATTAATTTTGACATCTATTTATATTACCTAGAATCAGATAAATTTATATTAAATTCAAAATTTAAAATAGAACTTAAAAAGGGGAAAGTAATAGTATCGAGTACATGCATTTCATATCATGTCAACCTAGAGAAATTAGCCTCTAATTTTGGGTCCCAAAAAAGTTTTCGGTAGTTCGCGAAAAAGAGTGGGAATATCAATTAAAGGTCCCAGACCCACAAATAAAAATGCATGTGATGAGATTTGATGTCCAAGCCAATTAATAGTGGAGTATTTGGGTGCAATTGACTTAAAAAATATGTTTTCCGATTGCCACAATTTTTTTGCTTGCCATAATTTTTATCCTCAAATATTTTCCATTATCCAACCTAATTATAGTGTAGGATTTTAATTAGCATGCATTTGTACGATGCATGATGATGTGTATTGAGTGCCGAAAAGATAATTTAATTCATAATATTAATCTCCCACCCAGGAGATCGAATTGATAATAATGGCTTACATAATTATTAATACTCCATTTTTTTTATCAAAAAATAAAAAATAAAAAAGGCTTACATTTATGTATAGTATAGGGGATCGATTACGAATTACAAAGAACATAAGAAATATTCATATTACTATATGACCAATTTATCTCTCAAGCATGCCATTGAAGAGTTCGATTTTTGAGTTTTGCATACATGGTACATATATATATACTTCAATATAATTTTTAATTTCAGATTTAGTTTTAAAATTTGATAGGAAGAAAATCAATCTCTTGATATTCCTCCCCCCGTCTAAAAAATTGGCTGTAGATCTTGGACAAGGCTAGCCCTCCATTTTTGCATGAGCTTCATTCATCTTGCAATATGCCACTCACAATCCTCAGGTCAACTTGGGCATATTGGCTGCACCCTTCCATTAGCTACAAAACACTACTTATATTCCCCAAACAAATTAAAGAATTAGACCATTCATACAAGACTTGACGTTGCATATAAATTGAAGTACTTAATCCAATCTACAGTATTACTTACATAGCCAGTCAGAAATACTACCTTTAATTTGAAAAACAGTACAATTGCTTTCAATTCATCATAAATCATAATACACATATATAGATTCTCCATTTATAACTATCCGACTCAAATCTCGAGTTTAAATTAAATCATAGCACAATAAGACCCAATGCACTTTTTTAATAATATATTCTTAGATCGTCTTAACTTACGATAGACTCACTCAAAAAGTCATGATTGAAGATGTTAATAATAACAGTTTGAGTTTTTATATACACATTCAAATATATCATATTAATCGATGTGAAAATGGGGTGTTACACCATTCCTTGAAACATTGACTTGAACTGACACACGCTTTCCTTGAAGAGACTAGCCATGTAATTGTATTAGACTTGCTTCATTTTATTATTTACAGTAAAATGGTTGCCGCCCTTTGCTTGAAAAGATTATCACATGGCAACGGTTTTCCAACAGGGTAGTGGGTGCCAAACAAATAATGAACTACTTTGATTTAATTTGGTGATAGTGTGGGTGAATATGCAATGCATTTTTTCAAAATATAATAAGATCTTTTTTCTTGGCATTCTGCATATTATTCGCTCTTATAATTTTAAAAGTAGTACATATATTTCCCGCAAGCTTCGAAAGAAAATCGGGTTAAAATTTTTAAACCGAGACACGTTATCAGCTGCTCGGGAAGTGACTCATAATTAATCACTCAATTTGTTTTAAATAGATTTCCATTTTTCTTTATTTTATTGAAACTTTGATAGATTTCCTTGGTTTAGTTTACGTAAAGCTAAGGTATATAAATGTTGAGTCTTGAACAATAATATCACCTTACTTTTCTTCATCAAAGGGTTTGCATTCTTTTTTTTTTCTTTTCTTTTTTTCAAATACAAATAGGTAAATATAGTCTAAAGTATAGCATCATTTAGAGCTACTTATACTATACTTGTACAAGAATAATTTGATAATACAACATTACAACTACTAGAACAAAAGTGGTATATTGATTTACAAATACTATTGTTCGAACTATATATGTACAGTACGGGCTACAATGAATAGCGGTACAAGAATAGTTTGGCAAGTGTAAGCCACTCGAGTGGTAACAACACTAACTTTTACCAAATGGTTAAAAGGGTACTTGTTGGAATTTACAATTTAATAAAGTACCAGTTGAATTTACAATCTAGGTTATCTTGTCTCTTTGAATAGCGCAATGATTCCATTCCTCTTGATGTTTGACCTAATCAAAAAACAATGAAAATATTTGGAAAGACGGATAAAGCAAAATAGAATCCACGACGGACTTGCTACCATTACTGATGCAACACAAACATTATCTATATATCGAGCTGTGTGTGTGTGTGTGTGGTCTCGGCATAAAGTCACGAGCAGATACAGCTAACACAGTATAAATATTCTTCACTATATAAATATTTTCCAAGTGTTAGTATATGAAATATTTTATTAATTATTAACAAAATACACCACTTGATCTCTCTCCTCCCATTATCGATCTATCTACCTATCTATTTGTAGACGTTAGACGATATACATGTCACAACTTGGATAGTACTAGATATATTTATTTAGATACAAATGAAAATGAAGCATCATCACAAGTTTTAATGGCGGAGGCATTATTTTCCGGGCTTTCCTCTTCATTGTAATCCCAACCTCTTCATTATTTTAGTACTAAGATGGTTCTCTTATCGCTATCCTGTCATGAATAGGAGGATAAATTGATGCTACTTGCTAGTAACAGATGGATGGCCCGTAATCCATGAGTCATGACCCACGGTTAGATGAATTCAAAGATCCAATCTAATAGAACTCCTCTGTTTGTGAGCATGGCTAAAAGAAGAAGAAGTGTTACCTACTCCCTGCAGACAGTTGCACAACCTTCTTCTTTGTTTCTTTCGGCCCAGATTGTTTGGACTTGTTAGCATTGCTAGTTTCAGGATTAGATGGTTATATTAACTCCTCGTTGCATAAAAAACTAATTTTAATGACCTTATTTCATTTTCTTTTTATTCAAGTTTTTCTTAATTTTAACTCATGATACAATTTAATCGTGAATACCTAGCTCGTTATACAAACAATGTTGTGCACTAATTTACACATTTGAGGAAGTAATACTGCACATTTATGTACCTTCAAAAATATTCAACTTGAGCTTTCAATAAATTTCGCCAATACCACAAAAAATTAAGAGACGCACAATGTTAAATTTTATTTTTTCGTTTTCTTAATCTATATTAATACCCCACACACATCGCATGTGTGTGTATAATTTACGATTAGATTTTATAAATATTATGATTTGAATTTAAGAGAAAATAAAATATAACAGTTGTTATAATTAATTTTTTTTAAAATCATAAATTGTGATTGAAAATCATGGTTACAAAAAGTTAGAAGTTTTATTAATAGAGATTTTGCATTTTTCTTTGCGACATTACTTATGACAAATTCATGGCATCAAGTCACCCTACGGAGATAGAGAGGGCCCAATATGTAATTATTTCCCTCTTAAGTCTCTACAAATTTCCAGTCTTTGGGCTACTTTTGAAGCCCATTTCTCTAGTAACAAACCTAGTTTTTACCTCCGAATTGTGGACAAAGAAAACAAAAAGTACAGAATGCAGCAACAGCCCGCCCCACCACCGGCACCGGCGGTTCAGCGGGAGTCAAGTGAGTCAACGGCGGAAGCGCCACCGAAACAGGTGGCTCTAGCAATGGATAGGCTGAGTCACGCGTCCCGTCTCATTGCCGATATCAGGCTGGGAGCTGACCGGCTCCTCGAAGCCCTTTTTATGGCTGGACAACCTCACCAGTCAACTAAACCCTTGCATTTGATACTCAAAGAGGAAGCTTCTATGCGCCAGTACCTCCAAGACCTCCGGACCATCGGTAACTCTCCCCATTTCTCTGCCTCTGCATTTTTCTATATTTGCTTTTGTTTTGAACTGTTTAGGTTTTAGGGTTTCTAGTTACTCTTTTATATGAAATAGGTTTGTTTGATTTTATAATTTGTTTCACAAATTACTAATTGTTTTGTTAAAAACAAATTTGTTTCGGGTGCTTGTTAGAATGCACGTGGACTGAATTTATAACTATCTATATTTGAATTAGGATTAGGCCTACAATATTGATCAAACAATTGTAATAAGGTTGGAGGTTGGATAGAAGAAGACTAAACATTTACTAATCTGCAAAAACATTTTATAAGCCTTAAAAACTTTAATTTTGAGAAGAGAAAGCAATAACACATTACTGTTTCAGCAACTTTTCCAGCTTCTAAACACTCTATTATGCCTCTTGGGTGTTCCTATGTCAATTTAATATTGAATGATGAAGGGGATTCCAGTTGACTCATTATGTTAACTAATCAAGGTGCATTTAATGAGTATATCAGTAATATCTCAATTGGCATTGTCATAAAACAGGAAGAAAATTTTGCATGCCTTGTTCCAAAATTTTGTAATTGGCACCCATACTGTGTGCTGCTACTGTTAGATATGTTGGTTGAATTGATTGACAGAAACAAAGATTTGTTATAATATACCCCGTCTGAGAAAAGAGTCCTACTTCCGTGTTGGCTTTTTCACCCTCCTCCAAATATTATGTATAGACATGCTTAGACGTAACCTTTTTGGATATTTTCTTATTATACTTTAAGACTTGCATAAAATCATTAGTAAAAAGAATATTGGATGAAATTATGTCCAAGTGTGTCCTATGCAAACCTTTATATTTTTAAAAAAGTTGGACTCTCATATTCGATGGTGGTTTGAGGGTCTTATTTTGTGATATCTGCTAGTATGTATACGTTTAAATCTTTTTGCTTTTATTAGGAAAGCAGTTGGAAGATTCTGGGGTTCTCAATGAATCTCTTCGCTCTAGAAGTAATTCTTGGGGCCTCCACATGCCTTTGGTTTGCCCGGATGGTGCCGTTGTTGCATATGCTTGGAAACGTCAACTTGCTGGTCAGGCTGGTGCATCTGCTGTTGATCGGACCAGGTGGGATTTTTACATATTTTTATGAGCTCTAGGTCGTTATTTCCTTATTAAGTAAACTGGCTCTGACATTTAAAAGAGGAAGAAGAAGCAGACTCTGGTATCCACCTTTGTCTCTTAATATTGACTGGGCTAGTGTTTAGTGTTTTAATTTGATGGAATTCTTGCTAGGAAGATCCTACTGACAACAAGGTGTATCACATATGTTGGTAAATGCTAACATGAACATAATAAGTTCTAAAAGTCCCACCACTAAATCAAGGGAAAGTTTCAGTTACTTCTCTATGTGTGTGTGCGCGCGTCTGCATTTTATGTTTGACAGTATTTGGTTTACCTGTTACCTTCTTTGTGGTAGTTCTGTAAAAGAAAGAAAAAGCTACAAAAATTAAACTATCGTACAAAGCTCAATGGTTGTCCAAACAGCTGAATGATTAATGGCAAAGTAGGCTTTGATACTTTGACTAGAATGATTAGTAGCAGAATAATTCATTCCTGTGTGTTATGCAAATTTATTGGCAGACTGTGCTACTTGTGAACTGTTAAAAATCATGGATGAGAAGTAACGACAGGCCTGCCTATCTTTGGTACGAAAGGGGCTTAGTGGAATAAGGCCAAACTATGGGAGGAAATGAAAATTTCCCAAAAATTAGCGATACACGACTTTGTACCTATTTTTAAAGAGCTCTTTGAAATCAAGACATGAATTAGATCAAGTTTGACCACCTGCTATATATTAATTGAAACTTTCAAGTTTTTTGAGGGACTTAAGAGGTTCTCTTTTTCTATGGTCAAGTAAAGTGCATCCTTTAATGACAACCAGATTCTAATATCACGAGTTCAAAACTAAACCCACCATAGTGCGCTGTAGCTGTTCTCGTCTGTGAAGTTATTGTAAGGGTTAATAGGTGTTTGGTAATCCAAACTGATGTTACATATCAACAGGCGTATCATGCCTAAAGATGTGTCTCTAGGATTGCTTACGAACTCTGTTCTACACGTTTCTGAATGTTTGCAGGTTGGCTCTGAAGGCATTTACTGATCAGAAGAGGCGATTCTTTCCTCATCTGGATGATATCAGTGAGACTGAATCAGCATTGAAGAAACGCTGTGGTAACCAATCATCGACTGCCAGACATGAAGAGGATCTTAGTAATTTGGGAACAGTATCGGATATTCTATTGTGCCTGGGAAAAGAAGTGCCGGATGTAAAAACTTTTACATACCAGCGGTTGGATTGGCTAAAACGAGCGGCCTTGCTACCCTCTTCATCCAATGAGACATCGATAGAATCATCAGAAGAGCATGACTTTCATAGTTCAAATGATTTAAGACAAGGAGTGGTGGAGGATGATGCTGCAGATAAGATTGCTGTAATTGAGTTGTTGTTTCCTTCTGTTTTTAGAGCTGTAATATCCTTGCATCCAGCTGGTTCTGTTTATCCTGACGCTGTAGCTTTCTTTTCACCTGATGAGGTATTTTTCCTTACTTGGTGGAACAATTTATTTCTTCTCTTTATTTTCTTTGGGTAAAAGCTTTCTTGATTCTCATGATTAGCCTATTCTAGAATTTGCCCTGATTAGTGAAGTTGGTTCACTTTTAGAAAATGTTACACTGGCAGAACTAAGGTCTTGAATGACGCTAATGATAAGAGGAAATTATTCTTTTTCATGAAACAAAAAATGGGTCACTTTGAGATATCATTCAAAGCTTTCAGTCCTTTTTCAAATTATCAAACAGCCAATAATTTTAAGTAGTTAGGTTAGAGTCAAGTGGTAAGGGTCACACTAAGTTTTGTAAAACAGAATGATCTAATGTATCTGAGTGATTGAATTATTTATGTGCTTCTTTCTTCTTTAGGGGGAGTGTTTGTTACAGGTCATAATGGATACCCACCTAAACATAGATTACCGGTAATAGAAAATGGTCATGTTGTGTCATTTCTGTTTGGCAGAAGATATGTGATTACCGGTAATTGCTATTGTGAGTGTTCGGTATGAATTCAATATTACTAGGTATATTTTTTCTAATATTGATCTTTTATTAAAATATCCTTATACTAATTTTTGTTGAATGATTCACCCATATTATTATTGTCAAATGTAATAAAAAATTATCAAAGTACTATCAAACTAATTAATTATGTAATACTTAGTAAATTGTATTACAAATTTTAATATGTTTATAAAATAACAGTTCATGATTTATTCAATTATTAAGTACAAAAGTTTCAAGTATGTCGTTAATAATAAATTAAACTTATAACAATAAATAACAAACAACACCACATACTTTGTATGTGGACAATGAGTTATTTTAGTTAAACTAAACATGTTGACAAAAAAAAAAGAAAAAGAAAGATTAAAAACTAAATGTAAATTATGTGACTGATAACTGATAAGGATATTTATGTCCCAATCATTAAATATAAAGGATAATTTTGTGTAGATAAAAATTTCAAGATGACTACTATGTGATAATCTCATATTACCACTTATTTTTTGGTCACCGGATTACCATGAATCTTGACACTTTATCAGGTATCTTATTACCGGGAATGTAAGATTATCAATGTAAAAAATACGATCTATAAAGATGACTAGCTTACATTACCCGGGTATTTAATATGACCACTTTAGATGACTCATAACAAACACCCCCTTAATATATTAGACATTCAATGTGGGAGTAGCTTATTTGGTCTAAGCCATGTTATATGCATATTTTCATCATTTGCTTTTGTTTTTTGCCTTCTCCTTTATACTCGTAAGCTGCTGCTTATGCATTACCCTTGTGACATTCCTCTTCAGGGTGGCAGCTATATACATGCAAGGGGGTTTTCTGTTCATCATGTATTCAGACACATCACGGTAACAGCTTTTGCAACCTTAACTACATCTATGTATATTTCTGAGCTCATATGACTGATGCCCAGCATGGTTAGGTTTTACACATTTCTATCATTATTACTTTATTGCAGGAACATGCTGCTATGGCACTGCAGTATTTTACTGGTATCAATACTGAAACAGCCCTACATTCCCTATTGGTATCATCTCTTTCATTTCCAGGGATTACAGTATTCACTTCACATTAGCTCTGACATTCTAAGCATATGCTAGTTTCTAATTTCTTGTAGTAATTGTTGTAGCAATGGATATGCAGCTATCAAACTCTATTCACGAAAGTTTGCAGGTGCAGTTTTCTCCTAACAGATTATGTTGATACTTATTGCCGCTCTGACAAAACTTACATATTTTTGATGCTGTAAATGTGGACGGCTACTGTCAATGGACAATCAATCTGCTTTGCTGCTCCCTCCGGTTCAGCGTCCCTACCAAAACTTTTCTGCTAGTAAAACTCCACCAAGTGAACAAATTTCCGCGACGAAGGACCAGGGCATGGATATCATCCAGGCCTATCATGTAGGGTGCTCTTCAGAGGAAGTATAGTTTTACTTTTAGTGATGCCACTTAGCCTTTTGTAGCATTGTGCAGAAATATTTGAAGTGAGTTTCTTCCGTTTCCAGAATTTAAAATGTGTTTTGGTCTGTAGCAACTAATTGTAACATGGATCCAAGATGTATATTAAGGTTATCTAACATTACTTGATGTTTTGTTTATTCCAATTGGATTGGAGAAAGTAGTTTTTATGCAAATGTAGCCTCCATGTTCTGCTTAATCTTTAGAATGCTAAATATTCCATATCAAGATAGGCCTCAAAATAAACTTTGATGTTCAATATTTATCAGACTTTTGTGCTAGGTTCTATATCAAAACTATATAGAAATATTTTATTCAAAAACCCCACATTCAGATATATAAAAATCGGAATAATGCTTCATCCAGTACGACAAATCAACAACAATATAGTACTAGTTTTAAGAAAATGAAATGAAAACCACATCCTCGAAATTTATGATCGGCTTTGCACCTGGACGAGAAAACAGAGCCATCATATGTAACGTGCTGCTAGAGCAACAGAGATATCAACTGTGATGCCAAAGAGAAGGATTGCCACTCCAAGGACGTTGATTAAATGAGATTCTCCGTTATCGCTGAGCTGCAAGAAGGTTGATTTCTGCATCAACCCAGTCTCGGCTGCGCATATCGCCATGTATAAGAGTGCTCTACCCCCATTTACGTGCAATGGGAGAGCCCTTGCTCTTGTCGATGGTGTTGAAGCATTTGGAAAAAGAAATACACTAAACCCAAACAACCACTGCAAAAATTAAGTCCAAATAATTATAAGTAACATCTTGCAAATTAGACTCATTTTGTGAAACCGAGGGAGTAATATATAATATACTTTTCCCACAGCGTTGTTTTAATTAACTTCTTTATAGGGTTACCTGTAAGATGAACAAGCATAATGTGGCCATGCCTATCCATGAATGCAAGCTAGTCATGTCCTTTAATTTGAGCTTATCGTGATACTTGAATACCGCATGAATCCCAACAATTCCCAGAACTATTGAAATCAGATTAAGGGACATGTGGACGAACTTCTGCACTTTGTGTGTCGCTGCTACTGTCTTGTATGCCATCATCGCTGATCGAAATTAAAACACGAAATCATGCCTAATCCTTTTGAGCTAGCAACCTCAAAATTTCTAGTTTCAGCTCAACTTTACAATTTCAAGTGAGGAAAAACAAAAGGAAAGAAGACATTTTACACTGAGTTTATACCTTCGGCAGCGAAAAAGATAAATCCGAAGAACATAAGAAATGGATGAACCTGCATGTCCAAACATTACGAAAAATTAAAAAGAAAAAAAAAAGAAAAGAAAAATCGTATAGTTGCATGGGGGTGAAAGTGATGGAGATGTGATTTTATTTACATTGAAAATGCGACTCGGATTATCGGAATCCAGGTCTAAGCCCTCGCGATAATGCAACAACCAAACAAGCAAGAGGATGATTGCTATAACACCAAGCAAGTGTGCTACCACTGTTACTCTTGAGGCAGAGCGCTGAAATGTGTTCCTGTTATCCATGGTTACTGAAGAGAAAACAAAGTTGTTATTATGATTGGGACAGTTCGTACTTACAATTGTTGCGTTCAACGAGTTTCTATAGGCGTCTAATTCCCTTCGGAAAGTTCAAAAGGGAATAAAGAACTAGAGCTTGTAAATCTATGGATTGCTTGATGTGTTGGTTTTGGTAGGGAAGACTTTGAACTCTAGCAAGGCATCAAGGAATTTATTAATATAGTGAATTCACACTTTTGATTAATTAACGTTAATAATTTTAATAAATCATTCAAAATTAATCTTATTATTGGTGAAGTCTAATCGAAACTTTAATTTAGAAGTAATTGTAAAGTTACCCAAAACTTTAACGAATTTTCTAAAAAATAGTAAATCTAATCGGTTGCCGTTCCCAACGTTTGGGTGAATCATGTACGTAAATTTTGTATCTTGTGTGATTGTTTTAGTTCATTTTTTATTTATTATTATTTTTGTTGCGTTGTCATTCTCTAACCACATCTTATTATTTATTTTTTGGAGACATTGGAGGAACCTGCTAGCACTACTAGTTGCAAGCGATATCCCACAATTATTATTAATTACAGGTGGTGTATGGCGTACTTTATTTGTGGGTTTTGGTTAAATTCAAACCAGCCTGTAAAAGGGTACTCGGTTAAAAAAGAGAGAAGGAGCACAGATAGGTTAATGGAAGGGTGATGGACTCCTTATTGGGAACCTGTCAAGCTTTAGCACAAAGCGAGAGGAATCACTAAGAAACTGAAGGAGGAACAAAGGGATTACCGAAAGAGAGATGGAAGCATCCATAAAAACCGTGAACCACGAGAGTATTCAATAAAGGAAGATGCTTTCTACGTACGATGTCCACTTGTAAAGTACAGAATTTAAAATTAATATCACTTTATTGAAATTTAATGAATGTGAAATAGTATTAAAGAAATATTGCTCAATACTAAATTATTATTTTATTAAATACCAAATTGTTATTTTAAAAGTTAAAATAAATTCATAACACTGTTTCATGTGTCGGATTTCGTAAATTAATTAAAATTAAAGTCAAATACTACTGTTTTTACGAAAGGACGGAGTATTAATAAAGAAAATGTTTGGTTATCGATCCAAAATAAAAAAAGAAAAAGAAAAAGAAAAGAGAATTAGTAGTTATAAAATAAGACTCATTTTAGGGAGAAGGCAGTGTCTTTGGTATTCAACCGTTTAATTGGACTTCCAAATTCCCATATATCACAACATTTTTTTTCCTTTTTCCAAAAAAAATAAATAAATTTAAATTCAAGAAAAAAGTAGTGATTAATTAATACAACTGACACACCAAAGGTGAGTTTAATGGTAAAGACCTTTTTTTAATTTTTTTTGTTGCAATTATAGATTCTCCTCTTGATTCTTTCTCCATACTATCTCTAAACTCCTAAGATGAAATGTTAAAATTAAATTTTAATAGTATAAATTCACAAGAAAAAACTAAACGAATATTAATTAGATAATATCACGACGCTTTTGCATTAGAAAGGTAATGGGTTCGATTCTTCTTCCTTGTAAACATGATCAGTATAATGCGAATTAAACTCTTAGAATAATAAATGATCTGAAAGAAAAGAAGAAATGAATAAATATAAAAGTATAAATATTTATTTTTATACAGTCCTTAATAGAACAATTATTGTAAAAGAACTTAGAAATCAAAAATATTAGGTTGATCCGAATTGAAAAGATAGACTAAGTAGAGATCAAATGTGTTAGGTTGATTCAAAAGATAATCTTTGTATAGTCATTAAAAGAATAATATTGTAAAAAAATATTGTGAATTAAATTTGTTAGGTTGAGCTATATATATAGAGAGTTATGATAAAAATGTAATATATTAGGTTGAAGACCAACCAAAGCAGAGCAGCAAATCAAAGCAGAAAAGAAGAACTGAGAGTTCGCAGAGTAAATGTGCAGAATAACTGTAGCGACCCCGAAAATTCATCATTTACTAATAACAATTTCGTGTGCTAAAATATACATTTATCATTTAAAATCATTTATTAGAACATAATAAAGTTCATAAATCCATTTATTTGGCTTACATTCTTTACCTCCCTCAGAATTATAACCTTAAATTTTTTTGCACTAGAACTCAAATTATAATTGCATATATCATGACATAGTCTATTACAATTCAAATCATATAATTTATGATTTTATATTATATAATCTGTGAATACTCTCACCAATTATCTCTGTCATACATAACCCTACTTATTTCATACATGTCCTGAACATGTAAGTTCATCAATTATAAGACTCGACTTACACTAATACATTAATCTTACCTCATTACAACATTTCTCTGAATAATACATACATACAAATCAATCCCTACGAATTTACAAAACATACATCTCTTTATTAACGACAAAGTTTAAAATTAAAACTACGACGTCAATACCTATACCATTGTAGGTTTACATTTATCTGGCTTGCGTACACATTACACAAATACATATAACCAATTCCTTATGTCATTGTAAATATTTCTCATTCTTTACCCTTTAGTTTCACCGAAACCTCCGACTTTCTCATATTTTACCTAAAATTGTTAGTTCATAGTAAGAGTAAGCACAAAGACTCAGCAAGTCTAATAGATAACACCTTTTATTCTTGCAGTTCATAATCACGCGTCATGCATTTTTTACTTTACTATGTTGTACATAAATGTCGCATACTGCATTTAACAGCTAAAACGCATAGTTGCACGAAGTGCACATTTCAAATACTTTAATATCACATAGTCCACATAGAACAATTATCACATTTAAGTCTGAAAAACTTGTTTGGTATGCTTTATATACTTAACCTTTACGTTCCTCAATCGTTTTTTTTATCCTTCATCGCGTCGGTTTGTTTGTCCGAATTCTATCTGTTCACATTGAACCTACATGTAATTATAAGATCATAACATGTTCTACAATCTTTTTTCAAACTTAAATCATAAATTCAAGACCACTCGTTTCTAATCATTTCACATTTGATATATTATACCTTATATAGGTTAATAATACATTATAACTCGTTCTCGACCTTCTACATAACCCATAACATAGTTTGACTTAGCTTTAGGCATGTTATATTATGTCATTTATTATTTTATTATACCTTAACACCCTTTAAATTGACCATTATATAATAATTTAGGGCTTATATAACCTATTTCTATCATTCCTTATCAAAATATAGTTTTTTGAAAACTTAAAAAAAATTCACATGAACAATAACCTCGCCCCAACGCGCTTTGAGCTCGCTAGCCGCGAAAAGCTCTCAGCCATGAATAGTAACTTGGCCTTGGTGCAATGTTTAATATAAAACATTGAGCCTAGGCGCAGTGTTCAGAATCAGTAATTTTGATTTTTGTACTACCTTTGCTGATTTGTAACTCCTTCATCTTACATCCAATTAAACTCAAATTTGGACCACAACTAGGTCTTACTACCTAGTATTTTACAAAAATATTACATGACTCATTTGACTTCTTAAAATTATCGAAGTAATAGCCCGTAGGAGAGCGTTTCAACTCGTTTTCATACTTAGAAAAAATTTCAACTTCAAAACTCATTTTTATCAATTTTGTGATTTTTGGCCATTTACTTCCAAACTTCATTCCAATACTTGACATAGCTTACATACATCATATAAGACATGTCTAGGTCTTTCAAACAATTTAACTTTGCACGAGACGAGATTTGTCCGTAAAAATCTGTTTTAGGTAACGATCGATTTCGATCGTTCAAAACGAATTTTCATTCTAACTTTCATCCGTTGACTACCAGATCAATGTAGACACGTGTAATAACATAAAACTAAGTTATTTGACTTCATTTCACCATTAATTTCTTGAAATGACCAAAAATCACATTTTAGTTGTATTTTCATCAATTTTACATAACTTTTCATTTTCAAAATCCATGTTATTCTTGGCACCTTTTTGCAAAACTTGATTCTAACACATCATTTAACACATTTAACACATATTTGACTTGCATGAGCCTTCAAAATATTTAAAACTTTTCAAATAAATTCATTTTTCCATAGATTTAGTTTTAGGTGTCGGCGAATGTTTTAAAACGTTTAAAATCCTCATTTATCGCCATAAGCACCAAATGACTTCCAAATCAACTCTAATACATGTATTTTCATAAAACTTAGCTATTAAGCTTCTTTTAACCTTCATTTGCATGAAATGGCTAAAAATCACCCTTTGATGGGATTTTTGCCAAGTTTCTAAAACTTAACACTTGAACCCTCTTTAAATTCTCAACTCCACACATCAAATACATTAACACGTATTCAAATAACAATTTTGTATGCTTGTGTAACTTCTATATGCATCTTCTAAAACACTTTACAGATTATGATTTGATTTATACACAAATTATAGCCTAATATGACAATTTTCTTAAACAAGTCATACCTTTAAACCATTTATAACTCTTTGATGCTATCTAGCATGATAATATGCATGTATCAAACATATTCAACCTTCCCAATTAGGGTTTTACTACTTCCATCAACATATAATACATAATCATCATTTAAATCATGGTTTTTAACTTGAAGACATACATGAATAGTCCACCACCTTTGTTCTACTATACTTGAGCTTAGGGTTTCATCAAAGATCAATCAAATAGCATGCAACTCACAATAAATCACATAATAAACCCATATATCTCAAAAATACAAGCTTGGTTACCCTTGCTCTTAAACTTAAGCACATAAATGAAGAACTTTAAAGGCAAAAAAGCTTTTAAACCTTCTTGTAGCTCTTCTTCTCCTTGCAATAAACCTTGCTAGAGATAGATTCTCCACTTTAATGGCTAGTTTTTCTTCCTTTGAATAATTTCTTGCAATCTCTTGAGCTCTTTTTTCAAACCCTAGCTTCTTCTCTCTTAGCTAATAACTTTGGATCAAATGAAATGAACTTAACATTGTTTGATCCTTACAAAATACATACATATATGGATTGTATCTAATCCTCCAACATTTAACCACCCTTAGTAAGGCTAAACCATGCATGGTTAGGGTTATTCAAGACTTTTCACATAACCAAGTAAGGATACAATAGACATTACACCAATCTAGGACACTATGGCCATTTCTCAAGTTAACAAGGGCATTTTGGTCATTAGCCATAAAATCTAAAGAATTTAATTATCTTAAATTCATAACTTGCTCATTTTTAATCTAATTCAAGTCTTCTTTTTTTTATCCAAATTTGTTTTCATAGGCTTGAATTTTATTCCATTGTCAAATAATCTTCAATTGGCTTGTCCCAAATATTTGTCACACATTAAAAATTAAATTTCATTAATTAATAATAATAATCACAATATTTTTCAAATTGCATAACATTACTTTCTTAATTTTTCTACGAACCACCTTCGGTTCCCTAATCAATCAATTTTACTTTTCAACATCTTAATATAGTCGATTTGTTCATTTGTCTATAAATCGCTTCCTTGAGAAGCGAGCCTCAATCGGATTACCAATTTTTTTTTATCATTTAACCTTTTAAGCTCATAATACTTCAATTACGACTTTACGTCCCTTTACATATTTGCTTAACACACATAATGTCAATTCTCAACATACATGCAATCAACATTCCTTCTACTCATTCCCGAGAGTATTACATTTCGTATCTACACATCGTATAAACAATTAACTTCTTTCAATCCATAATTATCAATTTCTTTATATCTTCAAAACATTAAAAAAATATTAAGTTTATTATTCCTTTAATCCCTAATATACCAAATACATCAAACTGTTCCCTTTTTTTTGTGCATACCCTGTCATGCATTATCTTGTCATTCTCATACCCTCGCCTCTCTAGACCTATTCATTAAACTCGCTATTAATATTCATAATTAAAGCATCAATTTAATTATGTTTTCCTCATTTCCATTAGTTTCTCTACTTTCATTCAACCACATAGGTCATTCTTTAACAAATTGATTATATTTAATCACCTATTTACACTTTTTGTCCTTCTGGACTAGGTTTTAACTTCTAACATTTACTTAATTAACTAAAATCTTTATTTATAAATCTTATTAAAATTTGGGATGTCACAATAAAAAATATCATAGAGTAAGCAAGGATCGTTGAGTAAGATGCCTTAGCCTTTATTCTATGATACATGACTTTCAGATCGTCGAGTGCTGAGCAGAGTCCAAGATCGTCGAGTGATAAGAAGATCGTAGAATGTAGAATAGAGAAGAATCGTTGAGTGGAGAGAAGATCAACAAGAAAAACAGAGCCCTTAAGAATAAGAGCCGGAGAGCCAAAAGAAGATTATAAGAGACTCTGTGTTAAGCATTAAACTGTTAGAGAAGAATGCTTAAGCACAAATTTAGAAAGATCAGACGTATTTCAGAATAGATCAGAAAAAGCAAGGGTCATCCCACAATATCAGCACAAAGATAAAGAGTTCGTTGAGTTCTATTAAGCAAGCTCAACACCGTAAAGTCAAGACAAATGCTCTAACAGAATAAGTAAAGAAATGAAGTTCACAGGTGCTAAACAATTCGAAGTGCTCAAGATCATAGAATGGAGCTGAACTGAATATCATTAGATCGTTGAGTCACTTAATATCGTTGAGTTACTTCAAAACGCAGAATTACATTATTGTTGAGCTGCATCAGTGCTACCTATCAAAGTTTGTAATGTTAACGACATTAAGAGACAAAATTACTACGACACATGATTGGGATGTCCTTATCAAGAGTTCCTCAACAAGAAATAGTCTGAGGTAAATCGACCGAAGAATACAATAAACAAAATAATATTCAACAACGGCTAGTTTATCAGAACAAGAGGACACGGGGCATCCACTATAGTAGAAGTGTACTAAACAAAGACAATGGAATCCACAATCATGTAGACAACAAGTGTCCGGATAAGGAAGTTCAAGAAGAAGAAAATGAACTTGAAAAAGATAGAAGTTCAAGTTCAAAGAAGGAGAAGTCTTAGTTTTCAGGAAGTGAATTAAGCATGTCTAATAAAGTCATAGAGTAGAATACGAGATCATGGGAAAACAACAACACAGAAGTAGAGTCATCATGAGAATCGTTGAGTAAGCTAAATAAAAAGATATACTCTACGATTGAAGGCTGAAGAGATCGAAGAGTATATAAGTACTACCGTAAAGCTGAAGATCGTAGAGCCAAAAGATCGTAGAGCTAAAGATCGCAGAGTCGAAGTTCATAAAGCCTAACCATCATGGAACTTTATGATTAGAAAAATCGTAGAGTATAACAGTTCTGACAGAGGACTGACAAAGGAAAGATCTGAAGAGTGAAGAATTCAAGATGTGTATTGATCTTCCTAAGGTTGAAATAACGATAAGACCGATGGTGTGTTTAACTGCTAGTTTAAACAAGTGACAATGGCCAAGTAACTTCCCCTTTCGCACTTTGATGTGATAACATAACTGAAAGAAAGCTGACACACTCTAGATATATTAACATCTAAAATTTTATAAGATCAAAGCATTAAATTGTCAAATGGTAACTTTTCAACGAACAGATTCTTAGAAGAAATCTATAAATAGATTTTAAATTCAAATGAAGACGAAAAAAGTCAACTAACAAAGAGAAATCAGGCCGAAGAAAGAGAAACGGTCAAAATATAAAAAATTATCGGTTTATACACTTAAGGAGTATAAAGAAATAAAGGTCAATCTACAAAATACCGTAGAGGGAATAGATCTATGGAATATACATATCATTAACCCAAAGTTACTATACACTTTGAAGGATCGATTAAGGAATGATTCCAGCCATATAAGAGTCATAACAGAATAGAGATATGTAGAGAGCTCAGAAGAAGAAAAGATCAACGAAATCATTCAGCTACTTAGTTCTTCAGAAGAGAGCTTAACGTCAATTTAACAACACCTCAAACATCTTCATCATCAACAATAACAAATATGGGACTTTGTGACCCATCTGATTCAGAGCGAATCAGACCTTGCGCGGGAATGACTCTGTGTCCTGTGGAGTAAGTTGAGACTTTGTGACTCGCCTAATTCTTAGTGAATCAGACCCTTAGTGGTAGGACTTTATGTCCACTAGAGTGGACTTGGTGTCCAAGACTTTGTGTTCATTTATTTTTACTGGATCATCCCTGTTCATCGGAGTGGAAGTAGCACTAGGAGTAATTCAGGCTCTGAACCCCTTAAAAAATTTTGTGTTTTCAATGTCTCTTTACCTTATTCTTTATCTTTCTTATATTTGTTATGAATGTTATATCTGCTTATAATGTCTTTTCATTATCAACTCAAATGTAGAACTGTGTGTTTTTAGATTAAGGATCAGAAATGGGTATTACCAAATAAACTAACTCCGATGCGCAAATAATTGCATAATTATTTGGTAAATATACTTAAGCGATAAAGTTATACAACAATGTATAAAGATCTATTCAACACCCCTTCTAGATCACTTTCTTGTACTTCTGAGAAATAACAATTGGTATTAGAGCAGATTCTCATAACACTTGCTTAACCACATGATGTAGAACCCATTTTACTTTTAAAAATTCTAAAATCAATTTTGAGATAGGAGGAGAAAATCCATTTATGTGCATCATAGCTTTTATTGCTAACTGGAAAGCTCAAGTGCAGGCATTTATAATGAAAGATTCTAAGAAGTAGGTTTGAGCAAGTTCATATGTCCTTACCAAGATGGTTTAATCCACTGAACACCCATATGTGATGGTTGTCAAATCTAATTAAGTATGGACAGACACGGAGAAGTAGTCAGTTGCTCTAGACAAGAAACTAAAGTCTTATTCATGGCTCAAGAGGATAAATTGCTCAGGATGTGCTTAAATGTTAAACCACTAAGGAAGGCTGAGGAGTCTTATCTGAAATGCATGAAGAAGCTACAATCATTGGATTAAACATCCTTCTCGAATTCTCAAAAACCTTTAACAGAAGTGCTCAAAGAAGGATGTCTACATCAAATTTATGTGAGCTCCATCCAGTGAATAGATATTTAAATAATAGCTCACCGATGAGCATGTGCTTAACTGATAATGTTATAGAAAGGCCATTCAAAACTCTCCAAATAGAAGAAGACATTGTTCAACTTGCCATGAAAATAGTGAAAATCACGAAGAAAGGCAAAAATTACTCCATCAAACTCCCACCTAAAACAACAATCAGTGTTTTCAACTCCAAGGATCTGTGCCTCATCTAGTCAGATCATTATATTTGCTATTTGTAGCAATTTTCTCCACAATGGAAGATATCTTATCTCCCATGAATCACGGTGTTTCATCAAAGTGACTCTAATGTTGTATATTAATAATGATGGATGTCATCAGATAAATTAATGTCTGATGACACCTGAGGATAATAGAGGGGATATGCCCAGAAAGAAACAAAGGCATAATCCAAAGAGAAGAAATGAGAGAAAAAGAGGGAGGAAAGTGAAGAAGGATCAGGAACAAATCAAGGAAGAATTTGGAGTGCAACTCACAACAAGCCTAAATAGGAGGAGAAAAAGGCAAAATGACATCACTACTGATATTAAAGAAATTGATGTTAATGAGATATTATTTATCAACTCTTCTAATGTTTGTATACATAACTATTAATTGCTTTATGTGACATAATTGCCAATCTACATACATATAAATCACGGTCTAAGATACTATTAAAAAATCAATATCCGTTTCAGATTGATATAGGGAAAAACACAATTAGATTTAAGAATAACTTAGGAAAATACTTTCTCCCTGTCTAAATATAAAGATGATAGTAATGTTTTAAGATATATCCTTGAAGAGTTAGCACTAGGAGATTATATTATTATGAAAGGATAAAAAATGAGCTAATAACTTTTGTTGATTATATTATGTCACAAAACAACAGATCAAATACTAATCCTCAGTTTGAAAATTATAGAGTAGAATCAACTTTACGATTGAAACCTTAAATGATCGTAGAGTCAATGAAAATGAACCCTACAAATTAATTAGGTAAACATTGTAGAATTAATTATTATTCTGTGAACTCTTAAAACCTAAGTTTAGTATGCAGAAGCAAGGTAAGCTAATTTGCAAGGCTAAAGTTGATCTCCACACGTCTTCAAAGAGAAAGACTCCTAGTCACACACACATAAACATGCATCACTTAAATGCTTTAACTGTAAATGTTGTGATTTTGTGTGATTTTATTCTCAAGGATTAGTAATATTAATTTTGAATAAATTTATGTAAATCTCTTCATATTTCTCTTTCTTTAGTAATTTTCTTTATTC
Source organism: Hedera helix (assembly GCA_947179155.2). NCBI lineage: Eukaryota > Viridiplantae > Streptophyta > Magnoliopsida > Apiales > Araliaceae > Hedera > Hedera helix. The sequence goes on from OX359281.1 coordinate 38,210,817, forward strand.
TACTTTGGAGTCAAATTCTTCTTTCCAGAGAAAGCACTATAAGCAAACAGGCATATAATAAAGGTCACCGACCGTAGCTATAGGCCTTATAACCGTAGCCATAAGTATTAGTGACGGTCACTGACCCTCGTCGTAGGTCTCGTCGCTAAAGCCTTTAGTTACGGTCTTTGAGGTATTTACTGACGGTCGCAATCGTAGCTAAAGGTTATGCCAAAATCGTGTTTTTGTTTTTTACCAACGGTCACTAAAAATTATTGCTATGGTCATGACTGTAGCTATAAATGTCTATAGCGACGGTCACCGACCCTCGCTATAAGTTTGTGTTTTCAGGAACTCTATAGCTATAGTTTTTTTAGATTTCAAAAATAATTAATTAATAATGCACTTATTTATTTAACAAACACAATACAATATAAAATAAAATATAAAAAACATTACCACATCATTTAAAATAATTCATCCCCTAAAATAATTCATCCCAACAAATTTGTGGATGAAATTTACTAAATTACTTATGGAAATTAGTTCATCCAATAATACAGAAAAATAATGATGCAAAGGACCCGAGAAAGATTGCCTTTTCAGTAACTTTTCGACCCTTTTTCCTTCCCTATCAATGTTATAGCCTACAATTTATATACCACAACATATCATTGGTAAATTGATGAAGTAAGAATACAAAACATGATGATCTAGAACAAAGTTCAGAACATCCAACAATAGGTAGAATGTACGCAACATCCAAAACTCTTCTTTCCAATAATGAATATAATTAATATTATGCTATTCACACCCAAAAATAAAGGGACAATTCAAGATAATCTCATTGAAAACATAACAGGATAAAGAGAGAAATTTTTAGTTGCATGATACGTATAAATGTGTCTAAAAATTATGTATTTATCATAATTTATCTCATTAGACTTTTAACTTTTTTTCTTTTTTCCTGTGTATGAAAAAAACGACTACATAACCAATCGACTGATCTCTTTCACATATTTCACCATCTCATTTTTGAATTACCTAAAATAAATTAAATGGTTAATAGAACTATATCCTACCTTTGCAATTTTGGAATAGTTTTTAGGTGGGCCAACATTTTGAATACCACTGACTTATAAATCCAGATTAGCCCTTGACCACGAGCCTGTAAGGCCAAGTCTGACTTGGTTCAAATTGAGTGACATGTTGAGACTTGCAGGTTAAGCCATGTCTAAGCTCGTCTGGTCTAGTCCGATCTATTTTTTTTAAAAAAAATATTAAATATCAAAAAATAAAAATAATAAAATATAAATTAATAAAATTTTGTAAAAGTGAATTTTTTAATGATGTAAGATTGTAAACTAATAAAACTAATATATTTTTTTAAAAGTGAAACTAATTAAATGTATTTACAAGAAAATGAAGAAATCATTAATAAATAATTAAAACTTTAAACTTTATTAATGTATTAATTAAAACTAATGTATTACAACTTATAAATTACAATAATGAACAAGTATCATTGATATAAAAGTGATTTGCTACCTAAAACTTGTATGTTGAACATAGTTTTATCCTCATTTTTTTTTTTTTTTTTTTTTTTGTCTTAACAAGCTCATCAACTTCGTGCGAATCACGGACGGTATGATAATGGTTTATTATATTATTAAATAGATAAATATTAATTAGGATTTTGAGAAGATAATACTATTAAATATTTATTCAAATAATACATATTGAATTATATATTATAGGTTACTTCGATTAATTATTAAGCTAAATATTTGAATGGAATGTATATTTATTTAGTTATGATTATGAGAAAATAATTATTTAAATTTGTAATGGAATTCTGTTCAAGTGTTTATATTAATAAAATTTGCTTGAAATTTAGTTTTAATTTAGTTATGACAATTAGTTAGTAATGAATTCAGCATAAATTTTTAATTAATTTTATAGTTATTATATTTATAGGAAAATCACATATATTATAAATAGTATTAATCGTGTGACTTGATATAATTTTAAGTTAATACTATATATTAACTAAATCGAGTATACTCGATACTGTATATAAGTAAAAATCGATGAACTTGTATCGAGTATGAATTAGTGAGTTAAGAAAAAATCGATATTCTAAATGAGCGAACAATAGGTGACTCATATAAATGTTCAATTATCAAAATGAATACGAATTTGACTCTTTAAATATCAAATAGGTCTAATATTGATGTATTTATTATTAGCCTATTATTAGCCTTTTATAGGGAAATATAAAGGAGAAAAAGAAATGACCAGTGTAAATCCTTATTTCTTTTTTGTTTTCCCAAAGAAACAGAATAAATTAGTAAAATAACAAATACATGTATGGGCAAAGGCCAACTGCCATACAACTTTCCGAATATAATTTTAACTGTTCATTGTATAGTGACCCAAGCTAATTATTTGCATGATATTCATACATTTATACTTCAGTACATGCACCCTTATCATAGCATCAATTTTCATGGCTGGAAAGACAACATTTGTGGAACAGAATCAATAAATTATATAATTAAAAGTACAAATTTAATTTGGTTTCATTAATTTTTTGTTTCACTAATTTTTAGTTCAACTTTCCTATTATAGAAATTTCTATTTTTTTTTCTTATTCAAATTAGCATAAGTATTATAAAAATTTATAATAATTAAATATATATTATCCAAATTGGTAAAGTATTCAAAAGAAAACAATCAATCTCTAATAGAAAAAGTAACTTTTAAATTTTATTTTTAGTTTTGCCAATTTAATTATAATTTTTTATCATGATTTTATGCAATTAAAACAATATAACACATTATACCATATATTACCTAAATACAAGATATATATAGAAACTACAGTACATTTTTTTTCCACTTTAAACAACGGAGTTTGTACTGAAGTAATTTTTTGATATGTTCACAAGAATAGTCTCATGTGGATGTCAGATTCAATTAAAGAAAAGTCTTGTAAATATATCACTAATTTCCTACGTCCATCTATTCAGTACTGTAGAACATAGATACCGGACCAACTATAATTAATGTATACTCTTATAATTTAACTAGCATCTTGCCCAGCCGCAGGGCAACATAGTTTAATAATGTGCTTCCAAATATTCACCGGAAATATCGTGCTAAAATACCATTGGACATGGTATATTACGGTAGCCGGCTAGATCCAACTTGTGCAATATATATATATATATATATATATATATATATATATATATATATATATATATATATCATTTGCATGCTCTACATATTTATAGAGCAAAAGGTTTTACGATGATATATATCAACTAGCTGTAACTCTTGCTCTTAATCTCTTCAACTTTATTTTCTTTCTTTTCATAGAGGCCGTGGCACATCTAAACATACTAGTTGATGGCGGCTAAAGATCGTTCAAGCTTCGGTTTGACTGCGCTACCGGTCACTGTGTTTGCTCACTTGCTGTTTATAGCGGTGACCACCCTTGTGCTTGTTTGGCTCCTACATATCCGCGAAGGCTTTGCCTTCAAATCCGATATTAAGAACAAGATTTTTAATGTACGTAATTTATTTATTTTTCTCATCATATATACATATACACTAAAAAAGTATGAAGTTTTACTTGTCAATAATGAATTAACTTTTTTTGGCTATCTTTTGCAGGTGCACCCACCTTTGATGGTAATTGGACTTATTTTGATTCCAGGAGAAGGCAAGTAAACATTAGTTGTATAGTATAGTACATAATCTTGTAGAAAATAAACATTTTTTTAATCATACATTTTACTTAATAAATCTGACAGTAACAAAATCCAAGTGCATGTATAAACTGATAAATGTATGTGATTTAATTTGATTGAAGCAGCAATCATTGCATATAAGACAATCCCGATGGCGAGAAAGACTCAGAAATTAATTCACCTGATGTTGCTTTTCATCGGTCTAGTTGCCGGAATTGTGGGGATTTATGTAGTTTTCAAGTTTCTTGATGAGCGTAATGTTCCAAATCTCTTTACCTTGCACTCCTGGCTTGGCATCTCCACCATTTGCTTGTTTGCTTTGCAGGTAATAAATCACTAGTTGATATCTTAATGTATATATTATGTTACAGAATTTAAAGTATCCGTCTGAGTAGTTATTACTTCAACATGACACGGGTTATAGTCAAGGTTCTGAATCTTGATTACACCTTTTTTTTTTCAAGATTTTTATTTACAATTTCAGAAATTGTTTACATTGGCTTGTAGTTTGGAATACTTTGGATTAATATTCATTTTGAAGCAATCTTTGCTACTTCGTATTAGTCCAACCATACACCATGTCGAAACCCTTTTATTTATACTTGAATATTTGAAAATGTAACCAGTTTTAACTTCTACTACATTTTTAGAAAGAGAAAAAAAATGTATACCTACTTTTTAAGATAGGTTTGCAAGATTTTATTTGTCTGGTGTGAAATTCTATATTCTCAACAACTTTCAAAATTAAATTTCTAGGTATCATGCAATTTCTAAAATTACCATGATCTGTAGAAGGTAGCAAATAAAGTATATAATCAATAGTTGGTGAAACTGATATTTTCAATGTCTAATACGGACTTGGACCATGTTTGTACTTTGGGCAGAGTCAACATTATATATTTGTGCTTAAAATAAATAAATAGACTCATATTAACTGTCTGTAACCTTAAATTCCAACTGTTTCAGTGGCTCTTGGGGTTTCTGTATTTCTACTTCCCCGGTGCATCAATGTTTACAAGGGCAAAGGTGGCTCCATGGCACGTTTTCTTCGGCATTGTTATATTTTTTATGGCAATATTGAGTGCAGAAACGGGCTTGGCGGAAAGATTCACTTTCCTACGCCTAAGGCATGGCCATGAAGCTCTAATTATGAATTTTATTGGACTGTTAATACTCATCTTTGGACTCTCCGTCGGTCTCAGTGTTTTACTTCCACAGGGCGGGCATAAGGGTGGACAAGTTAGGGCCGTGGCCAATTCAAATGTTTGACAAATTCTACTTAATTTGACTCTTGGCAACATAGGACAATTTTAATAAAAATCCTTTAGATTTTAACTATAATTTTGACTTATTATATATTGGCAAGTTTTCGTTTTCCCCTATGAAAACAGCTAGTCCTAAGGCTTGCCCCTCCAAGAATAAAAGAAAAAAGATATCTCGTCTTGTTCCTTTTTTAGGGACTTAATTTTTAGAAGTATGTTTGTCGTTTTTTGTTGGATACTATTAAGAATATAAGAGTAGTATAACATATTTAAGAACGGATTCTTTTTATTTTTGTGGTTATGTGTAAGTATTTGAAAAAGGTGTTGATAAATGCACGTTGCTCAAGGAGATCGATTGATTAAAAATTCTAGCTAGCTAATCAGATCAGATTTAAACTAATTGCGGATAATAAAAAATATAATCAAACAAAATAAAGAGACAATTAAGACAAGGTTTATAGATCAAAATTCAGAAAATGATATATTTTGCAATCAATCATGTTTTATTGTGATTACAATCAAAGAAATCAATGAAAAATCTATCAAACTCTCTCTACTTCTTTATTGATAATGTCATTGTAACTGTTCAGTACAAAAGTTTAAGAGGCTTTTTTCCCCCTTAGAATTAAGGGTTGTTAATGAATAAGGAATCAATTTTATAGGAAAAACGATCTTCATATTTTATAAAAGAAATTTACCTTCATGGCCAGTGTAGGCTTTTGAAAAGTAATTATTTTTTATGGCATATCTGTATCACCTTTCATTGCCTTGGCGAATGACTAAGGTGCTATTTGTTTACGTCTGAATACGTTTAAATGAGTTTGAATTTGATCGAATTACTATTTGTTTTACAATTTATAAACTTTAAATGCTTCTGATTGAGTCTAAATGATTCAGTTAAAAAATTGTGGTTAAATTAATAAGAAATAGTGTTAAATGATATTTTTATTTATATTTTCTTATTGACAATTAAAAATTACTTTCAATATCCATCTTACTTTATTATTGTAAATAATTTTTGTTATGTACAAATTGCTTTTGATTTTTCTTTAACAAATTAGTAACCAATTTAATGAGTGTTATTAATATTTTTAGTTTTTTATTCATAAAATTATATTACTAATAGTATATTCCATTAAAGATTGTTCAAAAGTATATATGTTTGTTCAAGTCCTAATTGAATTATATACGTTTTTTTATTATTTATTTAAATGCACGCATGCATATGTGTGTTAATCCCGTTATTGTTATTTGTTTTATTATTTATTTAAATACATATATATGTATAAAAAATCATTTTAGTATTATGATTTATTTATTATCTATTATATATACCACTATGAGAGGTAAAAATTTGCTACTAATTTTTTAATATAATAAAAGTAACAATACTCATAAATAGAAGAAAAAAAAATTATATAAAGTATTTTAAAGTATGAATATAAAAAAATAAATTAAATAATTTAAAATGTCACCTCCACCTCAATATTTAAAAAAATAAGTATGATTTTTCTTATACATATTTTGGGTTAAAATGAAAAATATTATCATTCAGTTATTTCAGTCGAATCAATTAACAAACAGTTTCTTTCATTCGGTATTTAGTTTCAATCAACTTTTATTTTATTTAATTCGTTCAACCATTTAAAAAATTTCATTTAATTTTATCAAACATTCGTACCCACGGAAGTGGGTGCATAACGGAACTAAAACTCGAAAGAAGAAGAATAGTACCTACCATACTAATTGTCTACATCTCAAGATACTCCATTCGACAAGTGTTCCTAACAATCTTAGCCAGTTTATTTATTTGAGTAATTATTAAGTTCAACTGAGACACAACCATATACTCTATTTACATTGCAACACTAATTCTGAGCTAATTTATTATTTTTCTTTAGCCTTTTGTATATGGCATCATACTCTGACCGACACCTATATATATATATATATATATATGCAGACAAACTATAACGTACGTATTTACATTCTTGTTGTTAATTTAATTATAATTACCATAAACCTTGTCCCAGCCGTAAGGGCAACGTAACGTAGTTTTAATCAACTGCTTCCAAAAATTCACTAGTGTTCGAAACAAATAGAATTTTCTTAGTTCATTGGACATGTTAATTATGGGTTATTCAGCAGGCAGGACGGTAGATATTTATTAAATTCCATTTATGTTTGTACCCCATTATTTCATTAGCAACAAACTGTCTTTTTATACAGCTAAATTTGATGCTGTCAACCGCTTTGACAAGGATTGATGAAAACTATGTACACATCAATGCTTTTAGCATAATAATCAACTTACTTTAAATCTGTAACTCTTTTTTTTATCTTCTCGTTTCCTCTGTTTTCATTTTTTGTGTTTCTGATAGACACTAGTGGTGCTGCAATGGCAGCTAAGAATAGGTCAAGCTTCCGTTTGTCCGCGGTACCGGTCACTATTTTTGCGCATTTGCTGGTCATAGCAGTGACTACCCTTGTACTTGTTTGGCTCCTACACTTTCGACAAGGCCTTGCTTTCGAATCCAGCATTAAGGAGAAGATTTTCAATGTAATTTCTTTATATACACATATATTAAGTCTTGTTCATATGTATAATTAATTGTGTTGGACCTTAAATTTCTTTCCTCTCTTGTACAGCTGCACCCATTGTTCATGGCTGTTGGGTTTGTTTTAATTGTAGGAGAAGGTAAGGATTTAGAATTAGTATGAAAATATTTTTCATCAAACCTTGTATTAAAACTTTGTTTCCTGGACAAGACCGCATATACAAAAGTTTGTTAAAATTTTCAAAAAAAAATTATATTTTATTTAAAAAATTAAGAACTAACCAAGTATGATTTTTTGAATCAGCAATCATGACATACAAGACAATCCCGGGAACAAGAAATACCCAGAAATTATTTCACACGATATTGCATTTCATTGCTCTAGTTGCCGGAATTGTCGGGATTTACGCAGTTTTCAAGTTTCACAATGAGCTTGATATTCCAAATATGTACACTTTGCATTCCTGGATTGGCATGTCCACCTTCTGCTTATTTGGTTTGCAGGTAACACCAACACTTTTGTTCCAAAAATTAGTTTAAATCATAACACTTCAATATGAGGCTACTTTGTCAAATCTTGATAAATTTACTTTTTACAAAATATTAGTAAAACATAATATCATATCATAACCATAGATAATCTTGCAATTATTTGTCAGTGGTTCTTGGCCTTTTTCTCCTTCACGTTCCCTGGTGCAGAATCCGGAACAAGGTCTAGGCTGGCTCCATGGCACGTTTTCTTTGGCATAGTTATTTTCTTCATGGCAATAGCTACTGCTGAAACTGGTCTGGTGGAGAGGTTCATTTTCCTAGGCCTGCGGCGAAGCCAAGAAGCACTAATTGTGAATTTTACTGGACTTTTAATTCTCCTCTTTGGAATCTCTGTTGGCCTGGCTGTTATTCTTCCTGGAGGTTACTAGTAAAAAAACATAAGATCTTACCTATACTCGTGTGATCAGTAACTTTATTTATTTATTTGTCTTTGTTGTTTTTGCTAAAATTTGTCATTTGTACGTACATACGAGAACAATTCCATTAGATGAAATGTTTAACAAACAATAAGTTTAACCGAGAAGATGGTCATGGAACACTTGAAGACTTGGATGATTCATGTAATATGCTCCATTATTCTGTTCAAAGTTTGTGAAGGAGAATAAGAATTCTTCCCTTCTGATTGTGGTTGAGAGAAGGCTATGTATGTTTCATGTGGTTTTACTTTATTTTTGTAAATAATGTTGAACAAATGGAAAATTAAAATTTCATGCTACATAAAACTTATCCCTGCTCTAGGATGAGCCTAAAAACACCATTTAAAGATACTGTCGTTTTGACATTCTTGAGTCAGAAAAAGGACATGAATAGTATTAGATTTTAGAAGATTTATAATATCCCATCTTTTTCTTATTATTTCTTATCTTCATCATGCTTCATAAATCTTCATTTCTTTCGAAAAAATATTAAGCACTAATCTTGGCATTGATTCTTGTGATAGTTTTCTTCTAAATAGCCTATGGATTTTTACCTTTGTTTACTCTAAAGATTCAAAAAAGTAGGACAGTGATGAAGGGAAAGAATAATAAGCCGTGGGGGAGGTGTTTTCTGTCTCTGTTAACGCACTAAAAGTTCTTGTGGAATATTGTTTCGTCATATCATTGAGAAAAGTCCAACAACACACCCACCGTGCAATAATTATTGCCTCGAGCATAAGATATTTTAGTGCTAGTGGATGCTAGTTTAATGGATTCTTGATGACATGTTTGAAATCTTCCTAGGATACAAAAATTGAGAGAGAGAGAGAGGGATCAGGGGATGCCCCATAGGACCATACCTGTAATGGACAGTTTACCTAAACCTTTAGATATATAAAAAATCTATCCATGTGGCATTTGATTTGCCCCATGATGTAAAAAATCAATCATCATTAATATTTCAACTGAATTTTGTCCAGCTCTTATGTTAAAAAATGTGAAATGTAACTAACAAAATTATATGAAATCTGAAATCTTCAAACAGAAACTACCATTCGATGTTAATTTAAAGAACAAACACAACCCAAAATGTCAACAACAAATAGAGTGAAATGAAAAACTACAACCAATTATCACGTGGGTCTGCAATCAATGTCACCTGAAATGAAAAAGAAAATGGTTACACCCACTGCAGCTTTGTGTTCTCCATTCTCTCCAGTAACCCTGCAATGTCAGCTTGCATTCTCATTTTCATTTTGTAATAATCGCAGTGCGAATTTTCCAAGATCTTGAGGTCCTCCAATTTTTTCCTCCACCTTTCCTCAGTTTCCTGCAAACACAATTTAGCTAGCTTCTTGGCATACTCTTCTTCCAACTTCTCATTCTTCATTCTTACCATCCTTCTGTAACCTTCTGCTTCTTTCCTTGCTTCATCGGCCCTACTCCGGAACATTCTGGCTTCCGCCTCCTTAACTCGCACAACGCTTTCTAAGCTATCAAAACCATCTTTTTTTGGTAACTTTACAGACCACTCATCTTCAATTACCTTCTCGCTCATGAGAGAAGCTTTTAGATCATTCTGATGAAGATCTTGTGGCAACATATCCCGCCTTCCATTTGAAGAGCCAGTGTTGTAGAAAGAGGATTTTGGTGGGAGAGAGATGGTTATTGGAAGAGGTGCTGCATCTTTTCGAAGGGTGCCTTGAATTGATATCAAGTTCTTTGAGGGGACACTGGAAGCAGGAAAGTCTGACATGCCTTCTGCATCTATTAATCAAAAAAACAACCAAGTTGGCAGGCTTCTGCATTATTATCAAAAATAGAATATGAAAAAAAATATTATATACAACAAGACTCAGAAGTTGTAAAAGCAAAGGGATAGTGTCAAAATTCAACAAGGCTACATGAAAAGGTTTCTATGAAAGTTTTTCAAGGCAAAGGCTTGAAAGAGTAAGCATCATCAGTTTTCTATTCATATGTGCAGTTTATAGACGGTTCTTCTTTCTTTATTTTTTGGGGAAACTGGTAAAGCTAATTAACTAAATAGAAGGATAAATCTCGAGTTCAATGTCCGCTTGGCTTTATTAACACAATACCAAACTTCTATGACCACATGTAACCTTTTACACCATACTGATACCATTACTATCAAGTAAAAGAGAATGGATAGCAGAATTGCAGTTCATCAAATGACTGAGAATGCAAATCAGAATCTTGTCACAAGTAAAATGTGAATGCTGTTCAATTTAGCAACAACTTAAAATATTCCGTTTCAAAAAAAAATTCTGGAAAAGAAACTACGTGAAACTGATTATAAATTAAAATGGTTTGCAACTCAAAGTAATGGTTTCTTGTTCCAAATGATTCCAGAATGTGCTGTTCACAAAGTTTGTCTCAAAAAAGTGTCCACTTCAATCTAAGTTCCAAAGCAAAAAAGTTTCCATCTCAAGCATCTAGCTTAATCACCTACTCGCTTTGAGCAGTAAGATTAAGATATAACCAAAAATCATTTAGGATTAAGAAATATACAACACATGCAATTCATAGTGTACACGAGAATGACAATCCCCCCTCCACCATTTTGACATATGCTCTCATAGTTCTTACGGCATATACAAGTTTTGGCAAAAATTGCAAGGAGGTTATTTGACTACTTTAAGACCACGAGAAGAACTTGTGTTCAACACAGTGTAAACCACAGGGTCGTCAACTATATTTACTCCTCCCGATGTCATTTATTTCATTTTCTTACTCATCCATTTAATTTAACTAGGTCTATTGTTGTACTCTTCATCTATTGACACAGGCACTTTTATTAAGTAAATAGCCCTTGTTAATGTCCTACTGTTTCCTGTATTCAGAGTTTTGTACTAACAGCTTAGTTCTAGACTAAAAACAAACATTTTCATCTTTTAGATAAAAATATGCCTTGGAGCTTCACGTGGCTTAGTACATATCTGGTGTTCTTCATTTTCAACACAAACAAGCACATTTTTGTACTACGTAATTAAGAACCACACTAATGAGTAATCAACAAGGTGACACCAATAAAGTTTGAAATTTCAGAAAGTCCATTGTGAAAAGTCAAAACAGGCCCAAAGGAGACAGAAAATAAAGCCAAATCCTTTATGTTGAATAAATTTTGGTTCACATATTTGCGTAATTTTCAAAGACACGCACCCCCATTACTGGCTCAAAATAAAAAGAATATATATAATAAATTGAGAAGTAATGCTACGTTTGGATTGAAGTAATAGAATTGGTGAATGAATAGAATAGAGAAGGGAATGGAATGCAGAGTGAAATGATTCATTCCATTCTTGACTGAAATGAGTTATTCCATACACTCCCTCAAGGAATAAACAAATTTGGCAGGAATGAGAATGTCATTCCATTCCAATGGAACAACCAAACACAAATTTTTTCATTAATGAATTATTCAATTCCCACATTCATTACTACAATCTAAACATAGCACAAATGAAGTAATACTTGGTCTGGTACTTACAAGTGAAAAACTGAAAGACGAAACTGCAGACATCTGAAGGAGACGTCATCTTACTCTCGAGCTTGGATATCATCTCGTCAGCCTTTACATGCAACTCTTTACCTTTAAAATCTTCGCTTCCCCTAAAGATTTTTCTAACACAGTCAAGCTCTTTTACCAAGGTCGCTAAACCCCAGTCCTTCGCACATGACATAAACACATCCTTAACAAACCCAAACATCTCAGAAGCATGTCCACAGCCAAGGCAGTGAAATTGTACTTCATTAGTCCCTGCTGGACCATTCAAACTAGGACCAGGCTTTATGAGATTTCTCTGAATACCACAGACTGCATGGCACCAATGGGAACAGACATCACAACCAACCCAACTGCAAGTATTATTGGCACAGTCAAAGTTCAAACACACAGGACACATGCACTCACTGCAGAATCCTTTCTTAGTTGAACAAATCTTGCACTCACAGTTTTCAACTGGTAATAATCTCTTACAATTCAGGTTTCGACACCTTTCAAGTAGGAAAATTTCCACCAGTTCAGTTATGGGAAGGCAATTTCTGCCAGATAAGAAGCTTCCAAGACCCATTTTTATTGCAACCAAAATTTCAAGTTGGTTTTTGTTAGACTTCGAAAGAGTTTCATTGTTAAAATCAGATCTTCTCGCGAGCCTATTCTGAAGGCCCACTAATTTCTCTCTCTTCTCAGGAGTAGCAATTACATTCTTCAAGTATTCCTTTGTGGATTCAACTATTTCATCAGACAGCTCTTGAATTATCTGAGCCATGACGGGAATAGATTCCGATACTATTTCTCGAAGAATCCTCTCAGGTCTAGAAAGCTTTCGGTCTCTCCCTTCATCTAAACTCTCCAATCCTCTTAACTGATCAGATCCTCGTCCTCTTGAATCTCCCGATTCAGTATCCACCTGAGGCCTCGCAGGCAATTCAGATGGGAAAAACGAATAGTTGTCAAAGCTTGTTGTTCTATAAAGACCATTAGAGGAGTCCTTATTGACCGGGCGATTACCTTGCATCAATGGGAAAACTCCACCGCCATGATTGGACAGTGCAACGCCACCAGCAATTGGCCTAAATCGACTATGGACCGATCCATTAGTGCCCTCTCCAGCATTCCATATATAATCACAGTCTCTCCTATGACTCCCCACTGAATTCTCATAATATTCAGTTGAATTTCGGGTCAGTGAGCAACTGGCGTTATGCGAAAATGGGTGTGAATATGAATAAGACATTGAAGCAGCAGTAAAATCATTGGAGTATGTGGTTTGTGTGTTATTATTTGAAGGTGCTAAAGATTGTACACTTCTGCTAGGATTTGGACGAATGGGAGGATCAGCATTTTGCACCAGATTTGATGCAGCTAGAGAGAGTGATACATCAGGCAAAGCTAAAGAAAGATTAAGAGTTTCTAGCTTTGGCTTCTTTTCTCTATTTTCTCTATCCATTTCTTCGTCCTGAACCTCTCTTTTAGAAGAATTCCCCCTAATCTCATTCAATTGTAGAAAATCTCTCTCTACCCATCTAGGATCATCTTGAATCTGATCCTCAGAAACCACTTCTTTACCTTTGTAACTCACTTTCTCAATGGAATTCAGCAAATTTCTCCCGGGAATCTCTTTATCAAGAAAACCCAATTTGGAATTATCACACAGATAACTAAGAGTCAGCTCCTGAGAGCCAGGATTCCCAATTTTTAAGGGTTTTGATTGAGACCCATCGAAATCCATCTCTGATTGTCTAAGAAAATCGATACCCTTTTCAGAAAATCCCAATTTATCATCTGGGTTGTCCCGATTTTCTCCAGAAATATGATTTGCGAGCTTGTTTTGAGAGCTCTCTCCTCCTCCATATACACAATCACTTGAACCTTCTTTTTCTTTCAACATAATTAAACAGAGAGAAATACAAGAAAGAGAGGGATCAGAACATACCAGAGCTAAAGGAGGAGAAACTAAAAGGTAGAAACTTTTGTAATCTTCAGCTCATTTTTACTCGTCTATCTTTCTTTGATTACTTGAGGACTCCATAGCTGTTTTTTCTGAGTCCGTCAATGCAACGGGTGTGGGAGTTCAGACGGGGAAGAGAGAGAAGCAGAGATGCTTATTCCTAGCTTTAATTTTAGAGATTAGTTTACCAAAAAGACCCAGCATCTTCAGATAAATTACTCTTGCGTGGTCAAATGTTCTTGTCCTCGTGCTGTATTGTGTTTTCCTGATATTTATATTTAGGCTCTCTTTCCGTTTCAATATTTGTAGAGACAGAAAGAAATATTTGGATGCTGGTATATTGCTATTTAAACAGATTTTCCTATTCGGTCGAAATTAAGTTTTTTTTTAAGAGTTGAACAAGGGGACTCTATATTTATGATTTAACTAGCTACAGAATCTCTTGAACAAGAGCCCCACTAGGGATGCTAATATGATCGTGTCCTCTGGTGTTCCTTTCCTGCCAGACCTTTTAGGTAATGACATTAAGACAAAGGCAGAGGATAAGCTTTGTAATCTTCAATCCTATTTGTGCTTTCATCAGATGAGTAAAGGATTCCATTCGAGCTGGAAGATTGAATCAACCACCATAAGGACATTAAAAGAACAAATGGTCCAAAAGACTCGTTGGACTGGTGACATAAAACACATAGACGATTAACTTGTATCACAAGTCTAAGGAGTGCATCAGCAGTGTGCAGTTTTCGATTATGCCAGAATAGCTTATGCCACTCCACCTGGGCATTTCTCTGCCTAATTGTATTCCAAATGAGAGAGGCCTTTAGGACTGGATGGAAGGTGTTGTCCCGCAAGAGTAGGTGTTGAAAGGCCTGGAGTAGTCAAAATTATTTCATAAATTGTGCAACATCAAGTGCCTGGAAGTAGGTAAACACCAAGAATTGTTCACAATGATATCCTTCACAATAGCATTAAGCCCCAAAACAGAGTTAATAATAAGAAGAGCACGAGTGTTTGGAGTATGAGTCAGGAATCCAAGGGTCAAACCACAAGCTAATGTTAGCACCATCACCCACACAGTAGAAAATATGTGACCTAGCAATGTCTTTCAGATTGAGGATTTTCTTCTAAATCCATAAGCAGTTAAGGGGAACAGAAATTTACCAGAAGAAATTTGTCTGAAGTCTTAAGCTTAACAGTTAACATTAACAATTACAAATATTTTAAAAAAAAAAAGAAAATTAATTCGGTTAACCGTTTTCATATCCGAAACCGAACCCAAAAACCGAATTTTAAAACGGTTATAACCAAAATTGTCCAAATAACAATTAAAAAATTCGATTCATTCGGTTATTCTTTTTATCTATTTTTTGTTCGGTCCTACTTGTTGACCAAAGTTGTTTAGCTTTTCAGTTTTTTCATCAATGTTTGGAGGGTCCTCATTCCAGTTTTTCTTTTTTCTTTTTGGTAACAAGTCTTTTTTGGACTGTTGACTAACCATTATGTATTCATTTTATCAATAATTTAAAGAAATTTTTGTTTGGCAATCGCTCTGATATTTATTATACCTGAAAATAGTTGTACCCTTCATTAAACAATGCGATTAGGATACTTTTCTTTGTTTTATTGGGTAGGAAGTAAAAGAACTTTTGAATTTACACAAATTTTCCTCCCAAGACAGCTTGAAGACGGGAGAAAAATGGGATAGAAAGTGACCGGCATTCTTTTTTAATATTTTTCCTCCTTTATATAAGCCTCTTCATTTCCTATTTGATTTATATAGACTTCTTTTTGTTCATACCTAGTTCCTCAAAATCATAAAAATAATTTATTATTCGAAACTAATGTTTAGGGTTACAATTTATGATTCTATATAATTAATTTATCTGTAACATGTAAAAGACTCGCGAGTTAAATAGGATTTGTATTCCCACCTCCAAAAAAAAATATATGGTATCTTTTATCCTTTTTTAAAAAAATATAAAAAAGTTAAATAACACTCTCATCGGAGTTAAGAGATATACTCCGCTGTTGGTTCTTCTAATATTGTATATTTTCAGGCACCATTACAGCTAGTATGTAATAACAATTAACAGGAAGGCTACCAGCTGAAATTAACAAGATTAAGAGTTGGCTACTACTCTGTACCATTGGAAAATAGCTAGAAGATGCCTTCACTTTAATCTCTAAGAAGAAATTTCAGTATGTGGGAATGCAGGCTCAAATTCATGAATTACAGTACTATAAAAGTCTAAAGTTTGATGCCAAAGGGAGCAGACAAACCCCACCAATCTCCACTTGCCAAAAAATTGACAGACACTTCAATCTACAGTTACAACTTTTTCTTTTTCTTCTCTCTATCTTTTTTCTTCTTTTAATAGTGTAGCTTTCACTTCAACTTTAATTCCCACATCCTATAAATGCTTATGCATAATATCTAATTTCTAACACTGCACAATAGCTCCACTTTTATTCTTCTGCGTATTACTGTGTGGAAGAAAGAAGAACAGCATTAGTTAAGGAGCTTTCAATACTAGAGAAATGGCTGCCACTGTTGTTGATTTCATATTTGTTGGGTTATGGATCCAAATCGGAGCGCCCATGGAGCGGATGACCCGATGGGTATAACCCACATTGTTCATTGTCTAGATACAATGAACATGTGATCATAACCTCTCCATTGAAGCTATTGGGGGTTTCATGAGTTACATGGATGAGAGTTATATTGCTCTTAAACCTATTTGGGAGTTACATAGGTTACATTGCTCTTAATTCCTTTGGGAGTTACATGAGCTACTCTTCTTAGAGTAGTATAAAAGGAGAGCAATGCTGATCATTGTAGACACCAAGAAACCAAGCAACAAAAGTTATTTTGAGAGCAATATAGAGAGCTTCATATAAGCCATTAGAATAGTCATTCTAAAGCTTGAAAGTTTGTAGCTTCTAGAATTGTGGGAAATAATTTAGCACTCGTTAGTAGTCTAAATTGTCGCTGAGAATTATTGTTCGTTGTGCACGAGATTCTAGCCGTTCGTTGTTGTGGGCATACGCTTCAAAGGTAATCGGAAATATGTAATTATTTTTTCGATTCATTTCCGCTGCATGTATGCTCTATATTATTACATTGGTATCAGAGCAGATGCGTGCGAAAATTTCGTGCAAAATGGCTTTGTATTTTGGGAGAAAAATCAAACCCTAGTTGTTTTTGAAGCATTTGTTTTTTCAAAAACTGTTTTTCCACGGACACTGTATGAAAATTCTGATAACATGGTTGCGTAGAACTTTTCGATACGATTCCGTGGATATGTGGATCGCATTTTTTCGACTTAAAATGAGAAAGTTATGGCCATTTTAAAAAAGGGTACTAAACTGTAATTTGCCATCTGAAAACCCTAGCTGAAGGTTGAAGATGATGACGAGGCAGCCACGTCAGCGCCACGTGTCAGACACGTCAGCACTGCGTGGCAGCTCTGTCGACGCCACGTGGCAGACACGTCAGCTGCCACGTCATCTGTGGTCACGGATTGACTGCCACGTGGACCAATCAGATGGTGACACGTGGCAGGAGTGCCACGTCAGCGACGAGCTGGCAGTCAGCCGCGCATTGCGCGGACTTTACGCTGACCCCCACGCGCGGTAGTGGCGCGTGTTATACACGCGCCGCCTTCCCGATTTTTCCAGCCAACAAAATTTTTACAGTAGCTTTTATGTCTAATTTCTGGGTTTTCTGTATATAAAAATTATTTTTTTGATATACTTGGAATTTTCAGAAATTAGTTTTATAGTTAAAAATTGCTTTAAAAATTGTTTTAAAAATATTGGGAAGTTAGTTTTCTGTCCAAAATTTTTTTTAAACAGCAGAAACTTATTTTATCATTTATCCACCAAGGGTGTTGAAAAATGTTTTGATAAAGTGGCCTAAACTTATTTTCTAGTCAAAATATGCATGAAAAATTTATTTGTATAAATTGTGTATTTTTCAGAAAAATCCAGAAAATTTACAGAATGTTAATAAACTGTTATTATGCTGTTAGAAATTTTTTGGTAGCTATATTATGTGGTTTGCATGGTATTACATATTATTTGGAATAATATGTGTAATTATTTAATCTTCACAAAATATTTGGAATATTTAAATGTTTTTTCAAGTTTGTAAAAGCATACTAGAGATTAAATACATGCTAGAAACACATATATATATGCTTGAACTTAGTGGGAGGAATTTAAGAAAATAAAACTTTTGTTTAAATCTTAAATTCAATGTATATTTTTGTGCTAAATAAACTATAATAAAATAGTTAAATATACACACAAATTGTGATTCCCAAGCTTAGCAAAGTTTCCTTTTTGTGTTTATACTTTGATTATTTTAAGAAGTTTATGTTATGCAGCAAAGATAAGTTAATACTGTGGTGAACTCTTAAATGTTTTCTAATAAAGTTCTCTCGATTATTTAGATGGCTTCAAAACAAATTATTGCCGATCTTAATAAGGGTAACAAATTCGATGGGGATAATTATGATGTTTGGCATCGTAAGGTCCGCATGGTCCTTGAGGAGTTGGAAGTGGAAGAGACTTTAATAACAAAAGAAACGAAACCCACTGATGCTGAGAATGCTGATAAGCTTGCTGCCTTTGAAAATTGGCGCAAGAAAGATAGAATTGCTCGCATCACTCTCTTAAGCAGTATGAACAATGAATTCTTGTTTGAATACGAAGAGTACTCAACTGCTTATGAGATGTGGGAAGCTCTCAAAACCAAATTTGGAGGCACCTCACTGACTAGGTTGCGCGGCTTAACTATCAGGTTTGATGGTTATAAGAAGGAGGCTGATCATTCAATGAAAAAGCACCTTCGAATAATGTCAAACATGATTCGAGAGTTAAAGGCTGCTGGCAATGACTTGTCTGATGAGCAGCAGATATCAGCTGTGGTTCGCTCACTCCCAGATAGTTGGGAACATATGCGGGTTAATATGACTCACAACCCGAATATCAGAAACTTTGACGATATTCGGCGTCACTTGGAGCTTGAGGCTGAGCGCTTAGAAGCTGCTAGGCCATCCAAGGCATATGTTGCTGAGTCCAGTTCTCGCAAGGGGAAACCCAAGCGAAAGAATAATGGAAAGAAAGCTGCTGCTACTCCTGCTCCGGCGCCTAACAAGGCAGCAAATGCAGGCGACAAGAGAAAAAGAGGAAAAAGAGGTGGCAAGAAGGACAAGGCTAAGATGGCCTGCTACAACTGTGGCAAGATGGGGCACTTCGCTCGTGAATGCACTGAGCCGAAGAAGGTACTTCCTAGTTTTGATCAAACTATGTGTAATGTTACTTCTAGTACTTTTGTTGCTCAATCTCTCCATATGTGGATTGTAGATTCCGGAGCAACGGACCACATAGCCAGAGATCGAGCTGGGTTCGAAGAGTATCGCCGCATTCCAGCTGGCAGAAAAGTATACATGGGGAATGACTCTAGTGTGGACGTGCTAGGAATTGGCACTTACAAACTAGAAATGCGAGGATGCTCAGCATTAATTCTGCATGATGTACTTTATGCGCCGGATGTTCGGCAGAATTTATTTTCTGTTCTTGCTAGTCTTAAATATGGTTTTTCTGTGGTTTTTGAGAAAGAACGAGTTATTATTTCTCATGGGACGAATATTTATGGTTTTGGTTTTATTAATAATGGTTTAATGGTTTTGGATATCATTAATTCTAGTTGTAATATTGATGATTCATATACTTATCTTACTTCTGCTGAGAGTGAACATAATAGTTCAATTAAATGGCATACTAGATTGGGCCATATTGGACAAGACAGGATGACCAGGTTAGCTCGAGAAGGTCTTCTAGGCCCACTCGCTAAGGTCAACTTGCCTACTTGTGAACACTGCTTAGCAGGTAAGTCTACAAGAAAACCATTTGGTAAAGCCACAAGGGCAGATACACCATTGCAGCTTATTCATTCGGATATATGTGGTCCAATGATTGTGAAGGATAGACGTGGTCATTCTTATTTCCTTACTATGATAGATGACTTCACGCGCTTCGGGCACACGTTCTTAATCTCTCATAAGTCAGAAGCACTTGACTGCTTTAGACGTTATTTGATTGAGGTTGAGAATCAGTTGGAGAAAAATGTTAAAGCACTCCGAACTGACCGAGGCCGCGAGTATTTATCCGATCAGTTTAAAGAACTTTGTAAGGAAAAAGGAATTATCAGGCAACTGACAATTCCTGGTACTCCGCAACAAAATGGTGTGGCGGAAAGAAGAAATAGAACACTACTTGACATGGTAAGGTCTATGATGGCGCAAGCTAATTTGCCTATCTCTTTTTGGGGAGACGCATTGTTAACTGCGACACGTATACTTAACCAAGTTCCTTCAAAATCAGTACAGTCCACCCCATATGAATTGTGGACCGGCAGAAAGCCTGATTTAGGCAATTTGCGGCCGTGGGGTTCGGCAGCTTATGTTCACAACACTTCTCATAAGTATGGGAAGTTGGGCCCAAGGGGTAAGAAGTGTATCTTTATAAGGTACTCTGAACACTCCAAAGGCTATGTGTTCATTGGAGAGCAGCCTGATGGGACTATATCTGAAATTGAATCACGAGATGCAGAATTTCTAGAAATGGATTTTCCGAGTAGAGGTGATGTTAGCAAGGATAAAGACTTTTATGAGATGGAGGAAGAAAATGGCGCACCTAATCAGATGGTTGAGACTGAGGAACCTATTCCTTTGGCTCCTATAGATAGTGGGAGTGACATACTTTCAAGTACTCTTCCGTCAAATGAAGAGTCACCTGTTCTTCAAATGCGAAGAAGTCAAAGAGGCAATATTCCACGTCGTCATTTTGAGATTGAGGGGAATGCTTTTATGGCTAATACGCAAGATCATGATGAACCTCGATCTTATCGAGAAGCTATATCATCTGCATTAAGTGAAAAGTGGAAAGTTGCAATGGATGAAGAAATGGAATCTATGAGGACTAATCAAGTCTGGGACTTGGTTGATCTTCCAACTGGGCGAAAAGCTGTTGGGAACAAATGGGTTCTCAAAGTTAAACGCAAGGCTGATGGTTCCATTGAAAGACATAAAGCTCGCTTAGTAGCCAAGGGTTACACACAGCAAGAAGGGATTGATTATGAGGAAACTTTCTCACCTGTTGTGAGATTTGCCTCGATCCGTCTTTTATTAGCTATTGTCGCACATTTGGATCTAGAACTATACCAAATGGACGTAAAAACGGCGTTTCTCAATGGAGAACTTGCCGAAGAGATATACATGGAACAACCAGAAGGTTATATTGAAAAAGGTTTTGAGCGCAAAGTTTGCAAGCTCAAACGTTCCATTTATGGCTTGAAACAAGCATCTAGACAATGGTATCTTCGGTTTCATCGAGCAGTCATTGATGATGGGTTTACGATGATCGAAGAGGACCATTGCGTGTATCTCAAAAGGTCCAATGGAAAGTTTCTTATCCTTTCAATGTATGTTGATGACATTCTACTTGCTGGGAATAATAAGGAGATGATTGTCGCCACTAAAAGGTGGTTGTCCTCTAATTTTGAAATGAAGGACATGGGAGAAGCAGCTTATGTTCTTGGAGTAAAGATCTTTAGAGATCGATCAAGAAAGCTTCTTGGTTTGTCCCAAGAGACTTACCTTAAGAAGGTTCTTGAATTATTCCAGATGAACAACTGCAAACCTATAGACACTCCTATTGCAAAAGGTGATGCTATTGGCCCTGAGCATTGTCCTACCTCTCCCGAGGAAATTGAAAAGATGTCCCGTGTTCCATACGCTACAGCTATTGGAAAATTGATGTATGCAGTTCAGTGTACACGACCAGACATTGCATTTGTAGTTCATGTTCTTGGTCGATACCAGTCAAACCCTGGATATGCACATTGGAGAGCAATTAAGAGGATCTTGCGATACTTGAGAGGCACATTGGATTACATGTTATGCTATGGAGGACCTGATCTTCACTTAGTTGGATACTCCGATGCTAGTTATGGAGGCGATCGTGGGAACCAAAGATCTACCTCAGGATATGCATTCTTGCTAAATGGAGGTGCCATCACCTGGCTAAGCAAGAAACAAACTTGTGTGACTTTATCCACGATGGAGTCAGAGTTTGTAGCATGTACATCTGCCGTCCAAGAATCTTTATGGCTAAAGAGATTCTTTGAGGATCTTAATCTTGTACCTCGTGCTTCGGATCCTGTGACAGTTTTCTGTGATAGCACATCGGCACTTGATTTTATCAAGGATCCCAAGTATCACGGCAGGACAAAGCATATTGATTTGAGGACATGCTTTATTCGAGAGAACGTAGCAAATAATGAAGTGGTACTAAAGTACTTACCTACCGATCAGATGATTGCTGATCCCCTAACGAAACCGATTCCTAGGGATGCATTTCAAAGACATGTTCGTTCATTAGGACTTCGTAGGGTTTGATGTACTTATGTCGTTTCAGTGTATCACTTATTATTTGGCTTATATTAGAAATTAATATCATTGGATATAATATTGGAGTTATTTATCATTCAATGCAAAAGACTTTCTATTTCCCACATTGTCTTTATTGGTATATGATAAATTGAGTTCACACAGTTATTAACTATAGCTACATATTATATATGTATTTTATAATTATATGTCTAACGGGTTGATTGGCTCTCTCACACGAGCAATCGCTTTTGGCGCTTTAGATAGCGAGCAATTGATGTTTAAAGTAAACAATCAGTTGGCGCTGAAAAGCGAGCAAAGATGAGATATTTCATTTATTTTCACTTTGGATAGCGAGCTATTGACGCTTCGGATTGTGGTCAATCGGCGCTTAGTAGTGAGAAAAATGATATGTTAATATATCGCCTTGGTTAGAACCAAGATGAGGTCAAGTATATTTGACCGAATATGGTAAGTCCCACTATCCATATTAACCTGGTAATTAACCGGATGCGAAATATCAGAGTTGGCGCTTAAAGAAGCGAGCAATTCAAGAATTCGAGTTAGGCACTCGAGGAGTGACTGAACTAAGATCCGCACGGTATGACTGTATGACATATACTCACAGTTGTGAGATTGTCTACCGTGACATGTTAAGCGAACGTAAAATTTCAAAATTGGCGCTTCAAGAAGCGAGCAATTTGAAGGTTTTAAGTTAGACACTCAGGGAGTGACTAGACTTGAGTTCACACAACAAGACTATTTAATTAGTAGGTTGTGAGAATATAACATGTGTTTTAGCGACAAAATAAAGGAGGTGAGAAAAATAATCCCTACTTTCTCACTGTGTGTTGTTCTTTTTTCTTATAAAGGATAAGACATTCCTTGATCCTTTTATTAAGTACTCTTTGTGATCTTTGACTATGTTACAAAGAGATGAATTAATGTTGCTACTTTGGTTTCATTTCCTAAAGTCTGGACTATGAGACTATATGGGGTGATTCTGGGAAAGCAGTTGATTCAGATTTGAGTAACATTAGGGCAAAGGGAAGATAACTTAATTTCACCCTGCTCTGCACTTATTGTCGACAACTATAACGTTTTTGAAAACGATATAGTAATAAGTGAGATGCAAAACATAAAAGGCCTAAAGGGGTTAAGTACGGTTTTCTGAGGGATCAGAGATACTTAACAAGGTGAAAATTAAAGTTAATCTGGGGTACTATGAGTTTGAGAGGTTGTAGCCTTAATGCAAAACTTAACCAGTTTAGCATGACGGCTCCCACATTGCATATTTTGTTAAAAGGGTTGATGTCTCTATTTTGGCCCTAACAGGTTTGATTTAGAGCTCCCGCATTGCAGGTAAACTCAGCGGTCGCACGATTCGGTGGCTAAACAAATTTTCAACTTACACGTTTGGACTTTATTGGCTTATATGATAACAACGTCGTCCTCGCCATGGGCGAGTGGGAGATGTTGGGTTATGGACCCAAATCGGAGCGCCCATGGAGCGGATGACCCGATGGGTATAACCCACATTGTTCATTGTCTAGATACAATGAACATGTGATCATAACCTCTCCATTGAAGCTATTGGGGGTTTCATGAGTTACATGGATGAGAGTTATATTGCTCTTAAACCTATTTGGGAGTTACATAGGTTACATTGCTCTTAATTCCTTTGGGAGTTACATGAGCTACTCTTCTTAGAGTAGTATAAAAGGAGAGCAATGCTGATCATTGTAGACACCAAGAAACCAAGCAACAAAAGTTATTTTGAGAGCAATATAGAGAGCTTCATATAAGCCATTAGAATAGTCATTCTAAAGCTTGAAAGTTTGTAGCTTCTAGAATTGTGGGAAATAATTTAGCACTCGTTAGTAGTCTAAATTATCGCTGAGAATTATTGTTCGTTGTGCACGAGATTCTAGCCGTTCGTTGTTGTGGGCATACGCTTCAAAGGTAATCGGAAATATGTAATTATTTTTTCGATTCATTTCCGCTGCATGTATGCTCTATATTATTACAATATTAGAGGACCTGCGGCAAATACTTGGCTATGGTGGCAATTCTAAAAAGAATGATAAGATGGAGTCTCTTTATGAGGAGCTTCAATTCATAAGAGCCTTCCTCTCTGCTTCAGAGGAGATATGTAATGAGCATGATCATGAAGAACTCAAAATGCTGGTGGCACAAATCAAAAGTGTGGCTTGTCAAGCCTTAAATGTTTTTGACATTTCTGTGCTACTTTCTCTCGGGCAAAACTATTTCGTTGATCATTCAGTTGGGCACAAATGCTTCATACAAGCTATTATGTCCATCAAGAATAAAGTGATGGATATTTACCGCAACAATTTGTGTAACACCCTTTCTAGACCTGGCAAACATGCCCAAGTCCGAGGACCGGTCCAGCCAGCCCAAAAAAAAGTGAGATACGAACTTTCATTTTTCAGTCAAAAAAAAGTTGGTCATTTTGGCCAGGCCCATGGCCCAAATTAAAAAAAAATCAAAAAAAATAAATACATCAATACATAAAAAAAAATATTAAAAATAACTTAATTCATTAATCGTTTAGATCAATTTATGGAACAAAACTTTTATTCATTTGTTCAAAATATTATTATCTCCAAACATATGACTATTAGATATGAAAGAACTTAAATAAAATAAAATTTAAAATATTATTGATTATCAAATGTTAATAAAAAATAATAATTAATTATATTTTTATATACTTGCACATAACAAAATATGTTATATGTATAATCAAATAATTGTCACTATATAAATACATACATGTGTAATGTGTTTATAGTATTATTCTAGCATTTTTTTAAAATTAGTCACTTTGTATTTAATTACAATTACTAGTTTTACATATTTAATCAAATAAATAATATTCACAATAGTTTATAAAGTTAAAATTATTTCTTAATTAAACGTAAATTTTTCAATATTTTTTGTTAATGAATACATTTTTATTGAATAAAATAAATTACATGCTATATTTAATAATCCAAAATTAAAACATCATGTTAAGTATAATAATTGTAAAAAATAAAATTAAAAAAAATTAATTAATAAAATAATCAAATGACCCGCGGGCCAACCCGACCAGTCCGGGCCACGGGCTAAAAAAATTTTGCCCAAAAAAATTTTGATCGTTTTGGATCGGCCTAGTCGCAGATTGACCCGTTTGGACTGACTCGTCCCGTTTGTCAAGTCTATCCCTTTCCAAAATAAAAAAAAAATTCCGCATAACACAACAAAAATAATACCAAAGCTCTAAACTGTCAAGAGCATAATCTTAATAAACAATAAGTGTCATAGGCCAAACAACCATTACTGTCAAATCGGTCCAAACCACAAACAAAGATTATTTATTACAATTCCAAATAACTCCAAAATATAAATTACAATATCATAGTCTAAACAAAATGTCTAAACTATTTGGAGAAAAATGAGCTTTCGTTACCTGTCGAAAGAAAAAAAAAACACAGTATGAACCAAATACCTAATACGGATATAGAGTGTAGAAAGAATGAACTGAAATAAATAACTCAATAAACTTAATTGATACGAACAAAATTATTACGACAAAATAATAGTCTGAATCAAATGGCTAGGTATTATTTCATACCGACCTCAAAATAAAATAGAAATATATCTTGTCATTAGAGTCGACTCTCAAAAGCTCGGGTCAGATCATCCAATAGGATTGCCGGAGATAGGGACACAAAGATGGGGCCTAGTAAACCGTTGATATTATCTTACAATACCTAGAGAGATAAAAAATTTCAGCCTTGTGTAGCTATATATTTGACCTAAAGGAGACATCAACTGGGCAAATATTTAAATGGGAGAGTTTGTAACACTCCAATCTCACATCAGTTAACATGAGATACTTGGATATGTATATAAAAAGTCAAGTTGGGATAATACCTATAGTCATAATCTTTTGGATAAACTAAGATGACCTAAGAAAATATTATTAAGACAGCGCAAGAGTTGTTACAATTATATCATCTTCTTTTTGAGAATTTTCAATTGTGGGAATGGCTGGAATTGCAAAGACAACTTTGTACATCACTTTTGTGTTATAATTTGATTTGGATTCGAAATTTGATCGGGTTATTATAATTGTATCATCTTCCTTTGAGAATTTTCGATTGTGGGAATGGCTGAAATTGGGAAGACAATTTTGGCTAGAAAAGTATACAATGATCCTTGCATTGTACATCACTTTTATGTTCGGGCATGGACTTATGTCTCTCAAGTGTATAGATTTATGTTCGGGCATGGACTTATGTCCCTCTAGTGTATCGAAAGAAGGATTTGTTGATACGGATTCTAAGTTGCATTGTCAAGAAAGAAGATGATATATGTGGCTTAAGTGAAGAAAGGCTGGTAGAAGAATTGTATTAATTCCTTCTCATATTCTATAACTTGACAGTTTAGCACTTGTGGCAGCATTTTGAAATTTTTTAGCATACTAATTCAGATTTGACTACTTTTGATCAATCATATGTTTGTTCAAGGAAGAAAGAAGAATCGAACATTTAGAAGTCTAACAAAATTAAGAAGAGGATGCTCACTAACTCCATCAACATACAATCAAATTAACATGACCTAATGCCCTGAATCTTATACAACAGTAAAACAATATAAATTATAGACTAAAGTTGGATGAAAAGGTAAGATTAACCCATCTCAGAACTTGTATCACTGTATAAAGAGAGTACCGGATTCAAGAGAAATTAACATTGAAATAGTCAAAACTAAGATTAATAAAATCTAAAGTTTTAAAGTAAGGTCTGGTGAGGATGAATCTGCTTGAGGTGTTGGAGCCATGGTCATAAAATTAATGTTTGAATTTCGTCATAATTCAAATCCAGAAAGATTACCACTAGTTCCCTGTTCTATTTATCTAAAATTACCAGGCCAAAACAGCTCTGCTTCATCATCCTCCTTAGCAATCCACAATACCTTTGATCAAATCTTGCTCCACCTCTGGTTCTATGTAAAGGAAGACTGTCCGGCAGGACAATTTCCCGGTGAACCAAGGCATGAGCTTCAATGCCTAGAGACCTAAATGCAGAACCATGTAGGGGCAAACATGTCAAGCTTGCGTACCTAATTGTTAGCACTCCCATCCACATGGCCCGCTTTGCCATCGTCCTATCTCTTTTGTGAGCATTTTGATGCCCTCCCAGAACATGCGACCTGTAAAATCTGCGCCTGCAATAATTGCAAGAAAAAACCCTGGGCGTTGTTCCTGATGGCATATGAGCAGCGAGGTCGCTACTATTGTCCTCATGCATAGCCTTCATCTCGGCATCACAAGCGTTGAATCCAAGGGTTAAGTCAAGAGTAGTCAGTCCTGGATCAGCTTGAAGCAGTATGGGATTCGTGAGGCACGAAGAAATGGTGGTGCTGAGATTAGACGGACCGAGAGACATTTCTTGGATCGATACATTGGAGGCTATTTTGCAGCTGACTTCAGACTCATCTTCAGATTCAAAGGTTTCATTTGGAGGCTTCATGTTGGGCAGAGCAGTTATGTCAGATCAGATGGTAACCGGCGGGGTGATTTATCAAACCGAGAGCAATGGTTGCCAAATCTTCATCTGCAGCTATGGAAAAAGGGATAGTTTATAGATGGGGAGATTCTAGCCTTTTATTAAAGAATCTCAAAATACCTATTTGACAAAGAATTTGGAATCTAGATTAAGAGTCTTTTACAAAAGACTCCCATTTCAGATAAATAAACAGTTTAAAGTTCGAGTTAATTGTACTTCATGTATAATGTAGTAAAGCAAAATCAGTGGACATATAATAAGTCCTCTTCTGAAATTCGTTCCCCTATGGACATAACTTCTATTATCAATAGCTGCTGAATCTCCATATGCCTGGGCTCCGTTGAACTTTCCCTACAGAACTACATTACCTCATGGCACACCAACTTGGCACGCATGTATTTGTGTACATAATAACTATAACTGGATGGCAGGAGATATCATCCAACATACAAACATATCTATGTTGAATTAATAATACCCAAGTTCCACCATCTGATAAACATATTAAAATATAAAATCTCAATAAATATTCACATGAACAAGGGAACTCATGTGAAAAATTATATATGCCTGTACAGTAAGAGCAAAAGATGTTCCTTTATTCTCATATAAGCGCATAATCATCATAGCTTCCGCTAAACATTTTCAGCATACCTCGTAACCAGTTACTTGTCCATCTCTTGGCTCTTGCCGGATGAATTCTACACCTATTGTTAGTTTATGAGACTCTGCCTGAAATGGAGGGAGTACCATACTTCAAACAAGTAATGGAAAGTTGAAGGGAAATCAAATACGCAACAATTCATTAAAATCAATAAATCATAGTTCTCAAATCAAGTCGAAAATCCATATCTAAAGAAACCCTAAAATAATTAACATTTAAATGGTCTAGGTAGAAATTTTATACCAGTAAAGCATAAAGTAAAACCCTAAAGCACAAGAAGTAACGACTAACAATATAATCAACCATTAAACTTATTACAGGAACTCCACAATCCACTGTAATTAACTCAACTTAACAACCTCATCTAAATGACAAATCACCTATAGAGGATAATCGAATGAAAAAGAGCAACCCAGACTACCATACGATCAAAACACCAAAACAAATTTTGAAAGATAATTAAGAGAGAGAGAGTTCTATACTTGGTATCTTGAAACTTCAGAAATCAGCTTCAATCTTCTAGATGAGTAATATTACCAGGAGAGCAATATTACCAGGATACAATACAGGATTGTTTGTATTTTATTATGAGTAGTATGTTTACCAAATAAAAATAACCACAAGTCCCCAGCAAAAGGATATATATAAGTCTCTGTCATGCAATCTTCCTATGTTTCATCCACTAGTGAAAAACAAGGATCTACTCCATTAAAAAAGATTGTCAAATGGAAACCCATAACTTTCCCATCTTCAAATTTTGGTCTGCAAAATGAGAAGCAAAGCAGAGAGACCCGTGTACCCCATAGTATCATGTACTTCACTAACTCACCACCAGGCAATTAACACTACTAGACACCCACAAGCTCTCCATTATATTTTCCTTGATTCAGTTCATTACTAATCTAACTCGTGGTAAGAAACTAAAACAACACTGGAACTGGCAAAATGGGTGTGAAAACTCATTGGGCCCATATTTTTTCATATTAAATGAGCTTGAGTCGATAATTATAAAATAAAAATTATACCCACACAAATAAGTGGGTGAATTTGCGTGGTTCATTGGACCCTAATTATATACTTATTTAAAAAACTTAATTCATTTTAAATTTTATTTATTATATTTTCAAATAATTTTACTCTTTTGAAAATTTTGTATTTTTTCTTTCTAAAATATTTACTTTATCTTTCTAAAATTTTTACTGTCTCAAAAATATTTACTTTTTAACTTGAGTTTATATTGATTATTTTTCGTATTTCTGCTTAACATGTTAGTTTTTTTTTCAATAGCACAAAAACTTAACCCAAGGTAGAAGCACAAGCTTTACTGTATCGAAGAGCCAACGAGCATGATTTTGCCATCAAACCATAAATATTTTACCCCTTGCTTTCCCGGTGGTAAAACCTGAAGCATATTGCAAGTTTCACATGCAAGTCGGTGAAGGAATAAACCAATTATATCTCTTTCCTTGGAGAAATATTTATACCTCTGCAATGTGAACAATAAAGGATACTGAATTTCAGTATGATGACCTAGCTTCAGGCCCATCATTACACAAGTTTAACCATTGAATAAAACTGTTCATGTATTGTCATCACTCTGTCACATAGTTAAAGCAGCACTACTCGATCATGGCAAAGTTTGCGTGATCTACGGTTATCAATCTTAATGCATTTTAAATATTTGATGAGTAAGTATTCACTAATGGGCCAAAGAGTTTACCGTTGACAATTTTCTTTTAAAATGATAATCAGCCTTACAAAAATTAAGAAAACGTTGTCTAGCTTCAATATCTCCGTCAATTATCAAGAATTTTAGAATAAACCACCATGGAATTTGGTTCAAAAGTGTTACAAAAATTTTCTGAAAATGATATAAATTTAGAAAGTATTCGACCTTGTTTAACACATTAGCTTCATTGAGTTGGGTGGATTGTGCAACATAAATAGTAATTAGTTTCATATGAAATATTCTGCGTGGTATAATTTTGCTGAGAAAATATGGATATTTATTTATTTGATAAAAAACAAATGAACGACTTCATGCACCCTAAATTAAGCATAAACAAAAAGTCCATGGGCCCGATGCCCAATTTGGTTTGGCCTGAACTTGGCTTAAAAAGCCTTGCCCTGATCAAAATTTAGACTGAAGCCCTTAGTAGACCACATTTTTTTCCTTCGAGCCTAACCTAGTATGACCTGAAAAAGACTTGAGATTAGCCTTGTCTGAGGCTTGGGAGACCTGGTCAACCCCATGCCCAACCCAACTCCAACCCCTATCCCTACGCCTACCCCTACCCATACCCAATACAAAAAAAAACTTAGACATTTACCCTTAATTCAACGAAAAATTATTAAATAACTTCTAAAATATTTGTTATTATTTTAATATTTATAATAAAATAATTTATTTTAAATAATAAAATAATAATATATAAATAATATAAAATATCAAGAGCATAGTCCAATGGTACCAGTCCAAATAAGACCAAACAATCCGTTTATGCATGCCTGCCCCCGAATAATTAGTGGAAGGGAGTAAGGTAGCAAGAGGACTGCAGGAGCACGTGGTTGCATTATTACAAATTATAAAAAAATGATAATTTTATATACATAATATTTAAATATTACATCTATCTTTATTATTAAAAAATAAAATATATCATATATTTTAATATTATATTTTATTTTTTAATAATTAAAGTAGATATAATATTTTAATATTATATTTAAATATTGTGTACTTATATTTATGATTATAAAAATAAAATAAAAAAAAAGGGACTAAGTTACGGTCGGAAAATAATGGTACGTTCTGTTTCACCAATTTAATACCAAGTGCAAGGTTGGAGTATTGACAAACATGCCATATATACGTGTGGCTGCAAACAAACTATTAATAGTTTCAAGCCAGTTCTAATAATATGTTTTCTAGTTAATCAAAATGTGTGAAAATTAAAAATACAATTTAATAATTATAGCAAGAGAAGTGAGAAACTTGCCTTCCGTATATAGATAACTGCAACAAGTGCCTGCAGGTTGTTGAAAATAAAACCACCATGTAAGAAGTGCTTAATTGGTTCGTGAAAATAATATTATGTACCCTCAACTATTAGGCTAGGCCGTAGTCGTAGGAGTAGATACAGACTGTTTACTTTTGTATACGTTTTCTTGACCCCGGCAATTCCACTGTTGTAAAAATGGACGCTATTATGTAGTATATTTTACTGGTCCCTGCATGCAGCGCAGGCATGCCTGCACCTTTTCTATTCTAAACTTTATTGCGCAAGTATATATATATCAAAGTAACATGGCCAATAAATTAATAAGAATCCGTCTTCACCCTCTGCGTCTGTACAAAATTCCTTATTTTGTCTGTATACATAATAATTAAATATTATATTTATTTATATTATTAAAAAATAAAATATAATACGAATTTTAATATTATACTCTGTTTTTTAATAATATAAATAAATATTATATTTAATTGTTATATATTTTTAATTATTCTTTCTACTCATTAATTTAATTTACTTGATTTATGTTTGTAGTATGTATTTCTCTCTTTTTAAGATATAGCGCATGCACTCGAATTAATTTTAAGCCCACGAAAATTTCTCCCTCTGCCCTCCTATCCGTTACTTTCCGGTTTCCATGCACTTTCAATTAAGTTGCACCCTATTCGGACAGGGAGTTGGAATATTTTCGCTAATTTAGGAGGAGTTATTTCATATTTTTGGAGTATAATTATTATTTGTTTTATTTTCTCACATGAAAGTGAGTTTTATACGAGTTTTATTATGTGTAACCCTCCTTTTTATATAAAAAAATAAAATAAACTATAGCTATATTCTTAGAGCGTTGCATAATTTTTCCTAATTTAGCTCTGTAATATTTCCACTACTCATAAGCAGGCCTTTGACCTATTTGCTTCCTACACAAAAAGTGCTACCAAACCCAATCCATTTGGCTCGAGACTTGTTAGTACACAGTGTTTCAGAGCAAGATTTGACTTTAAAGAAAAAATATACTTCTTCGTTCTATATTATTGTTAATTTATTAAAATTAATTTTAAAAAAAATAAATTTAAAATAATATAATTTTTTAATTTTTTAATTAGTATAATGATGAATGTTATTTTTAATAAGTCATCTTAATTTTAATTTTAAAATATTTTAAATTAATTTTTAAAAAATTAATAATAATCATATAATTTAAAAGAGAAGAAATATAAAACAAAACAACACATCAAATTTTTTAAAATTTTCTACTTTATATTATCAATAAATTATTTACTCTGTAGTGGGACGACGTATATAGAAAATGCATCCATCGATACTTTGGTACTATATGTTACAGGACACGCCAATAGCGCCTATCAATTACTTATGGTACAGATCTTTGACAAATAAATAAATTGTACTATTATATTTGTAGTTAATCCTTTAACATATAAATATAAAATCAAATAACGAATATTATTTGATTTTTCAAATATCATTTTTTCTTTATAAATTCGATACACACGTTTATTGCTGTGCCAAACATATTGATATTGAAAGAGACATTAAGTGGTCTAGCAGATAAAGTTTTAAAGTTAAAGAAATTACAAATTAACAAGTGTCTTAGACTATTAAGAACAATAATAATAATTTAATAGACAAATTTCAACAAGAGACTAAAAAAAATTTGATATTATAACACTAAAAATCATGATTTTGTCGAGTATCAAGTGCCAAAAGTTCAAATATTCTTAAAACTCCACTATACAATTCACTAGAAAATAGAATTCTTGATAAGTTATTTGAAAAGGAACTCAAAGCAACTTAGCAAGAACTTTATCTACAAACATTTCTTTGTTTTTATACATCTTTGTGATCTCTTGTAATATTAAGTGTGTGTAATTTGAACGATTCTTAGTGAATTATTCTTGTAATAGTTCATAGTGAACTAAGATTTTTGTAATATTGACAATTCTTAATGGATTATATTTACTTGCGGAGTAGAAGAAATGATTATAAGACTTTTAAGCTCAAAACTTCTTAAAATTCTTGTGCTATTTATTTTTCTACATTTTTACTTTTCTAAAATATAGAATTTGTCACTCTACGATCTTATCTCTGTGATTAGTCTTCACAATTGTACTAAATTCATAATTTTAATTGTATTATTTAATCTATCAAAGGGATTTCTAAACATTTTTCACTATACTATTTAAATTAAATCAACTTATTTAATTATTTGATAACTTAATTTTTTTATAAAAAAAAATTAAAATAATCTATTCAACTTCCTTATACTATGAAAAATAATACATATAATTTTATATATTCGACTTATGTACGGAAATGTACAGTGTGGAAGATTATGGTAGGATCTCAAATAGATTTGATAAGATTATGCTAAGAAATTTGAATTTTGACTTGGAGTAAAGAGGATTTTTTGTACAAGACATAAAGTCATCGGATTTAGATTCCCTAACCATAAAAATTTGGTTGGATTTATAAAATGGAATAACTTTAAGAGAATTTTCATTATGCTAAACTTTTTATCATAATTAATGTATACTCCATTACAAAAATTATAATATATATTTTTAAAATAACAATTTTTTAAGAATTCTTTGATATTATTATATGTATCACTGTTATTAGCTACGAATTTAATAATCGTGGGATAATGCTAAAAATTATAGTAGAAGCAAAATAATAATAATCTAGAAATATTATGTTATTTTATAATTTTAAATTAAAAAATATATTTATAATTTTAAAACGAATGGAGTATCATTAAATATCAAAGCAAATCTGTTCAAGTTCTTTCGGTTACGAAAAGAAGAAAAGGCTCTCTAGTTGCAAGTATACAACCTCTACTCCGAAATTATGCTCATAAAAATAAAATTAAAAATATTTTAGAGATTCTTTTCGTTTCTTGAGTATCAAATTTTATAAATTCACATGGGTATTGCCCTTTTTCATTTTATTACCGTATAAACTTTTTTTAGCAAAATAATCTATATATTGTTTAATGTTATTTTAAATATAATTTTTTTTTTATTTTTTGCTAATTATTTTAAATATAAATTTGCATATTACATAAAATTAAAAATAATAAAATATAAAAATATATAAATCTTTTATTTAATATTTCACATTTTATATATATTCGTATCCGCATCCGTATCAAATAATCATTTGGAGCCTTGGTGGCTTAAAAACATCGTCCACACAACCGCAACAAAATACCATCATCCAAGTCAGAGACTCAGAAAGAAATGGACAAAGTAGACATAGTCAAAGCCAATGGTAGTGAAGTTTCAAAGAAATTTAACCTTCGGGATTAATATTACCAGCCAATGAAACGGCTAAGGTGATCCGAGATGGGACCACAATACAGCATAAACGCCGAGGGGGAAAATGGAGAAGAGGGCTGGGCTTTGCCGCCCTCCTGCATGTACGATGTCGGCCATGTGAGCAGATATGGTGTTGGCCATGTGAGTGGGGGATAAGATAGGATCCAGAACAGGAAAACATATATTAACTTTTATTCCAATGGAAAGGTGATGGCTTGCGCCTGGCTACTAACATATGATATGGCCGACACACACAATACTGATCTCACTTAATAATATAAATACGATTTCATTTAAGTTTTGCAATTTATAATTAACAAGTATTATAAATAGTAGTTTTTTTAGTTAATATACAGTAATTATATTTATTTATATTAAAATTAAATAATTTTATATCAATTTTTAAAATTATAGGATTTTGATAAATATAACCTAAAAAAATAAAAATATACCTCTAATTAAAACGGATAAAGTATTAACTCGAATTACATATTTTAATACCAAGGGCCTTGAAGAAAATTTGAGAAAGGAGACAGGACCGGAGGGAAATTAGGGAAAAACTAGAGGTCGCTAGAAGAAGGAGACCATGAGAAAGTAAGGGAAAGTTGGGAGAAATTTAATCTTTCTTGCATAGCGAAGAGAGAGATTTATTTTTAAATCATCACATTTGCTCAGCCAAACTTATCCGATCTTATTAAAAATAATAATCTCATTTGACTTTTTTCTTTCTACTTATGTATGTGAAAATATATTTTTTATAACTGAATTCAAGATGACTAAAACATGAAATTTTGAATTTAGTTGTGGTATTGAACATGCACAAAGAATAATCACAGTAAAAGTTGACGATTTGGGTTGTTAAAAAATAGTTTTTGTATAAAAACAACTACAGGCTAAAAGCATAAATAATAAAATATATATATAATTATTGGAAGAATAAAAACGTACTAATATTTAATATAAGGTAAGTTGAGATGTTCATGGCCTCTGATTACAGCTGTATTTATACTTTTGTCAGCAGCTCTGCTATAACGCATCCGAAACTAATTAGAATTAAAAATCTTGATCAAAATTTATTGTGACTGTGATATTGACTGGGTCAATTCTTATAATTGCCAAAAGACATTGTAATGAGTCTGTCCCCATATCGAACCTACTATAATGTATAAAAAAATAGGTAAACTCCAATATCGGACAATGAATAAATGTGGGTCAATGTAAACTCGGGTCCTAATTAATTATATCTCAACAGTATTCGAATTATAATCTGTTTGAAAATATAAAAAGATACCTAT
This sequence comes from Hedera helix, assembly GCA_947179155.2. Taxonomy (NCBI): domain Eukaryota; kingdom Viridiplantae; phylum Streptophyta; class Magnoliopsida; order Apiales; family Araliaceae; genus Hedera; species Hedera helix. The sequence continues at coordinate 38,247,159 of OX359281.1, forward strand.
AGTTTTTGTTATACTATAATTTTATATATATATATTTTTTAATTTTGAATGCATTCGATAATATTCCATTATTATACCCCTGAAAAACAATATGATATGAGGAGCAGCGGTGGGTATTTGGCAATGCTAGAGGACAAAGAAAGCAATGGCGTGTGATGGTCCCCATGCAATCTTCTCCTTATTCCAGCCAAAGATATCCATATTTTGCCTATTCGGACAACAAAAATTCTGGGGGCGACCGAGAGTGACGATCAAGAATGATGACCGATCGTTTTAAACAGTGTAAATTTTTTTTTATATTGATTGTCAATTTTATATCTAATTTTATCGATATCAAAAATTAAAAAAAAATAGAACTCACAATCATCACTCTGATCGTCAAAACTGACCACGGAAGAAGGATTCTTTGGAGAAACCAACATATCCTACTGTTCTTTAAACAATTCAATTCAATGCCAAGAGCTTCGCTATATCGCAACCAACTAACAAACATCATCAAATTAAATCAATTACTATTAGTATTACAATAGGAGAAAAATAAATAATTAGGTCATATAGATCATCACCAACATGTTGTTCTTGTTGCCTTCATCCTAATTACATCATCAAATTTTACACAATTTTTTTCCATCAACAAATATACGTTTTTACAATTTTATTTTTCAAAATTAGAACTAAATCTTCATTTCCTAATATCTAAAATTTCATATTACTAATATAAGTTTCTTTTTTAATATTAAAATCAACATAATTTTAAAGTAAAAATAGTTGAGATTGAATCCGAAAATAAACCAAAAGCTAAAGTTTAGGATCTTTTCACAAACCGATTAATTTTTTTTCTATAATTTTTTTTAAAGTTCAATACATTTTGTTTGAACATTATGGGAGAGGCATGCTGATACAGTAAGGTTGCATAAAAGAATAAGTATAAGTGCACGACATTCAAACTCAATATTTAAACACTATATTCATCTTAATTATTAAAAAGTGGGGCATGACATTAAAATTCATGTCATGTTCTATTTTTTAATGGTTAAAATAGATGTGTTTGATGTTATATTTAGATATTGTATATGTATACTTGTCTTGCATATAATATGGAGAAATCTTATTTATTTTATTTTTTAAAAAAGAAAGAATCTTTCTATTTATTTATATTTTTTGAAGTAAAAAAAGGATCTCATCTAAGGATAATAATTAATTTAGCTTATATATGGATTTCATACTTTATTAACTCTAAAATTAACCATCTAAACTGTAGTTAATGTTAGAATTTTTTTTTGAGGAAATCTTGGCATACTAATAATTTATAAATAAAGGCAACTACATTTTTCAATACAAGATGTGGGTCATCCGGTATTTATTATAATGAAAATTTTAATTGTCCTCGACTAATAATTAGTATGCACAGATTTATTCAAAGGACAAGTTTATTTTCAAATATTTAAATATAAAATTAATCACTATATTTATTTTGATCATTAAAAAATAGAATATAGTACAAATTTTAATTTAATATCTTATTTTTTAATAATTAAAATTAATATAATATTTAAATATTATGCACTTATAGTTATTCTTATTCAAAAGATTCTCATTGCCCCAACTAGAAATTAGTTACTGTTAGGAAAAAGGATTCTAATTACCCAACTAGTACTCCCCCTATTTATAATGAAATATATTTTGATTTTTAAATTAATTTGTAAAATTTTGAAATTAATATAAATTTATTTGATCTTAGTAAAATAATAATTATTTTAAACTAACCCAAAGGTACTGTTTAATGTCAAACATGTCACACGCGTAAATAAGTTCATAGTAATTTATTATTTATATTTAGATGACTTGTCTGAGAAGATTGATTTTAATTATTTTTAGATTCATTATAATCTATAAATTCGAAGAAACTTATTAGTTGGCTAATTACTATTTTTAATCATTAGGTTGTAAGTTTGATTCTTATTATGTATTTTAATTTGTGAGATTTTCTTTTCTCTTTTATTGTGAGTTTTGCATTTTTATTCATAGATTATGAGATATACTTAATGTTGAGAGATTTCAAAATTGCTGAGATTATTATAAGCCATTGATAATATTAGTGAAATAATTATTCTGTTAAAATAATAACTATTGTTAAAAGATCAAAGTATTATAAAAATAATTATAAAATTATCGTTAAATTTATATTTATTTTAATATTATAAATATTATTATGATATTATTAATAATTTTATTATACAATATATTATATTCATGTTCGTATCTTTTCAAAATGAGTGTTCAAAAGAAAGAAAAAAAAGAAAAAAAGAATAAGGTTCTACACTTTTTGTCTCTCGCCAATAGACCCATTGGGATTGTAAATGTATACACTTGGTAACCGGTAAGGCTAACCCGATTGAAGCTGGTCCATTCAAATTTAGATCAATTTAAAGTTTACTTTATTTTTATTTATAAGGATTATTATAATTTTGAAATTATAATTTTAAAGTATGAATTTTAATTTCAATATTATATTTGTTGATAAAAATTAAATTTGGGATAAATATATTAATCTCAAGTGTCTTATTTGTTTTTAAATTTGAATTTGGGACTATTAGTCCATAGATTACAAAAGGATAAATATACAAACACAACAACCGGTGAAAACATCCAGACGCTACATTCATTCTTACTATTAAATTGTGTTGTGTGGTATTGAAATCAATACGACACAATACCATTTAATAGTGAGGATGAGTGTAGTATTTTTTGTTTTGTCCAGTTGTTATATTTGTAAATTTATCCTTATAAAGTGACTTAATATGAGGAACTGTTTAATATCATATTCAAATAAGTATTATAATCTCAAGACTATTTAATCTTATGATTAATAATCTTTGAATCGTAATCTTATAGATTATAATATCATAAATCATAACTTCGGGATTATAATATTTACAAACAAATATGACCTAAGAATTTTGTTAAGTATTGATGACAAATTTATGTTGACTTATAATTAAAATTTTTATTAATATATATTATATAAAATTATATTAAAATCTCGCTTATTACACATTTATTTAATTAAAATCAACATAAGAATTCATGATATGTATTATTTTTATTAACTTAACTCCTGTAAAAATTAATCAAAGTTTAACTCGATAAAACACACCTCAATTTGACTTGTGTTTATTTACAACCCTACAACACACACTTGAATTAGCAAAGGCAAAACATATAATCTATTCACTAAAAATGACACGTTTTATTTAATACATTATCAAATTTTTAATATTTTAAATTATTATATTAAATTAATTAAAATATTAAAATTGAACCATTTTGTTAAATTAAATGGACAATTGTTAGTTCTTTTCCTACGTGGCAATATGAAAATAAAATAAAAAATGACATGGTATAAAAACAGACACATCATAATAAATTTTTAATACTTACATGAAAAAAAAATATTTTAATAAATTGAGAGTATATAGTAATTCAAAATAAAATATATAAAACTAAAATTATTTTAAATAAAATAATAAAATTCTAAAAATACAAAAAAAAAATCTTTAAATTAAAATAAGCTTGAAAATTTACAATAAAATAATTTAAATAAAAATGTTAATTTTTAAAAATATAAATAAAATTAAAATTAATTTTTAAAAATACAAATAAACTTAAAAAATGACAATAAAAAATTCAAAACAAAATAACAATTTTTTTACAACAAATAAAATTAAAATAAACTTAAAAATTATAACAAAAAATATAAAATAAAATAATAATTTTTTTAATAGAAATTAAATTAAAACAAATTTGTTTGACGATCCATTGTATTCCCAAATTCTCTCTCCTCCAGCCTTCACCTTCATCATCATTATTAGTACACTCGATGTGGACTTAGTTGCTTTCATTGGAACGATTGATTCTCTCTTTGTTCCTCTTTGCTCCAGTGGCTAGGAATTTTGTGGATTTTTCCCTACGATTTTGGGACCGATTGTTTAGGGTTTCAGGTTTTCTTTTGTCGCTTCTCTATCACTGATTATCTGGACCGATTTGTTATCTTAATTCCTCCATTCTCTGTCCTTGGTTCAAGGATTTTAATTAGGGTTTCTTTATTTTGAGTATGTTTCCATGTTTGGGACTATCTGTGCTGATTCTTTTCTACCATACCTAATTCGTAGGGTTTGGTTATGGCTTTGTTTTTGTTTATGGATTGTGTCTGTTGGGGTCTTTTCATTTTACTTTAGATGGTGCTTTGGGTTTTGCTTTAACCCCTTATGGATTCTCAGTTGCTCTGTTTTGGGTGCTCCACTTCTTCTTCTTCCTCCAGCGATGCAGAGCATGGGGCGACGAGGGTTACGGCGGCGTTCTGGGTTACCTCCGACGATTCTCAGTTACTCTATTTTCTCTCTCTAGAAAGCAAATGAAAATTTGGGAAAACTTACATTCAGTTTCGATTTTTGTAGAAGCTTGATGATTGGAGAATGATAAAGAAAAAAATTAATGGCTGCAATTGTTAACACTATTGACTTTTCTCTATATAACTTGAATTGGGTCGAATCTGGTTTTGCTATGTCAGTATAAGGAATCCAGATTTTCTTATTGAAGGATTTTAATAATATGTATGTTATCACAAGTTTACACAAATACAATAACGAGAACCAAAAATCATACCCTCGGAGTGTGATCTTTTGGTGCGGAAGAACTCGTACGGTTGAAAAAATCAAAGTCAAACCCAAACAGTCGTCTCCGAACTACAGAATGAGAACGGAGAATAAATTCACGATCCGTCACAAATTTGGGAATTCAATTGTTATTTTAGGAGAACTGTGGCTTAATCAATATCCAGTATATTGATAATTGATGATGGGATAATCTCAGATGAACTGAGGTCGTGAGTTTTATAAGCGTAGTGGTTTAACACACTCCCTATAAAACCTCCAACCACTCAGTCAACTTAACGTTATAATTATAACGTTATAATTATAACGTTAAAGACTGAGTCTCAATAGCTATCTGACTAACAACCAAATGGGTCGGACCCTCCATGGGCGTCCCATTTAAATATCCAAGATCCAACATCTCCCACTCGCCCATGGCGGGGACGACGTAATCATCACAACTGCTAAAAATTAGCTCAAACCAAAATAACATGTATTCATATTTGCCGGATCGTGTGACCGTTGAGTTCATCTGTAATGCGGGAGCTCTACACCAAACCCGTTAGGGCCAACATAGAGGCATCTACCCTTTCAAGAAAACAGTGCGGGAGCTCTCACGTCAAACTCAATTAGTTTACGTAGAGACTACAACCTATAAACTCATAGTACCCCAGACACATTTGAATTTCACTAGGTTAAGTATCTCTAATCCCTCAGAGAGCCATACTTAACCACCTTTGGGCCCAAGTCCATTTCGTATCTCGCTTATTACTATATCGCTATCGAAGCGCTATAGTTGTCGACAATAAGTGCAGAACGAGGTGAAATCAAATTATCTTCTCTTTGCCCTAATACTATTCAGATATGAATCAACTGCTTTCCCAGAATCGGTCCTTAGAGTCTCATCAATCTTGACCTTAGGAATCGAAACCAAAGTAGCAACACTAATCCATGTCTTTGTAGTATAGTCAAAGATCACAAAGAGCACTTGATGTAGGAATAAAGATTTTGTCCTACAGGACTCACACGGTGAGGAAACAGGGATCCATTCACTCACCTCCTTTACATGGTCGTTAAGCATATGTAACACTCTCACAACATACTATTCTATAGCCTTGTTGTGCGGACCTTAGTCTAGTCACTCCTAGAGTGTCTAACTCGAACGTTTCAAAAATGCTTGCTTATCAAAGCGCCACATTTGAAATTTCGCGTCCGGTTATCATGTTATGGCAGACAATCTCATCTATATGAGCATATGTCATATGGTCATGCCATACGGATCTTAGTTCAGTCGCTCCACAAGCGCCTAACTCGAATTTCTAGATTGCTCGCTTTCCCAAGCGCCAACTCTGAAACTTCGCATCCGGCTATCAATACAGGTTAATATAGATGGTGGGGCATTCTATATTCAGTTAATCCAAATTAACTTCATCTTGGCTCATGCCAAGGCGACATAATATTTCATATTGCTCGCTATCAAGCGCTAATTGATTGTTATCCAAAACATCAAAATTCGCTACTCAAAGCGCCAAGGGTGATTGCTCGTGTGAGTGAGCCAATCAACATGTTGACATATATTTAGTGTGTGCATATCCAATATGCATAATAACTGTGTGAACCATTAATATTTATCATATGCGCTAAAATAACACAATCATAAGTAGGAACAAATGAATCTCGCATAAACGATAAATATCTCGATACAACAATGAATATCTTTAATACAAGCCAAATAATGAGTGATATACAATAAAATAAGAAAGTACATCAAACCCTACGAAGCCCTAACGAACTAACATGCCTACAAAAAGCATCTCTCGGTATCGGTTTCGTCAAGGGATCCGCTACCATAAGGCCAGTGGGCATGTACTCCAATATCACCTCATTATTTGCTATGTTCTCTCTAATGAAGTTCATCCTCAAGTCAATGTGCTTCGTCCTACCGTGATACTTAGGGTCCTTAGTGTAACCTAGGGCCGCTGTGCTATCACAGTAAACAGTCACAGGATCTGAAGCATGACGGACGACTCCAAGATCCTCGAAGAATCTCCTCAACCACATGGCTTCCTGAACAGCTGACGTACATACTACAAACTCTGACTCCATCGTTGAAAGAGCAACACAAGTCTGTTTCTTGCTACACCAAGTAATGGCTCCACCATGTAGCAAGAATGCATATCCTGAGGTCGACTTGCGCACCCCTTGGTTACCTCCCCAACTAGCATCAGAGTAACCAATCAAGCGCAGGTCCGGTCCTCCATAGCACAACATGTAGTCCAAAGTACCTTTCAAATATCGCAAGATCCTTTTGATTGCCCTCCAATGAGCAATTCCAGGATTTGATTGATAACGACCGAGATAACCGATTGCATATGCTATATCAGGCCGAGTACACACAACTGCATACATTAGCTTTCCTATAGCACTGGCATACGGGTAGTGGGACATTTTCTCAATTTTCTCGGGAGAACTAGGGCATTGCTCGGGTCCAATGGCATCGCCTTTAGCGATAGGAGTGTCTATGGGTTTGCAGTTGCTCATTTGGAATTGCTCCAGAACCTTCTTAAGGTAAGTCTCTTGAGACAAACCAAGAAGCTTTCTTGAGCGATCTCTATAGATCTTAACTCCAAGAACATAAGCTGCTTCTCCCATGTCCTTCATCTCAAAGTTAGAGGACAACCACCCTTTGGTGGTAACAATCATCTCCTTATCGTTCCCAGCTAGTAGGATGTCGTCGACATACATCGATAGGATAAGGAATTTATCTTTGGACCGTTTAATATACACACAATGGTCTTCATCGATCATCGTAAACCCATCACTAATGACGGCTCGATGGAATCTCAGATACCATTGCCTAGATGCTTGTTTCAAACCATAGATAGAACGTTTGAGCTTGCAGACTTTGCGCTCTTGTCCTTCTATGATGAAACCCTCAGGTTGATCCATGTATATCTCCTCAGCTAAATCTCCATTGAGAAAAGCTGTCTTAACGTCCATTTGATATAACTCCAGATCCAAATGCGCGACAATTGCTAAGATGAGGCGAATTGAGGCAAACCTCACAACCGGTGAGAAGGTTTCCTCGTAATCAATTCCCTCTTGCTGGGTGTAGCCCTTGGCTACAAGACGAGCTTTGTACCGATCGATGGAACCATCCGCCTTGCGTTTGACTTTAAGAATCCATTTGTTCCCAATAGTCTTTCGCCCTGGTGGAAGGTCAACCAAGTCCCAGACTTGATTAGTTCTCATGGATTCCATCTCATCTATCATTGCAGTCATCCACTTATCACTAGCAGTAGATGATAGAGCATCTCGATAAGATCGAGATTCCTCATCTTCATGCGTATCGGCCAGAAAGGCATTCCCCTCAATCTCAAAGAGACGACGTGGAATGTTGCCCCTTTGACTTTTACGTATTTGAGGAACAAAAGACTCTTCATTTGATGGAAGAGTACTGCTTGAAGGCATGCCACTCCCACTATCTACAGGAGCCTGAGGAATAGCCTCATCGGACTCTACTATACGCGTTGGGGCGCCCAAATCTTCCTCCATCTCATAAAAGTTAATCTCTTTGCTCATATCACCTCTGTTAGGGAAATCCATCTCAAGAAAATCTGCATCTCGTGACTCTATCGCCGATACAGTCCCATCAGTTTGCTCTCCAACGAACACGTAGCCTTTGGAGTGTTCAGAATATCTTACAAAGATACACTTCTTACCCCTCGGGCCCAACTTCCCATGTTCATGGGAAGTGTTGTGCACATAAGCTGCTGATCCCCAAGGCCGCATATGGCCCAATTCGGGCTTTCTGCCGGTCCACAATTCATATGGGGTGGACTGAACGGATTTCGAAGGTACACGATTAAGTATATATGTCGCAGTCAACAATGCATCACCCCAATAGGAGATAGGCAAATTTGCTTGCGCCATCATAGACCTAACCATGTCTAATAATGTCCGATTCCTCCTTTCCGCCACACCATTTTGTTGCGGAGTTCTAGGGATTGTCAGTTGCCTGATTATCCCTCTTTCCTCACACAGTTCCTTGAACTGATCGGATAGATACTCGCGGCCTCGGTCAGTTCGAAGTGCCTTAACACTTTTATCCAACTGTTTCTCGACCTCAATCAAATAACGTCTAAAGCATTCTAATGCCTCAGACTTATAAGAGATCAAAAAGGTATATCCAAAGTGCGTATAGTCATCTATCATTGTGAGAAAGTAGGAACGTCCATTCCTTTCTTTCACATTCATAGGGCCACAGATGTCTGAGTGAATGAGTTGCAATGGCATTTCTGCCCTAGTGGCTTTACCAAATGGTTTTCTAGTTGACTTTCCTGCTAGACAATGTTCACAAGTGGGTAGATTGACTTTAGCGAGTGGGCCTAAAAGACCTGCTCGAGCTAACCTAGTCATTCTATCCTGTCCAATATGGCCTAATCTAGCATGCCATTGAATTGAACTAACATTATCATTCTCAACAAGCAAGGAATAGGAATCATTACTATTAATGCTAGAATCAACAGTATCCAAAACCATAAAACCATTATTAATAAAACCATATCCAAAAATATTCGTCCCATGCGAAATTATTACAACGTTGTTCTCAAAACTAACAGAATAGCCTAAACGAAGTACTGATAAAACAGAAAATAAATTATGCCGGACATCCGGCGCATAAAGTACATCATGTAGGGTCAATGCAGAGCCTCCTCGCATTTCCAGTTTGTAAGTGGCAGTGCCTAGCACGTCCACACTGGAATCGTTCCCCATGAATACTATTCTGCCAGCCGGAATGCGGCGGTATTCCACGAATCTACTCCGATCTCTAGCTATGTGGTCCGTTGCTCCTGAATCTACAATCCACATATGGAGAGAATGAGCAACCATAACAGTACTTGATACTAAACACATAAATAGATTAGGACTAGGAATTACCTTCTTCGGCTCAGTGCATTCACGAGCGAAGTGTCCCGCTTTGCCACAATTGTAGCATGCCATCTTGGCCTTGTCCTTTTTGCCAGCACCTTGCTTGCCTCTTTTCCGTTTGCTGACACCACCACTCGCAGCCATCTTAGGCGCAGTAGGATTAGCAAATTTCTTGCCCTTATTTGGCTTGAACCCTTTATAAGAGCTCGATTCAGCTACATATGCCCTGGAGGACTTGACAACGTCAAGGCGCTCAGCCTCGAGCTCCAGGTGGCGACGAATATCATCAAAATTTCTGATATTCTCGTTATGGGTCATGTTGACCCGCATATGTTCCCAACTGTCGGGAAGAGAGCGAACCACTGCTGAAATCTGCTGCTCGTCTGACAGCTGAGTCCCATCGGATTTTAATTCCCGGATCATGTTAGCCATGATTCGAAGGTGTTGTTTCATAGTGTGGTTATCACGTTTTTTATAACCATCGAATCTTATGGCTAACTCTCTCAGCCTTGTCAGCGAGGTGCCGCCAAACTTTGTCTTGAGAGCTTCCCACATCTCATGTGCCGTTGAGTATTGTTCATACTCAAACAGGAAGTCGTTGTTCATGCAGCTCAGCAACGTTATGCGAGCGATTCGGTCCTTTTTGCGCCAACTTTCGAAGGCTACAACCTTGACCGGATCCTTTGCATCTTCACCGTCTGGTTTTGTCATTTTGGACAGCAGGGTTTCTTCAACCTCTTGCTCCTCCAAGACCATCCTAACCTTGCGGTGCCAAACATCGTAATTATCTCCGTCTAACTTGTTTCCTTGATTAAGATCTGCGATTATGTGTTTTGAAGCCATTTCTGTTTCGGAAAAAATTGATTAGAGATATTCATAGTTCACCAGTATAATTATATCTTAGCCGCACGAATCAAATTAACATAAAAATAATTAGGACATAAATATAAAAGGGAGACTTTGCCAAGCTTAGGAATCACAATTCATATAAATGTCCAATTATTTAAACTTAATTTTTCGGCGCTTAAGACATTTAATTTAGGGAATAATTTTACTTAAATTACTACCACCTAAATCACTCCCACTAGAAATATGTGTGCATGTGCAATTACAACATAACAATTTAATTCCATGTATCAAACAATTAATATTTTAAAATATTAACAAAGGAATTAAATAATAAGCAATATTACACAATTTAATATACCAAGTATATTATAAACACATCAAAAAATTTCCCAAAAATTTCTAACAGTGTATTATCATCATAAAAGGTTACTGTAATTTTCTGGGATTTTTCTGATAATTATTCTAATTATCACAATTAATTAATCATTGCACAATTAAGTTGGAAATTAACAAAAATATCCAAATATATTAATTTTCCAAAACAAACAGTGGAAACATCAATTATATGCAAATAATTAATTTCTGTAAAATTTTCGGAATTTATTAATTTCATTTAGTATTTATAAATCATTTTCTTATATAAAATAATTAATAAAAACATTTTCTGAAATAAAATAAACCAGGCGGGTCAAGAAATGGGGCGGTCATGAAGCGCGGGTCGGAACCGGGTCAGGGCGCGGGTCAACCGTCAGGCGCGTGTACGACACGCGCCAGATTCTGATGGGCGTCCGCGCATTGCGCGGGGCGCGTGGGAATGCGCGGCGGCACTAGGCGCGTGTATAACACGCGCCACCTTCCCGACCTCCGTTCGCGACGTTGTTTTTTCTGTTGTGATCGTCTGGATGAGATGAGTCCAATGGTGTGCTCAACGACAATTTTGGGAGCTTCCACGATAGTGTTGTAATGAACGTGCAAGCCACTGAGAGTGGTTATTGCACTTCATCTTCAACCTCCAGCCATCAGATCGCGAATTATTCTTACAGAGGCCATAACTTGGTCATTTCTTATCCAAATCATGCATATAATATATCTACGGAAAGCCCATGAAATATTCTACGCATACATTCCAAAATCACATGAAACGGATTATTACCCAGAAAGTTATGGCAAATTAAAGCATGCGGTTTTGATTTTTATACATGCTTTCATGGCATATTGTATAAACAGTACATACATATGATCATACAACCATGCTCTGATACCAATGAAGGATTTTAATAATATGTATGTTATCACAAGTTTACACAAATACAATAACGAGAACCAAAAATCATACCCTCGGAGCGTGATCTTTTGGTGCGGAAGAACTCGTACGGTTGAAAAAACCAAAGCCAAACCCAAACCCAAACAGTCGTCTCCGAACTACAGAATGAGAACGGAGAACAAATTCACGATCCGTCACAAATTTGGGAATTCAATTGTTATTTTAGGAGAACTGTGGCTTAATCAATATCCAGTATATTGATAATTGATGATGGGATAATCTCAGATGAACTGAGGTCGTGAGTTTTATAAGCGTAGTGGTTTAACCCACTCCCTATAAAACCTCCAACCACTCAGTCAACTTAACGTTATAATTATAACGTTATAATTATAACGTTAAAGACTGAGTCTCAATAGCCATCTGACTAACAATCAAATGGGTCGGACCCTCCATGAACGCCCCATTTAAATATCCAAGATCCAACACTTATGTTTCCTTATCTTTCCTCAAAATCTCATCATGAATCCAAAGCTTGATGATGGCCGTTGGTGATGATGGTAGTCGAAACTTACGTTGATAATGATGCTAGTCGGAATTTGGAGGTAATGGTCTCCATAGGAGGTAGGTGACAATGGTGAAAATAATGGGAGGAGAAATTCAAAGAGAAAATATACAATTACATCTGTTTTATTTTTTGCTCAGTCAAATTTGTCACTTCATTATTTTAATTTTTTTTCTTTTTTTTGTTCTCAGCACATCATATGAAAAAAATTGAATTAAGTAAACAACCGTCTGTTGATTAAGTTAACAGAATATCTCAATTTAATTATTTTAATTAATTTAATATAATAATTTATAAAATTAAAAATTTAATAATATATTAAATAAAACGTATCAATTATAATGATTAAAATCATACTTTTGCCGTTTAAGAATAAATTACGAGGCAGACAAAAATAAAAGCAAACACAAGTAGAATTATCGAACAAATCATAAACCATGCGAAGGAAAATTATGTTCTTAAAATTTGAAACTATACTAAAAATTAAAAAAAAAAAGAAAAAAAAAAGAAGAAACCATCAATTAGATGGGGTAGAATATGAGTACTTGGCACATAAGAAATTGGTCAATTGGGTTATTAATTAGTACAAGTAGTAATTAATGCGAGAATGAGATCTACGCATTGTCTCCCCGGTCATAATCGCAAAGATATGTGATAGCGACGTGTTATTATTTAAATTATATAATTGAGTATAAATCGCTAAATTAAAAAAAGAAAAAGAGAAAAAACAATTGAGCTTTTTTAGTTTCAGACAACTCTCAATTCCCCTTTTCTCTCTCCTCAACTCCCTTTCTTTTCTTGTGCTCTATTTCAAAATTTCCACATAAATATACACAAACATCTCCCTGTGCAACTTTTTCTTCTGATCTCATTAAAGTCAAACTCACCCATTATAGTGAATAATTAAAAAATCTAAGCTTTCGGACAGTTTGAAGCAGAGCTCTAATTATGGTGAACAAGAAGTTGAAATAAACAAGACCCATAAAGAGAGGAGAATAGTTTATATTTTCTTGGGGGACAAGAGCGTATCTGCAAAAATCCTCAAATTCGATTCAGTTGCTTTAAAAAGTTAAGGTAAATAAGACATCTCTGAATATATATATTTTTTAATTTTATAAATAAATTATTTTGTACCCAAAACAAAGAATATTGAGAGTTGAGATCAAAGATTAAAAACAACCTAGGTACAACAGTTCATTGTACCCATAAACAGGTTGGTCCTTTTCTCTCTCATGGGGTTTTAGTTTTATGTATTTGTGCTTTTGCTGGTTAATGTTGATTTTAATTAATTAAATTAATTTATATTGTTAAACGGATAGAACAGTGAACGTGCTCGTCTTTGTCTGGACTCTTCAAATTAACTTCACGCTTGCAGGCAGAGAGAGAGATTACATGATTAGAGGTCTCATTTTTTATTCCATTCAAATCCAGAAACCCCATTAAAGAGAAGAGAGGGTTCCTTTGGAATGTGGGCTTTGTCCATCTTTTGAGAGAAGTAGAAAGCCATGCTTGTTCCATGACGGAATTGAGAAATCATTCTTTTGTGGTTTATATTATGAATTGTGGAGAGAGAAAGAATAGGGGGATAATGTTTGTTTGTTACTAATTTCTTCTTGTGGTGGATTTTGGGTTGTGATGATAATTAGTATTATCACGCAAAACAATGCTGCAATGATAATTTAGTCCTTGGATGAGTACTCCTTTTTCTTCCTATTACATAAAAAGTAATTCTGCTTTGAAAAGGTGATATATTTGCTTGGATCTGTCTTTTAGCTTGGGTATGAACTGGGAAAGAGAGGAAGAAGAAGAGGAGAGAGAACCAGAGGAAGAAGTTTTGTGTTGATGGGATTTAAGATGCAAGGCCATCATTTGGTGGCTGTGAGATTAAATGATCAATTTGGTACAAAAAGAAAGTACACATTTATCAACAAAGCATGGCTCCCCAAAATTCTACTGCTCTGGATCATGTTAATGGCCTTTGTTAGCAGAGTAATCTTTAATAGGATGGATGCTGAAAACAAGGAAAGAAGGAAGGAAGTTCTTGTGAGCATGTGTGATCAAAGGGCTAGAATGCTGCAAGATCAATTCAATGTTAGTGTAAATCATGTTCATGCACTTGCAGTTTTGGTCTCCACTTTTCATTATTACAAGAACCCATCAGCAATTGATCAGGTTTGGGCTTATATAATCTTCTAGGGTTTCGATTTTTGGTCATATTTTTTTTCTTTTTGTTGACTGTTCTTTTATTTTCTCTGCTCACTTGTGGCAATGCAGGAAACTTTTGCTGAGTACACAGCCAGGACAGCTTTTGAGAGGCCACTGTTGAGTGGGGTGGCATATGCACAAAGGGTTGTGAACAGAGAAAGGGAAGAATTTGAGAAGCAGCGTGGTTGGACAATAAGAACAATGGAGAGAGAGCCTTCACCTTTTACGGATGAGTATGCCCCTGTGATTTTCTCTCAAGAAACAGTTTCCTACATTGAATCACTTGATATGATGTCAGGAGAGGTAATTAGGTTCATCTTTTCAATTTAGTATTTTGCTGAATCGTTCATTTCTCTATTTTGTTAGTGCTATTTGTGAAGTTCTCAATTCTCAAGATTAGATTAAATGGGTGTTTCATTTCAACTTTTATGTGTCCATTATTTGATGCAGGAGGACCGGGAAAACATATTGAGGGCTAGGGCTACTGGGAAAGCAGTTCTTACAAGCCCCTTCCTATTGTTGGGTTCTCATCATCTTGGGGTTGTATTGACATTTCCTGTTTACAAATTCAAGCTTGCCCCAAATCCATCTGTGGAACAGAGAATTGAAGCAACTGCAGGGTATGCCCTTTGTATGTTATTCATTCTTCACTCTTACTTTGTATTTGGAGAATTTTGCAGAACTTCTGAAGATTCTTTTGATTTGCTTTCTATTAAGTTGACTTTACAATGCCCCATATAGAGTATTATGGGCCAATGCCCCATATGCAATTGAAGGAGTCCTATAAACTGGGATAAAAGAAAATTTGTGTGCTGTCACTGCTAGAAGAACAAGTTGTAGCATGTAAAATTTGAACAATAACATAGTTTTCTGCGCTTGGATTTTTCTCCTGCTGACAAAATCGAATGATTGGAGGTCGTAACATAAGGCGAGCTTATTGAACAATTTAATTTCTTTTAATATGTAGGATTTTATTAAGAGCCAGAAAAAGGGTGTGGTGAGCCACAATTCAATTTCTTCTTGTGCTGTTGTCTTTTCCATGCTTCATAGGAGTAATATCAATCTTTGCCTGTGTTTTGATATACTTTGAAAATTGTACGTGATGGGAATATCTTTTCTGCATATATTTACAGGGCCAGACATGTCATATGTGTTTTATTTGCATTTTCTTTGTAAGTACTTGAATTCTGCCATGTTTGTGGATAAAAGGGTGTATAGAGTTCCTATGATTTGTTCATACTTTTCCTTGATGAGGATTTTTTTAAGGAGAATTGCTCCATTAGGCTAAATTATTTCTTATCCTAAACAGATACATTGGTGGAGCCTTTGATGTTGAGTCCCTTGTTGAAAATCTACTTGGCCAGCTTGCTGGGAACCAGGCAATAGTTGTGAATGTATATGATATCACTAATTCTTCTGATCCCCTGATCATGTATGGACGTGAATACCAACATGGTGACATTTCCGTTAAACGTGTGAGCATGCTTGACTTCGGGGATCC
Source organism: Hedera helix (assembly GCA_947179155.2). Taxonomy (NCBI): domain Eukaryota; kingdom Viridiplantae; phylum Streptophyta; class Magnoliopsida; order Apiales; family Araliaceae; genus Hedera; species Hedera helix. The sequence continues at coordinate 38,263,124 of OX359281.1, forward strand.
ATTCCGAAAACACCAAATGATATGTCGGTGAGCACACCTAATTTTTCTTTCTTATATTATATGAAATAATTTAATAATTTGACCCTTTATAAAACCGAAGAAAGTAGATGTTAAAGTCTCATTCTTGAATTCTTACTTTCTGGGTCCTAACAGGTATCTTCAGAAGGCACCAACATCATGGACAGCAATCACCACTGCGTTCCTATTATTTGTCATTGGTTTATTAGTTGGCTACATGATATATAGTGCAGGTATTCACATTGTTAAAGTTGAAGATGATTTCCACCAAATGCAGCAACTGAAAGTGCGAGCAGAAGCTGCCGACGTTGCCAAATCCCAGGTTCCATATCACCACTTGTTTTTGTGAACTCCAATTGATTACTGTTATCAAACTAAAACCGTTTGACCTAAATTTCCCTCTTTTTCTGTACCAGTTTCTAGCTACTGTTTCACATGAAATTCGAACTCCAATGAATGGCATCCTTGGTTCGTTCTAAATCCTTTAGTTCTTTTTTGGGTGAAGGGAGTAAAAGGAACTTGTATAATTCTTTAGTTAGAGATTCCAATAATATTATATATCTTATTGCAGGGATGCTTGCATTGCTTCTCGATACAGATTTGAGCTCAACTCAAAGGGACTATGGTCAAACTGCTCAGGCTTGTGGAAAGGCACTAATTACCTTAATAAATGAAGTCCTTGATAGGGCGAAAATTGAAGCTGGAAAGTTAGAGCTGGAGGCAGTCCCATTTGACCTCCGCTCCATACTAGATGATGTTCTCTCCTTGTTCTCCGAGAAGTCTAGGCACAAAGGTATTGAGGTAAGATCTACTGTACAGTTATATAATTGATTTATTTTACCTTATTAGTAAAGCTAACGTTAACTTCTGACTTATGTTGAACTGGCATTTGATTCAACATGCATGTACATGAAGTTTTCTTGTTTTGCTTCTGTTTTTTGTCTTTTCTGACCACCCTATTTTTTGGGTCTTGGGTCAATGTTTGGTGGCATTCATGATGTACTTTATGTCAATCTCGTCTGCGATTGGGGAAGTGAAGTTGGCCGTGTTTGTATCTGATAAAGTTCCAGAAATTGTTGTGGGAGATCCTGGAAGATTCCGGCAGGTGATTACAAATCTTGTGGGCAATTCTGTCAAGGTAAGTGAACTTATGCAGAGCCTTGCTACTCTTGCACTGCCTCATGAATCTATTCTCCCCTTCCCTTTTTGCCTGAAACAAAAAACACACTGTGAATAAGTTAGATAGTTTTCCAACTTAAGTCTTCCTCTCAATTTTTTTTTGTCTCTTAAATGATATATGCACTTACCCATTCATATCCTTATATAGTCTAATTCTCATTAGATCCACCTTATGACAGTTTACGGAACAAGGACACATATTTCTTCAAGTCCATCTTGCTGAACATGCTCAAGTTGTACTGGCATCAAAAGCCGACACCTTCTCGAATGTAGGATCCGAAGGTGTAGTTTTATCTGGTGGCAGTCAGTTTAGAACTTTAAGTGGTTGTGAAGCTGCTGATGACAGGAATAGTTGGGACACCTTTAAGAATTTAATTTCTGATGAAGAATTCAGGTGCAATGCTGCTAATAAAGTGATTGCTCCTGATGAAACATTTCAGAATGTCACATTGATGGTATCCGTTGAGGATACAGGGATTGGAATCCCCTTGTGTGCACACGAGAGAGTGTTCACGCCATTCATGCAGGCAGACAGTTCAACCTCTAGAAATTATGGAGGAACTGGAATTGGACTGAGTATTAGCAAGTGTCTAGTTAAGTTGATGGGTGGTCAGATAAACTTCATTAGCCGTCCTCAAATAGGAAGTACATTTTCATTCACTGCTGTGTTTAGAAGGTGCCAGAAAATTGCAAGCGGTGATATGAAAAAGTCTCTCTCCGGTGATCTTCCCACAACATTTAAAGGACTGAAAGCAATTTTAGTGGATGGGAAACCACTTAGAGCTGCTATAACAAGATACCATTTAAAGAGACTTGGTATCCTTGTTGAAATTGTAGTTAGCATCAGGATGGCAGCCACAATATCTGGAAAAAATGGTTCGATGAGATCTAAGTAAGTATTTAACCTTATGCTCTCCTTTCTTTTGCATCTCTCTCTAGACGTATAATCTCGTCTTGTTAAGTAAACATGTGTAAATATTGTCCATTACAAATCAAAGATCCCGAGCCCCAACCTCCAAGCTAGTTGGACAATGAAAATCTTACCAAGGGTAATCTAGTATGCAGAGAAATTCCCTAGTTTTATGGGCAATCTATGCACACTTTATTCCTGCAAGACAAGTTCAAAGAAATTTTCTCAAGTCTAAATATCCAAAACACTAATCAATCAGGTTATGATTTATAATTCATAGAATTTATATATAGTTCGACTTCCTGACTTGGACTACTACTTTTTTATTATGACAGAACCGAGTGGCAGCCAGACATGATTCTCATTGAGAAGGATTCATGGTTATCTGGTGAGGATGGCTGCTTGAATCTAAGACCATTAGAATGGAAACAAAATGGCCACATGTATAACTCGCCAAAGATGATTCTTCTTGCAACCAATATAACCAGTGCAGAGTTTGACAATGCAAAAGCAGCAGGATTTGCAGATACTGTGATTATGAAGCCTTTGAGAGCAAGCATGGTGGCAGCATGCCTACAACAGGTGTTGGGAACGGGAAAGAAAGCACAGCAAGGGAAAGACGTGCTTAATGGATCTTCTTTCCTTCATAATCTGCTTTGTGGCAAGAAGATATTGGTGGTTGACGACAATAGGGTAAACCGCAGAGTTGCTGCTGGTGCACTCAAGAAGTTTGGCGCTAATGTGGAGTGTGCTGAGAGTGGCAAAGATGCTCTTGCATTGCTTCAGTTGCCACACAATTTTGATGCCTGCTTCATGGATATTCAAATGCCAGAAATGGATGGGTATGTTCTCAAGTATTGTATTTCTGCTTTACTATATGGTGAATTGATGTTTGTTTCCTAAGAAAATCACAAAGGTACTTGGTAAAATTTCGCATTACCTAATTATTAACAATTTAAAATCAGTTGTATTCAAAATTTTCATTTTCCTTGTTTATTGCAGGTTTGAGGCTACTCGTCGTATCCGGATGTTGGAGAGCAGGGCAAACGAGCTGACGAATGGAAGATACAACAGTGTTGATGGAAGTGCAAGAAGGGCAGACTGGCATTTGCCAATATTAGCCATGACGGCTGATGTTATCCATGCCACATATGACGAGTGCCTGAAATGTGGAATGGATGGTTATGTCTCAAAGCCCTTTGAGGAAGAGAATCTCTATCAGGCTGTTGCCAAATTCTTTGAATCTAAACCGGTATCGGACTTTTAGCTGAAGTGAACAGGCTTCAACCTATCTAATGGTTTGAACAGTATCAGTAATTTTTGCATATTCTGTTGGTACTGTTTAGCGGAGAATACCAGTCGTTTCTAACCAAATTTAGCTGTATAGCACTACTCCTACCATTAGTATACTACATAATCATAAATTGTTTTTAAGAATCACTTTAATGTATACTCCCCATCTTCTACAAAAAGAAAAAGAAAAAGTCCTTTGCTAATTTTGTGAAAATTAAGGATATAACTGTGTTATAAAGGTAAGCCCTTAAAAATAATAAATTATTATGTCATTTTATATTAATTTTATTAAAAAATTAACAAGTGGGACAATAAGAATTTTCCAGGGAAAAAAAATTTCTCGAGTATATAGACTTTAATAGAAAAGTTGATGTTAATATTAGGTAATTTGACATTTTTTATTATTATTATTATTATTATTATTATTATTTTTTGCTAAATTTTGACATATATTTTATCATAGTTGAAAAAAGGATTACATGATTTGATGTCGAATAGTTTACATGTTTCGAAGGTAACATTACCCAAAATACGTAACTTGACGTGTTATTATAATTGAGAAAGATATTACATGAAAATATATGGATTAAATGTTTATAAAATAATATTATTTTTGTTGACATAAATGTTACAAAAATGACAAAAGTTATGCATTTTACATATTGATGACACGTACATAGACTTGGATAAAAAAAAAATTGATGTTAATATTACGTAATTTTATATATTATATGTTATCACAAATGAGAAAATGATTTGAGATTAGTTGTTACAAAATTTGGCTAAAAAGATTATAAGTTATTAGATATCAAACCGCATGGCCCACGTTATTGGTTGACTTGACTTTTGAAAAAGTTTGAGAGGGAAAGAGTCTAAATTCGGTCTAAATCTTTTAAATGTCTTATTTTTAAAAATAATGAAAGAGAGAGATTATGTGGCTTATTCGGTCCACAAATTAAAATAATTATGTTACTTGTTTATAGATTATTATAAGTGGTATTACATGTTTTGACAAAGCTCAATGTTAACTTTGTCAAAACGTGTAACGCGTATTGGTTTAATAGATTATAGGTTACCAAAAATTACATATTTTATTAATATTTTACTCTCGATTTTAAAATTAGAAATTTATTTTTATTTTTAATAATTTTAAAAATAAATATATAGTTTAATTTTAGAATTTTAAAATGACGTGATATTTTTAATTTGTTATTATTTTATTATTATCATTTTTGATATCAAACCACCACAGTTGAATTCATAATTAATATTAATGTTATATTTAAAAATAAAAAATTATCTTTAAAAATCGTTATTTTACAAATATATATCTACTTTTAGAACACAGGAGGGTAATATTTAGTGAAACTTATTATAGGTTGAATGTACTTATTCCATCTAATATAATAATTCTACTGTATTCCGATTTCATGAATAAAATATGACTAATTAACTAACTAACAAAACTGTTTGTTGCAAATAATATTTTTTTTTTAATTTAAAACAAAATTTAAACTCACACACTTCTTTATCGCTAAACTCCGACTCTCTCGGCACACAAGCCATGGAGATAAGTGATAATCATACGGACATTAAAAATCACCTTGATGTATGAAAGGACTCGGCACATATATGAAACTGCGCACGTATATTAAGTAAGAAAATAAAATACACAACCGAGGGGCATAGACAACCCCAAGATCAAGTACTAAATCTTTTCAGTATCAAGTAGTATCTTTTCAGTTAGCCAAGTGTCACACATCTCCTATAAAGAACATAAAAAAGATATGCCGATATTGGACTCATGCTGCTGTGAAGAATTCAGTAGCTTGAAATAAAAAATTCACAGCCAATACAATTTATAGTCTGGTTCATTATACAATCTGGGCAAACCCAGAGACAAGCTACTAAACTCAAATCCATCAACAACTTACACATCCACAGCCACTCGCTTGTACAGCTCTCTTGGCAACCTTGGATTGGGGACTGCCTGTAGTGCAGTCCTCATGTATGTGACCAATCCAGGGCTCTCTGCCATATCAATCTCTTCTGGGCCTAGCCCATTAGGTGGAGCCCACGAATAATGGTGCAAAAGGTGGCCCAACATAGATGTCACCAAGTTGATCCCTAATTGTGCCCCAGGACAAACTCTCCTTCCAGCTCCAAATGGTAGTAGACGAAAATCATGTCCCTTCATATCAACATCCTCCTCTAAGAACCGTTCGGGCCGGAATTCCAACGGGCTTTTCCACATGGCTGGGTCACGGGCCACGGCCCAGACATTTACGTGCACGTTGGAGCCCTTAGGGATATCATAGCCACCAACCTTGACATTGGCATTGGCACGGTGAGGAAGCATCAATGGGGTTGGGGGGTGTAATCGTAGCGCCTCTTTTGCCACGGATTGAAGGTAGGGGAGATTCAAAAAGTCTGATTCAGTTAAAACGCGTTCATATCCAATCACACGGTCAAGCTCCTCTTGGGCTTTTTCTTGGACCCTAGGATTCTTGATCAGCTCAGCCATGCCCCATTCAACTGAGATTGCAGTTGTATCCATTCCTGCTGTGATCATATCCTGTTTCATTTAGCATAAAATAATTATCAGCTCTAGCGTCCAATTATATGTTCATAATCTCATAAGAGCATTTTTTAGTTGCTTATACTTAAATTGCAATTAAGGGCCCGCCAGCCAGTGCCATTGTATATACTCTTTTTACGATTTAATAATAACCACACATCCCATGTTAGATAATGAGCCTGTTTAGTCAAAATTTTGACAATCAAAATTTAGAAGAAAAATGAAGTAGAGAAAAAAGGTCATAGAAATTGAAATAATTGAAAAAAGTTAGAAACATACCCAAAGTAGACCAATTATGGTGTCCTCACTAAGGTCATATTTACTTTGAAGGGTAAGCAATGCATCAACAAAATGTTGCTTGGTGCCGCCAGTCTTTTGACGAGCAAGGGTGTGTTCCTCGATGATAGCTCGGGTCAGATTATCCCTACGTGCTCCATGCTTGGCGAATGCCTCCTCCTCAAGTGGAAACAACCATCGGAGCCATGGTATGTGCTCAGCCATTGCAAGAGAGGCACCAAGTTTCAGGCCATTTGCAACAATAGCCTTGAACTCTTTGCCTTGCTCATCCATCACGCCCTCAAAATTTACAAATCGTTTCCCAAAAGCAAGCCTGGTGATGTTGTTGAATGCTACTGCTCCTAGATACTGCCTCACTAACAAACTCTTCCCCATGTTATCTGCATACAAGCATTGTCTTGTGTCATGTTTCAAATCACCTAACAGTCACTTGTTCATGGATGGCATATGGAGTAGAATGGAATCTTAGGCCTAAATAAAATTTCAACATGTGGATATGAGTAAAGCCCGTAGGAGTCTCAGCTCTATTTGGGCTTGGACATAATTGTCGTTGAACTAGGACATAAAGTGTAAGCCTTGCGCTTCTGAACTTAATCATACAACATCAAATGTCATCCAAATAAAAATAATACTATAACTACCCTTGAACCTTTAATTAGTTACTCGAACTACTATTGTGTAACTAATTTTTGTCCAAGAGCGAACATGGTTTGTACTGCTTGTCTTTATACTGATTCCTGATAAATCCTCCACTTTGGTCCAAGCAAAAGATCCAATTTACAGTTTACTCCTTTAGTCCAAAGAATTTCTCAAACATATAGTCCATGATATATCACCAGCCTTCATATATACATTTAAGATCTTCAGATTAAATTAATTTTAATCCTATACACAGAAAAGAGGAAGCTAAAACATTTTTAAACAAACAATCGTCCAAAAAATTGTTTTTTTCAATTGGTTCATAGAAAAATACAAAACAAATACTCCATGTATGCCTGTTACATAAAATTACCTCCATAAATATTATTTTTCGACCATTTTTCCTAATAATGGGCTTACTGCCACGAGAAAAATGCACAAAATATATTTTTAAAAAATTCATTTGTATAACTTTTTACAATATCACTTTTTTTCCCTAAAAATAAACTATAATCCACAATATCATACTCTCTATCAAGGGTTACTACTAAAGCCAACTATGTAGTTTCCACTATAATGTTTAGAAAACCGGACTGGTCATCGAACTGGAAAAGTTATCGGGTGGATGGGTCACTGGTCCAACCAATGGTCGAACCGTTATTGAACCAGTGACGTCATAAATACATAAAAAAATATATTACTAATAATTAATAAAATTTTAAAATATCTAATTTTTTATAAGCTAAAATATAGTAAAATAATATTATAATATTATTTAAAATATTTTTGTAATATATATATATATATATATTTATATATATATATATATATATATATTTGAAAACCATGTTAACCACCAGTTGAACCGGGTCGTTGATTTTCCGATTTTTTGGCCGAATCGTACCGGAAAGTCGGCTGATTCCGGTCGAATCGCGGTCCAACCGCCGGTCCGGTCCGATTTTCTAAACATTGTTCCACTATATAGACTACTTCCTGCCTGTCCAAACTTAATAGGGTGAATCAATGTCATTAATATATTAAATTAATTTGTTTTGAAAGGGGATAAACTTGTAGTTTGCCACCACTGAGATAACTTTAGGTCCAATTGGGTTCATCATTTTTAAAAGCATGAGTTAGAAGGTGGGAAAATGCTTTTGAATTATTCCAATTTGTTATTATTTTATCATTATAACTTTAGGTTCCATTTTGGTTTACCAACCCAACAACTCACATGACCCATAACACACAAACACACATATAATTTATATGTATTCATATATCTCAAAAATAAAGTCTGATTTGATTATTCACTTTCATTTTACACGTAACTATCAACCATACAGTAAACATTTTTTTGTCTAAGGAAATCTCATAAAAGAAAAAAAAAGAAGAAGAAGTATTTAAGAGTACATATACCAAACAAAACATGGTATGAATAATTATATCTAACAAATACAAATGATTTTGAATTTCCCCTAACTTATTAAATTATCTGGACCATTCAAAGTTTGGCATAAACCTAACCGTCGGTTAAAGTGCCAGAGGCACCGGCGATCTTCTACTGAATATATATGATATAACTTCATAAAATTCATGGATTGAAGTTTCTACGAAAGCAGTTGTAATTTTTGAAAAGTTTCTATTTTTAAAACAATCAGCCATTTTAATTTATGCAGTAACTGAGATTAACCAAAATAAACATTCCAGATATTTCTATTTTCAAACCAATATGAAATAACTAAAATTAACCGAAAATGAACTATATTTGCCAAATATTTCTATTTTTAAGCCGATCAAAACTATAAATATACCTGGATTAGTGCAATCTTTATAAATGGACTCCACCATAGCCGTGACTTCATCTTCCCTAATGGGCCTGAGAGCTTCAAGCCGCTTAGGAGAAAACAGCTCAAGCGTACAAACTTTTCTAACTTTAACATAGTGAGGCCCATAATCGGCCCAAATCAAATCCTGCCCTTCCCTGCTAAATTTCGCTGCCGATCGACTCCTGTGCCGGTCTGCTAACTGCTGATCGTTCTCCTTGAGCACTTCTTTGGCAAGTTCAGTGTTATTTACTATAACGTTTAGGGTCGACCCGAACCAGACCGATATGATTGGGCCGTAGGACTGGGACCAATCGTTGAAACATCGGAACCTCACGGGTTTTATGTCGTAGAGGTTGCCGACGATGGGCCAGGGACGTGGGCCGGGTGGGAGCTTGAATTTTAACTTTTGGTAGAGTTGATATGTGAGGAAGATTATGGTGAAGGAGATGAAGAGGAGGAAGAGAGCCATGGAGGGAAGACGGTGGCGGTGTTGGGTGGGAAAGGAGATGTATAAAAAGTAGAGAGAGAGGAGTTGGTGAAGGGTATTTTAGTACATTCATAAGTGGTGGTTGGAGGATGCTTTTTTATGGAAAGTTGGTATGGAAAATTAGAATGGACAAGGCGTTGTTTGGATGTTGGGAATATTGAATATGAAGATAATAATTATTCGGAAAGGATAAAATGAAGTAAAGTGAAAGAAAAATTAATTTTTTTAAAAAAATTGTACATATTTTTCTGATAAAAATTAATTAAAAATATGAGTAATGTTATATATGACGAAAATTTTATTACAATATTAAATATCAAACACGTGAATATATAAGATAGAATGTAATAAAAAAATAATTAAATATTTATATATTATTTTTTTATTTTATCAATGTTAATTCTATGTTAGTCCCTAAACAACTAGTGAAAGAGTAAGACTTTTCTCCCTTTCACATCCCCTCAATATAGAAATAAAATTTGAAAAATATTTTCATATATACTAGGAACACAATAATTCCCTTTTGAAATTGACATTATAACCACGATGATTATCTTGCATTTGAAGAAATATTATAGACTAGTTTTTATCATTACGATCATACCCAGACTGACCACTGAAATGAATCTTTAAAGATTAGTTGAGGTAGGTCAGTTAGAATTATAAAACTTGTAAAAAGCTGTATTTATTCATTAAATAATAGATATATTATTTTTAAATCTCGCTAGTAGGGAAAAAAATTATGTCAATAATTTTATTTTTTATATTTTAAAATTAAAAATATATTTTTTTATTGGTCTGTTACAATATTATAGATACATTTTTAAATTTTATGTTATAAAGTACTACTCAGCATATATTAGTTCAATTATAGATAAAATGAAAACTATGATGCAATTACTACTATAATTCAATCAAATATCTAAGATATGTATGAAAATATAAATATTTCTTTAAATTATCAATATGAACATTATCTCTTATTTAAAAAAAATATTAAATCCTTTTAAATTATCTATAAAAAATGCATATTATTTATAGTGCCGATAGAAAATGAGACCAAAAGAAAAAGAAAAAAAAAATTATAGGGCACGATATGAGTTGTTTATCAAAATAATATTATTTTGAAATATTAAAAAATATCGTTTTACACATAATATGAGATGAAGTATATTTTATATGTATACAATTATATAAAATGATGTCTCTCACTTATTTATATCAGTGTCTCACTTTTCTTTTTGGCAAAAAATTATTCTATTATTTTAAAATATTAAATCATTTATGCGCGGAGATATTGGACCAAAAAAAGAAGAAATATTCTTTTATTTCAAAATATTAAATCACTCACTTTTATAAAATATAATAGTAATAAGTAATCTTAAATCTTAGAAAAGTAGTATTATATAAAGTATAAACTAAAACGATACAAAGAATAAAGTGAGGGGTTGGCGATGCAGGTGAGGGTTATTGAGTGAATCCGTTGGCGGGGTTGGTGTGGGTGGCGTTGGGGAGAGTCGAAGTTAGAGACCATCTACATAGTTGGTAGTTGGTAGGACGTGGTGGACCCACTGGGAGTTGGTGAGACGCCAAAATGTAATGCAACAAAGAGTGAGAAAATATATAATAATAATAGGGGTATACGTAGGTACATAGTTGTGTATTTATAAGGTAGATTTTTGGCGACAATTTTAATTGCTATGACGACAATATTATGACGACATTTTTTTTAATAATACTGTCACAATAACTATTCAAACCGTCGCTAAAGATCTACCATATAAATACATAACTATATACCTACATTTTTACCATAACAATAATAATAATGGGAAACAAGAGCGGGGATTATTATTCTTTCCCCTTTTACTAAGTATGTATTACTCCGGTCTTAAATTATTTTATTTTGTAAAAATTAATTTAAAATATTAAAAATAATTTATTAAATATTATGAAATAATAAAATTAAAAATGAATAATATTTGTTAGATAATTTATAATTTTTATTGTTGTATTGATTAAATTTAAATAAATTTATGTAAATTTTGAATTTAAAAATCTCTTAATTTAATTTTAAAAAGTCAACAATAATTAAATAATATGGAACGAATGGATTATATAATAAATATAAATATGCACGTTAAGAGGATGGAAACGAAATATAAATGTGATAACGGCTTAAAATTCTAAAGATAATTTTTTTGTAAGGATTATAATTTTGAGATTGTATTTGTATAGATTAAAATTCTAATATTATTAATCTTATGTTATGATTAAATAGTCCTAGTCACAAATTTATTTAGAATAAAATTATTTATGAAATAATTTAAAATGATTTTACGTTATATTTGTTTTATCCAGGATTATATAAGGAATTGGAGAAAAAATTACTATTTGGACTATTATATACTTACACTAAATAACAAAAAGATCGTATTTGTGACGACCCCAAATCCGGGTTCCATAACCTCGAGTTTGGTTCTCACTATTCAACACATTACTAACAATTAAATACATACATTGCATTTAAATATCGCGGAATAATACATATTGGTTCCCTTACAAAAAGGTTACAATACCAGGGTCTATTAACCTTAACATAAACAGTTCCTATCATAAGGAATTACAAAAGGTTTAACAACAGTAAACACAAATTTAAGCATCTAATTAGCATGCATAAACTACTTAAGCTCTGGCCTTTCCTTTTCCCTTATCCTTCTTTGAGCAATCAGGATTATCTGAAAAATGGTTCATGATATAGCAAGAATGAGCAACTAGTTTGCTCAGCAAGTTTAGAACAATCATAAAGATTTAATATATCATGAATGAATGAGAAATATCATCAATGATTCAACAATAGATATAACAATTGTGAATGAAACAGAATTCAAATTTTAATAAACAGAATATTTGAATCTTAAAATGCTGAGTGGTCACTAAGGACCCTGAACTAACTAGGGTATAATAGAGTTTCCTCTGACCCTTTGAGTTGTTTGGTTTTCAAGGGGATCAACCTATTCAACCCGCTGTATATGCATTACATTTAGTCACTGGCGCCCAAAGTCGGTTTCCCGACACAAAATCCCCTAATTTAGGGTTGTTCAATTCTCAGACTTAATATAAGAAATCCGCACCCAGCAATGGTTTGGATAAGCTTTTAAAAGTAGGGTTAGAGAATTTGTTCAACGATAATAATTGAGTAGGGTTAGAGAACTTGCCTGTTTGCTCAGCTACAATAATTGTCTAGCTTTAACTAACTTGCTTTGAAAGACCTAACATTAATAAAGTTGGTCTAATAATTAGTACGGCGTATTTGCATAACTATACGCTTAATAACGAACTTATTTACCACACATAAGCACTAACACATAATTTACATTAGTCAAAACAATATTATTAACCTTATAGACACTTAATCATTTTAGGTTAATAATTTAATAAGTTAGAAAATATTTTTCTTAAGTGTTGGACACTTATTAAACCCTTAAACAACTTATTATAATTGTTTAATTCAATTCAATTTATTTTATTAACTCAATCTCTTTTTAATTACTATTTAATATTGATTAAATAGAAATTAATTAATTAACTCTAGTTATTATTTAAAATAAATAATAACTAATTGTACTTACCTATTATTTAATTATAATTAAATAATAAATAATTGTTAACTTAGTTTTAACCTTCTTTAATTTAATGTTAATCAACCAATAAATAACTAAGTAATTAACCTTACATATTATTTAAGGAAATTAAATAATAGTTTACTAATCTTAATCCTCTTTAATTATTATTCAATGTCAATTAAATAATAATTAATTAATTAATTAATTTTAATTATTATTTAAGGTTAAATAATAATCAAATCATTCTTATTTATTATTTTAATTAAATAATAGATTATTACTCTAATAACTTAATTTCCATTAATCGTTATTTAATGTTAATTAAATAATAATTAATTACTTAATTATCCTTATTTATTATTTAATAATATTTAAATAATAAATAATTAATTTATAAATTTTATCTCTCTTTAAATATTATTTAATAGGCATTAAATAATAATTGCTAATTTATCATCTTTATTTATTATTAACATTTAAAATAATAAATAAATAATAAATTTATTTAACTTAACCATGGTTTAGCTAACTAGATTAATATTTAAAATATTTAAATATTAAACTTAATGAAAAATATCCTCCCCAATATTATTTTTGTATTATTATTATTTTTGTTATAATTTTAAATTAATTTTCAAATATTTAAATTAATTAAAATTTACCCGAATGGCATTTTCGTAATTAAGTTGAAAAACCGGACCGATGGCAATTTCGTAAATAATTCGAAAACTGAACCGAGGGCAGAATGGTAATTCTGCCGAAAAAAACACGGAGGGGCAAAATGGTAATTTCGCCGAAAAACAGTTGCTCGCGCATTGCGCGCGTTATGCCGATGCAGGACCAAAACGGCGTCGTTTTTGAAAGGCCGGAAATGGCCTCCGCGCATAACGCGCGGAGTAAAATTCCACGGACGCCAAACGACGTCGTTTGGCTCCGCTTCCTCGGTGAACAGTGACACGCGCGCATTGCGCGGAAACCCTTAAATTTTTTCTTCCGACAGAACGTGAACAGTGTTTCCGGCTACCCATTTTAAATAAAAATATACCTTCAATAAATCTTTAACTCTTCAATAAAAATCCAAAAAAATTACCAATCATCTTATATTAATTTATAACATGAAAAATTAATTTTTCATGATTTAATATCAATATTTTTTTATAAAAAATTTTACATCACATAAACTACCATAAATCATAACTTTTTGTGTATAACTCCATTTTAAGTGATTCAAACTTTGTTTTTCTCATGATTTAATGTTCTATAATATTAGAACATCAAACCTAAGTTTTACAAAAATATTTTTGGTAATATATTTCAAAACTTGTTTACACACTACTAAATACATATTTTAGCATATAAAATATACCAAAATACAAACCAAACATATTAAACTCAAGCATGACATAAATATTACCACTACACATTAATAATCATATTAACATGTTTATACTAACATGATGATTTATTTAATTTAAAAACAAAACTTAGATTTAGAATAACCATTACCTTGATTTAATGGCTATCTTCCTTTTTCTTCCAAAGTAGGTTGTGAATGAAGATGACATACACCAAGAACTCCTTCTCCTCTCTTAGTATTTTGCTCTCACTATTTTCTCACTCTCAAATGCTCTCTAGCTCTCTCTTTAGCTTGAAAAAATAATGAAGTATACAAGTCTTACAAATGCAAGTATACTCCTACAAAATATTAGATACACACATTGTATCTATTAATCTAGACCATCATGCATCTATATTGGATACTTACACAAGAAAGCTAACCCATACTAAGTTGGTGAGGATTTTGTGGGAAAAGACTTTCCCAAAAATCAAAACAAGCAACCTTTAATTAAATAAATGGAAAATAAAATAAAATATCAAAAAATCACTTTTTCTCTCTCCTCCATGCCATGGTCGGCTGGTGACATTTTCATTGTCCCAAAATTATTGACACATTTTCATTTTTAATAATTAATAAGTTAATTTAAGTATTTTTCAAGTGGGCCAATCATTGGACTTTAATTTAAAATACCACTTGGGCTTCTATTAAATTGTTTGGGCTACTAAATTGTCAAATTTTATTATTCTACATTTGGGCTACTAATTGACCCATGTTGGGCTAATTTAATAATTTATACATTAATTATTCAATCCATGATTAAATAAATAATTAGATTGAATAAATAATTAAATATTCTAACCCATAGGTATTAAATTACTAAATGGACTAATAAATATTATTATTAATATTTCACATTATTTACATTAATTAATAATTATATTAATTAATTTATTATATTTAATTCACTCATTATATTCAATTTAATTGAATATTTAATTAATAGGAAACTTATCAATTATTTTGATATTAAAACTTTAGGGTTTGTTTACTAATTTAATAACATATTAGTAACCCCCTTTAATTAATTCTAGTAATTAATTACATAATTATTTAATCACATAATTAATCAATCACATAAAAAGATTTAAATAATCTCGTAAAAATAACTCGTTGGAAATTAAATTAATAATTTAATTAATAAAGATATGGAAATTCTAGGACATTACAGTATTTCTCAGTAATGTGGTATATATGAATTGAATATGATACACTGGTCATTTCTAAAAGAGTTAAATGTTAATTTTGTTAATTCACAAATTTCTCAAATTATATGAATTATAATACTTGATTGAACATGATATTAAATAGTCCATCTTCCTTTTCTAAGCCAACTTATGATTCCTGGACTAATAATCTAAAGTTTAATTTTTAAAACAAAGAATTTAGAATTAATAATGTAATCACAAATGTTATCCGTGTAAATAAATATGGCCTAATGGAATTAAATTTTAATAGACATGCTAAAATGGTTAAATTGTGAATAGGTTGAATTTTATGATTATGGCAAATTTGAAATTTAATAATTGAATAAAGATTTTTGAATTTGATAAGATTGAATTATAGGATAGAATTTAAGAGATGAGAGAGAGTGAAATAGAAAGGAGGAAAGTTTAAAAATAATAAGGAATAATATTAATTGTTGTTAAAAGAAATAATTAACTAACTTTTTTTGCACCATAAGTTTGTTGATATCGGAATTTTTCGCCTTTTTGAAAATAAAATGGTGTTGTGGGGTGTTTTTGAAAAAATTCGACTTATGCAGACGGATTTTGAAGTTTTGATTAAATGTGGGTCAATTAGATAGAGTCCAAGATATTTTTGAAGAAGAATTATCCAAATTTGCTTGACCATTTAACCAAAAAAATTATTATAAGTAAGCCACTCATTCATTACTTAACCAAGGACTTTTTTTAGCATTTTGAGTAAAAGAGAGAGGGAGGCCACGACAGAGCATAAGGAAGAAAAAGAGTGAGAAAAAAATTCAAGAAAAATCAACAAGCAAGGAAGGAAAGGAAATAAAGTGAATCTAGGGAGGTATTACCTTAAAACTCTAATTTATTTTGTGCATGTTTAGTTGATATGTAAGTTTTTCACGGTGATCATATAGTTAACCTATACTTTAATTTAAGTTTTATGTTATATGTTTATGGTGTCAAGTAACTTGCAAAAAGAACTTAAAAGATTAACGGATATAGAAATAAAATCTGGAAACAAGAACTGAAAAACCCTAAAATTATGTTATTTTTGTAAAATACATAACTCTTTGTGATAAGGTCCACGACACGCTTGAGTGAAGTGAACACTGCCCAGATCATTTTTAGCAAAGTCGTACTGATGGAACGCATACTGTTAGTTTACAAAAAATTATGCATACATTCAATCAAATTGATGTAACACAACGGAAGCAGGTATAAATCATATTTAATTTTTTTCTACAAATCAAATTATAAGATTTTTCTTATACGATACTTATTAATTGAGGAAATATAAAAGATTATACCTTTATAGATTCAACTATTGAATAACTACGAGTTCAATTCCATTTATCCTTTACTTCTTCTTCAAATCCACTTATTAGAATCTACGAATGAACGTTAGCTATACAAGTATATAGTCTCTAAAGGTGATCCACCAAGAGATAATATATATTGAAGAAGTAGATTTAGGTTTCTCCAAACATTGGGTAGCTAGCCCTAATGTTCTCTCTCTTCTAGTTCTTTAGATTGTAGAGAAAATATGAACTATTCTTCAATACTTGCAACAAAATGAGTAACCCCAATTTATAACAACACCGCTCTTATTTATAGATTGCTCAACCTTTATAAACTCTTTAAGAATATGATTTTAATTTAACTCATAATGTAATTAGGAATTAAATTAATTTATTATAATAATTACAATTCATAAACCATTTAGGAACTAAATAATAATAATAATAAGATACCTCTTATTAATTTATAATTAGTAATTTTAAAATATTAAGTTATTTAATTTATTTTACCACCATAGTATAAATTAAATACATTTAATTTATTATTACCATTATATCATCTACTTCTAAAATAAATATTTCTCTTTTGCGGTGTGACCCTTTAGGTTATTCATATTAAACCGGTTATAGAATAAATAAATTAGAACCATTATAATATTATTTGTAATAATAAATTAAACTCCTGTAATTTATTTATAAATAAAAACTTATTTATTCTACAATAAGGGTAAGCTCCTTTAGCAATTCACGACTTTTCAAATAATATGAATTTTAACATTTGATCATAAAGAATTTATTCTACGAATATTTGTCGTACAACTCAATCATTCTACCATACAATGTCTCAATCAAATATGAGACATGAGATTTATGTCATGTCTTTAGTGTGCTACCGCAGGTAACCAAAAATAAATTCTCCAAAAATAAATTCTTACTTTAGTAAATAAATACGTAGTAGTGCAAGTAAGAGTCGATCTCACAGAAAATGATTAATTTAATTTTATATTTCATAAACTAGAATGAGGGTTTTTTAAATTAATTATAATTAACTAAATATCATTTAAACAATTAAAATAGATCATCAAGAATAAATCTCATATAAGAAAGAATGGAAAATATAAACTCAATCAAACCATTAATTGCTAATGAAGTTCAACATCCCTTAAAACTGAATAAGAAATCTTAGCTTTACATGTCTTCAATCTTGCCTCCAAATCTTTATTTTCATTTTTTTTCTCTCCCTCTCCTATGTTAATCTATTGTAAAACTATATTTGCCTTATCTAAAATATGAATTTTGACATATATTTATAGGTTACATATCAAATCTTTAGCTTTGGAAGAAATTTCAATCCAATTTGGAGTCAAAAATATCAAAAACAAGTAAAAAAACCAAGTCTGCCACGACATTAGCGCCTCATCCCTGTTTAGAGCGCCCTTAGCGCTGTTTGGTTCTGCTAACAATGGTCCCGACCCTAATTTTACACTACGAACTAGGGCCCCGACCTTAGTCTGTTTTCAGCTCTAACGCCCTTCGGTTAAATGGCCATAACTTTTTCATACAAACTCCGATTGAGGTGATTCAAGATATTTTATAAAACTGAGAAATATATCTACAACTTTCATATTTTAGAATTTGATAAATTCGAATTTAGTCAAGGTCAAAATCAGGCCTAAAGTACCTACTACGTAATTGACAAGCTGAAAATGTAAGTATAACAACTCCAAACTTCGATCCTATTATCATTTATTTCAATATCTACAAAATAATGTCAAAACACTTAAAAATAATATAAAATACTTAAGAACTCACAAAATATTAATCTAAAAGATAATCAATACATAAGTACAAAACTCACTTATCAATTTTACTTTATTTGATCATATGCATTTCAATTCTTAAATACACAACTGATATTAATGTAAATTAAAAACTCCTTTATAATTTTCATTCCACATTGGCCAAGAATTTCTTAGCTGTTATTTATCGAATCGAATAGGACATACTCTCCCTTTACTGAAAGTGGTAGATCCTTTGTTGATCATTCACTTACTTCCATGTACAACTTATTATACCCAAACATATCATTTGTTAAAGCTGAAAAGTCTTAAGGAATATGACAAAGTATAACTCATCATACACAAGGTACTATGATGATCTCAAATCCAATGATCACTTGCACTACTATCACATTAAGAACTCCAATTGACAAACAAGTAAAATTCTATTAAGTGTTTTTCTTAATAGAGTCACGTTCAGTGAACTTATTCTATAATAAGCACCTGTATTCTTACTTTACTGTCTTAGAAAGAGCAAGCATTGTGACGCCCCCAAATTCATATACTTGTACCTTGAATGTGACGCTTCACGATCAAACTCATATATCACATCTATAACAACTTACAACAGAATAATAGAAATATTTATATTGATTTAACATAAATATTTACGTCCCAAGTCTCGCAACCGTTACTAATATATATCACAACTTAAATAATAAGTTTTAACATAAGTCTTATTATAGTCATAAAGTAACTTCATTTAAGACATCATAATATTACTACTCAGCAACCTTATATTTGCCCTTATCTTCTCCCGAGCCATTGCCTTGGTCAGTCTTAACTATAATGTTTAAGAAAATCAATAATGAGCAACAAGTTTGCTCAGCAAGTATATAGCAATAAAGTGAATGTTCATGTATAAGGTTTCATAATCGTAAGGAATATAACAACAATTAATGGTTAAGAAAACTAAATATTTAAGTTATGAATAAAGTAAGTCTTAATAGTTCAAAAACTGATCATTTCTAATACTTAAAAGTCACTGTGGACCAAAGAAATTTTAATTAGAATCAAAGATTCAATATTTTCAAGTTAATGAATATTTTGTACTGAGTGATCACTATAGACTGTGAACACATGTTTGAATTAACAATATTTTACTAAAAATTTACAATAATAAACAAGTACAATAGATGATCAGCCTAAAATACCCTATGTTACGCATAACATTCAGACATGTTATTTGCGCGTATGTCGGTTCCCTGACGTAAAATAAGTTATTCATCTCAGTATATTATAAGAGTCCATACTAAGACAATTGGTATGGATAACTTTCTAAAAAAAAATAATTGATTAACAATCGGTATTATTATTGGTTTAACCGATACAAATGGCTTAGACATACTTCCTAACACAATTATGAACAATTGATATATTTAATGTTCGCAAACAGGGTTCGAATAATCGCCCAAGAAAATAATGATAATTTAAATCATGTTTCAGATTATATAATTTAAACTTCATAGATACAAATAAAAAAGAATTATTTCATTAATTAATTATACTTGTACGAATTAATAAAAATACAAGTTAGAGTACTTATCTGGATAGTCGACTCTATTCAACTTTATCTCCTTATCCTTTGAACAACATATGTTTATCATATTCATCTAACAGTTAATCTTTATTAACCTTCACATAATGATCTGGTCGATCTAACTTACTAGTTCTATGCAACTAGGACTCACAAATAATTTATATTATCCAATTATCACATATATAAATTTAAATAAGATTACTTGTTTAAATATCATTGTCTCTCACTTTCTTTATTTAATTCATACATTAATTCTCACAAATAATGTTTAATATTATTCTATTTGATTAATTATTCTTAATCATCATTTAATTATTTACAAATAATATGTCATCACTCTATTTGTTGATGCCTTAATATTATTCAATCATGAATTCCTTTGTTCATATTTTATCAATCCTTAAATAAAATAATTTAAGTTATTATTCTATGTGTTTAATTTCTAATTACAGTAGCATTTACACTTATTTGAATTATTTATGCTTCTTTAATTCTCAATTAAGATAATTCTTAATATTATTTTAATTGTTTATCCTTTATTATTTCACAATTAAAATAATTGCTTATTCTTTATTGATTTATAATTAAAATAATCTTTAATATTATTTTAATTATTTAAGTCTTATTAATTCATAATTAAAATAATTCTTAATATTATTTTAATTGCTTGTGCATCATTATTTCATAATTAAAATAATTATTTAATATTATTTCAATTGTTTAAAAAAATATTTAATGTTGATTAATGTAATATTCATTATTATTTTAATTAACTTATAAATAATATTATTTTAGTTTATTATTATTATTTATTTAATATTAACTAACAAATAAAATAATTATTATTTATTATTTTATTTGTTTAATAGTATTTTAATTAACTTATGAGCTACGCAATAGGGTATCATTTTGTCTGATATTGAGTGGTACGATTTTGTCTGATTCCGGCGGGGCACAATTATGCCCTCAATGGAACTTAATTTTTTAAATCATATCATATAAAGTTAGGGTTGATATATGAGATACGTAGAGATCTAACCATCTAACTACCAAAGAACTTAACTAAAAGTTCGAACACCTTACATCATCTTGTTTAATAGCCCATTAACTAAATATAAAAGCCCTAGCCTCCAAAATCTCTTTTTTCTCTAGTTAGAAATTTAAACTTCAAAACTTTCAATTTAGATATAAGTCAATTGTTCCAGCTAGACATTATATGTACTAGTTCTGATTATGAACTATTTAAGAAGAGGGTCTATGTCAATTGTTTTGGCTAGACATTTGCATGTATTAATTCATTACTTTGAATATTTTTAAATAGTTATCCAAACTAGTAGTTGGTGCGGACTCTTATAGTAAAACTGAGTAAAATAACCCTTATAATAGAGTATTCTCTATTGAAAACATGATCTTTGTGCACACTATGACTGATTGTTATACATATACATCAGATACAGGAAGTCGAATTCTCTCAAGTGTCCAGTTTGAGTGTTTACAATTTTATAATTGTTAAATACTCCCGAGACAGTCAGATATGCCCTGACAAACCCTCCTTACTTCTGAGATATTCAGTTCAGAGCTAGAAAGTTCTCACGTATGTTTTTGGTTCCTTTTGACCAACTCAGCAGTAATGGAATGCTGTCGTAGGCAACCAAAAATAAAATCTTACTTTGAAAAATATTAATGTAGTAGTAAAAGTAAGAGTCGAACCCACAGAGAGTGAATTGTTTTAATAAATTCTAAAATTTTCAAAACTATCTAATTAAATGGGGGATTTTGAATTATTAATTAACTAATTAAAATTAAAACAAATAAAACTAAATAATAAATAATAAAGATGAGAAAAATCAATTAAAACAAACTTCAGTTCCTTAGTTCAGTATCCCCTTCTTTTAATCAACAAATTAATCAAGTTATTATTATCTTTTCCTTCAATTGAAATTAATAATCCTAGATAATCGACAATCGTCAAGCTACCCAAAATCCTCATTAAATTATAAATCTAATCAACAATCGCTCACAAAAGAGTCTAATTATCATACAACCTAGAACTATCAGTCTAGATTTAATATAACAGTTGCATTAAAAATTAGATAATTCGATTATTCCAAGTAACAATCATAACATCGCAGATTATTTAACTTGTCATCTTGATAATCATAACAATATTCAAATGTTTGTCCACAATCAAACATTATTAATTACTACTTATGAACAGATAAATTATCGTTTGCTTAATATCAAATCTTAATCTAGCATATGATAAATTATTGATTAACTTAACATGCCCTTATCAAATTAATCAAACAAATATCATAAAATAATTAAAACAGATTATTAAGAATAAATCTCATGCATGAATGAATAGATTATAAAACTCAATTAAAACATCAATTAAAAATAAGGTTCAACATCCATTTAGAACTGAAAATAAAAACTTAGCCTGACATGCTTCAAAATAATCTCTACTAGTTGAAAAGCTCTCTCCAAGAAACTAAAAGAAAGATCTCCCAAAAACTTACAATGAATAATGAGATATTGACCCTCTATTTATAGGTCTCTAACTTGTCTAAACCCTAATAAGATTTACAATTAAAAATAAAAATAAAATAAAATAATTATTGTTCTAACCCTAATTGGAATTAAAATCCAATTTGGAATCAAAAAGTAGCAAAATTCACGAAATAATCCGTTTCTGGTCAATTTTCGCGCTTGCCAAACAGCCCCTAACGCCACAGTCAAACCAAGTCAACGCGCATTAGCCTGGATGACGTCAGCATTGCATATCCGCGCATTGCGCGGACGTCTTTCTGCTGCTCAGCCAAACGACGTCGTCGCCTCTAAGTTTCTAATGAATTTCAACGCGCGCATTGCGCGAATGTCCGTGTCCGAAAATTACCATTATGCCACCGGTTCTAACTTCAACTTAATTACGAAATTGCCATTCTGCTGGTTATTTACCAAAATGCCATCAGCCTTAGCAGAATTTACAAAATTACTCCCAAACTTATTTTTCTTAGAAAATAAAATATAAAATAATTTAAAATAAATAAAAATAATATAAAAATACTAAAAATCCTATAAACACATAATAATAAATAAAATTCCTAAAATACTAAAAATAAATAAAACACATAAATAAATAAAAAATTATAAAATTACCTAAATTAACATAAATTAACTAAAATCCTATAAAATCTATTAAAACCAAAATAATCTAAATAATTAAACATTTAAGCACACACAATAAATATAAAACTAAGTATTATGGAATAAAAATATCGTATAATTTAACCCTATCAAGTAAATATTCTATAAATTATTTTATTAAATATAGTACGTATGTTGCATGCCTTCACAATTATTGTATATTTTTGAAGTTCCAAAAGGGTAATTATTTTTCATTCATGATATATATTCATTACTTATTTAAACTTGCTGAGCAAAGTAGTTTTTCACCCTTGCTATATCATGAACTATTTTTCAGTGAAGCTCAAATGTTCTAAGATGGACAAAGGCAAAGAAAAGGCAACTGAGTAGAACGTGTAAAAATAAGCTTTAATATTATTGTAGATCGTATGTAACTCGTTTATGTAATGAGATGGTGTAGGTATATTTATGGTTAGTAGAACCTGAGATAATGGTACGTTTTATAATGAATTTATTTATATTTTTCGTGAGTTATTGGAGGTTAAATTTATGATTGTTGTTTAAGTATTGAATCGTGAGTACTGAATCCGAGGTTCAAGGAACCCGAATTTAGGGGCGTCATAGGTTGGTATCAGAGTTGAATGTTATAAACCTTAGGTGGGGGGAAAACCTTAAGACATAACCTTAGAGAAATTGATGAAAGTAGTAAGAGATAAACCTATGAAAAGTTTTTATCAATAAGAGATGGACTAAGAAAGAATTCAGGTGTAAGTGAATGTGAAGTTAGAAAGATGATTATATATATGTAAGAAAATACCTTATATTAGGATCATAAGAGTATGAGGATTTGGAAGGTGATCCGAAAATAAGTTTAAAGAAAATCTGAGCAATGATCTAGAAAAGGAGAAAGGAGAAAAAAGAAAAAGGATTGGGAGATACTTGATCCAATGAGTATAGATAAAAAGTGGTGATCACTTAAAAATTTGGCTAAGGTTAAATAGAAGAAAGTGATGTTAAGGTATAAAATAATGATTTTAAGGACATATAAGATATCTTAAGAAGATTGATCTATGTAGGTCAGTAGTAAATGGAGGATGAAAGAATTGGAGGAATAAATCAGCTATTAAAAATAAAAGTTGAAGAGTTAAAGGATTATAGAAGAAATGAAAGATTATAGAGCTGATCATAAAAGTAGATAATGGTAAAGTGATCGAGGAAGAGTAAAATAATTGTAGAAGGAGATAAACATGATAAAGAATTACATAGGAAGGATAATAGTATATGTTGATGAGTCTGACTTTGAAAGTGTATATCTTCGAGAGTTCAACTTTAGGCAATGTGTTTTAAGGAGTACGTTTTTAGAAAACCAATATCAGATGATTTTTAAATCCGTAAGTGAAATATATATATATATATATATATATATATATATATATATGAGAATGTTGATAGAAGTTTTTAAATTTTGAAAAAATCTCAACTTTGGAGTTAAGTACCGGATATGTCGTGTATTTAGCATGATGCTAAGAAAAGTATAGTACTAGGTGCTAATGTGAAGCATATTAAAATAAAAATATTTATTAAATGTGCAATATGATGACAAAAAGATAAGGTGATGGTAGAATGAACATTTAGAAGAATGTAGAATGAACGGGAGGATTGTGGTATAACAAATAGACTATCAAACGATTAGATGATATGTGATTAATAAATTGTGTACATGAAAAAAAGGCGACAGAACGCGAAAAATGGCATATCATTATAAAAATGTAATGTAGTACGTACAAAGGGAGGACATGGTAATAGATTTTATATATTTTATGATTGATTACGTGTTGGCATTAATAGTATACGCTTAAAATAAATAGAGGAGTAGTAATATCGTATTATGTTAAACGAAAATGTCAAAAGAATGATCTTAATAAGGAACACCCTAAACAGTAGGGAAAATAATAACAAGGAACTAAACCAGGTGTAATATCCCAAATATTTTTAAAATGATTTGACAAGACCTGATAAAGGTTGTCAATTTAAAAACCTAAGAACGATTATTTAAACATACCTTGAGCTATCTTAAAAAAATATATACGACTCAAAATACGATCGTATACGACAGTAGGTTAAACTTTTAACCTAAACTATGTATTATGTGATTAGTAAAGTTTCTATTAAACTTTAAATGTGTTATGTGATTTATCTATGAGTAGAATTTCGTGTTTCGGTTCAAGTAATTAACCTTAACACCTATTAAAATCAAAAAGTTATTTAAAGATTAAAACCTAATTATAGGGTTTGGAAAACCAAAAGTAGGGTTTGGTTAAACATAGAAAAGTTATTTAAAGGTTAAAACCTAAACCCTAAACCTAAAAACCCTAAAGGTTTAACCCTACGGATTAAACCCTAAACCCTAAAAAGTTACTATTCACATATGCGCGTATAATACGAAAATTTTACGGGTAGAATACAAAAATAATATGAGAATAATATAAAATTTATACGGTATAAATACAAAAAAGTCAACTAGACTACATGTATACTTGATTAAGATTAACGTTAATTAAAATTAAGATTAACCTAATAAGTTTAATTGGTGAATTAAGAAACTAATCAACCATTCAAGTTACTAGCTTTAAAAGAGAATTAACCAATGTTGAGTTAGTTCTTAACTCTAGTTAGTAGATAAAGTTAAAGCCTAAGTTAAGCCAAAGTTAAGCCAAACTTGGAGCCAAAGTATAAACCAAACTTAGAGCCAAGCCAAACTTGGAGCAAAAGTAGAAGCCAAACTTGGAGCCAAAGTTAAAGCCAAACCAAACTTAGAGCAAAAGCTAGGTTATCATTTTTACCATTTTACCCTAATTTGGAAAATCCTATAAATAGGAGTCTCCACTCTTCATAATTCTTATCAATTCACCAAGTAAATTAGAGCAACAAAGCAAGAGAGTTAAATTGTTAGATGATAGAGCTAAATTATACGATATTTTTATGCCCTAATACTTAGTTTTTATATTTATTGTGTGCTTAAATGTTTAATTATTTAGCTTATTTTGGTTTTAATAGGTTTTATAGGATTTTAGTTAATTTATGTTAATTTAGGTAATTTTATAGTATTTTTATATTTCTTTTTATTTATGTGTTTTTATTTATTTTAGGTGTTTTATTTATTATTATGTGTTTTTAGGATTTTTAGTATTTTTATATTATTTTTATTTATTTTTATATTTTATTTTGTAGGAAAAATAAAGCTTGGGGGCAAATCTGGAAAATCCGAACAAGTTAAATGGCATTTTCGGTAAATAACCAGGCGGATGGCAAAAGTGTAAATAAGGAGAAAAGACGCGTAGGGGCAGAACCGTAATTAACCGGAAATCTGGGCTGCGCGCCATGCGCGCAAGGAAGTCAGAAAAGAAAAAGAAACGACGCCGTTTGGCGATGAAAGGAAACGGTCCGCGCCATGCGCGACCAAGGAACCGAGCGCATAACAAAAACGACGTCGTTTGCTGTCTGGGCGGAAAAGAAAACACGCGCGCCATGCGCGCGGGCGGAAGAGAGGCTGACGTCAGCAGGCGCGTTTGACCGGTCAATTATGGCGGCTAAGGGCGCGTTTGCTCGCGCATTAATGCTGGGCAGATCAGATTTTTCGGATTATTTTGGATTTTTGCTACTTTTTGATTCCAAATTGGATTTTTATTCCAACTAGGGTTAGGATAATAATTATTTTTCTTTTTCTTTTATTTTTATTTATAAATCCTATTAGGGTTTGGACAAGTTAGAGGCCTATAAATAGAGGGTAAATCTTTCATTATTGATAGTAAGCTTTTAGGAGTTCTTTCTTCTACTTTCTTGGAGAGAGCTTTTCAACTCTTGAAGATTATTTTGAAGAATGTCAGGCTAAGTTTTTATTTTCAGTTCTAAAGGGATGTTGAACCTTATTTTTAATTAATGTTTTAATTGAGTTTTATTATTTATTCCTTCATGCATGAGATTTATTCTTGATGATCTGTTTTAATTGCTTTATGATATTTATTTGATTAATTTGATTTGGCCAGTTGAATTAATTAAGTTTTGTCATATGCTAGATTAAGATTTGATATTAAGCAAACGATATTTTATCTGATCATAAGTAGCAATTAATAATATTTGATTGTGGACAAACTTTTGAATATTATTATGATTATCAAGATGGCAAGTTAAATGGTCCGCGATGTTGAGATTGTTGCTTGGAATAATCTAATTCTCTAATTTTTAATGCAACTGTTATATTAAATCTAGACTGATAGTTCTAGGTTGTATGATAGTTAGGGTCTTTTGTGAGCGATTGCTGCATTAGATTTATAATTTAAGGAGGATTTCGGGTAGCTTGGCGATTGTCGGTTATCTAGGATTATTAATTTCAATTGAAGGAAAAGATAATAATAACTTGATTAATTTGTTGATTAAAAGAAGGGGATACTGAACTAAGGAACTGAAGTTTGTTTTTAATTGATTTTTCTCATATTTATTATTTATTATTTAGTTTTATTTTAATTAATTAATTAATAATTCAAAACCCCCCATTTAATTAGATATTCTTGAAAACATTAGATTTATTAAAACAATTCACTCTCTGTGGGTTCGACTCTTACTTTCACTACTACATTAATATCTTTCAAAGTAAGATTTTATTTTTGATTGCTTGCGACAGCTTTCCAAATTTTGGCGCCGTTGCCGGGGAGTGTTTTGTTTTAATTTATTTTTTGTTTTCTTTGTAGTTTATTTTTCTAGTTTATTTATTTATTTTATTTTTGTTTTTCATAGTTTAATTGAGTTTTGCAGGTTAAGGATAGAAGACATGCGTGATTATGTTAATGAGGTAAATATTTCTTCTAATGAGTAACAAACGGATAGTCTAACTTCTTTTGTTTATCAAATGGCTGTAGGTACTTGTAGGATTTGTGCGACAATAGGACACCCAACTGATATGTGCCCAATGCTTCGAGAGGAGTCCTATGGACAAGTAAATGATGCAAATGGTTTCCTTGGACCGCAAGGGGACTATGATCCCTATTCAAACACGTACTACTCAGAATGGTGGGATCGTTCAAATTTCAGCTATGAGAATCCACAAGTGCACCAACCTGCAAGTAAACATTGGCCAGAATACCAACAGTTCAATCAGATATATCCCACCGATCAAGAACATGACCAATCTTCTAATTCCAATTTGTCTTTAGAAGATATGTCTAAACATTTTATGACTGATGCTTTGCAATTTCAACAGGAAACAAATGAGAATATTCAGCGTATAAGTATTCAAGTGGAACAACTGAAAGTTGCGGTCAGTCAATTGGAGGTGCAAAGTGTTGACGAATTACCATCTCACACAATGGTGGATTACGAGGAGGATGACAATGAAATTGTATTGAGCAGTGGTAAAGATGAGGAAACTCCAGAAACGAAAGATAATGAAAAGGAATATCTGGAAGAGGCCATTACGCATAGCTTGGGATTGACAAAAGAAGAGGAAGAAATTAAGCCAAAACAAGATTTGAAAAGGGCTACAGATTCATTAAATTCTTTGCCATTGATTTTAAATAAATTTGCAGAACTTTTCATTCCATTACCTGTTACTCAAAATAAATTTCTACCTTTTATTTTGCAGGATTTCATTCCAGAACAATCATATCATGCACAGACGAGATGTAATCTCCCTATGAGGAATGTTGTGATGGATGGGGTACTCAAAATACATGAAATTGGAGTGACGTAGTGGTTTGGCCTGTTGTCGAGCCAATGACAATAAACAAAGGCGCTGCTTGGGAGGCAACCCAAGAAATCAGATTTGCATTTCTTTCCCTTTTTCTTTTTATATTTATTTGTGCCTGTTTCTTTGCATTATAGTTTACATTGGGGACAATGTAAATTTTAAGTGTGGGGGAAGGGATTTAGGATATTTGTTTTATTTTTAGGACATTTTTGTTTTATTTTTATTTTATTTTTTTAAAAAAAAAAATTTATTTTATTCTTAGGGAATTTTAAAAATTTTAAAATTTTGAATTTTGTGGGTAAATTCACTGTAAACCCTCACGAGACAAAACTCGTCCACTTGGGGTAACCTTGGGGTTTAAAGGCTTGTTGCACGTGCTAAGTGTAACCGTGTTTCCTACGAAAATGGGGTAATTTTTTATTTTTAGGAGGTGTCAGTTGGGCAATGAGTTAATTGAATTTTAATTTTTAGCCAATTATAAAATTTTAATTTTTATTTAATAACTCTTGGAAAAAGGATAAATTTTTGCTTAGTTTGAATTTTGACTTTTTATTGATTATTACTTTGTTTGAGATCTTTAAAATTTTTATGCACTTATATCCATTTGTTTGAGCTAGTTTTAATTTATAGAAAGTTTAAATGGTTAAATGCTTATGAAAGATATTTTTGAACTCTATATCTTATTTGATCATTATTTAAAGTGAAATATAAGACAAAATATAATTTGGAGGAGATGATTTAGGTACTTCTCTAGGATTGTTAAATTGAGAAGAATTCTTGTGGTGGGTTGAGATGGAGCGTAAAACGCACTCACTCATAAACACATGAAAAGCGAGAGGGAGCGTAAAACGCACTCGCTGGTGAGATGGAGCATAAAATGCACTCACCGTGAAAAAAAATGAAAAATAAAGAAAGAAAATGGGATGGAGCATAAAATGCACCCATTAAAAGAAAAAAATGATGGAAAAAATATTTGAAAGAAAAAAATTGATAATCCTAGTATGTTTCATTGATTAAAACCCTTTTGATCTTCAGATTTATATTTGTCTGTATTAGCAAAAAGTGATGAGAAAAATAAGTATTTTGAGTTTTGTTGTATGTCTTTTATAAGGTAATTAATGACCTAAACTTCTCTGAGTTTTGATTAGTTTGATACATTTGGATTCACACACACACAAAAGATCTTGACTAGAGTAAGATTAATAAATATGTTAAAGTTCTAGATTTTGCATGATTTTGAAACTTTCTTTGAGTTATCATTTAAAAAAAATCTTTGAGGATGATGCGAAGTTCATATTAATTTATTGCTCATGTAAAAAGTCGAGTTCGTTGAGTCGCTTTAGTCTGTTGGGCTAGTTAGATTTATTTTATTTTTGTTTATTTTTATTTTTGTTTTGCCCGAGGACGAGCAAAAGCTAAGTGTGGGGGTATTTGATAGAGCTAAATTATACGATATTTTTATGCCCTAATACATAGTTTTTATATTTATTGTGTGCTTAAATGTTTAATTATTTAGCTTATTTTGGTTTTAATAGGTTTTATAGGATTTTAGTTAATTTATGTTAATTTAGGTAATTTTATAGTATTTTTATATTTCTTTTTATTTATGTGTTTTTATTTATTTTAGGTGTTTTATTTATTATTATGTGTTTTTAGGATTTTTAGTATTTTTATTTATTTTTATATTTTATTTTGTAGGAAAAATAAAGCTTGGGGGCAAATCTGGAAAATCCGCAAAAGTTAAATGGCATTTTCGGTAAATAACCAGGCGGATGGCAAAAGTGTAAATAAGGAGAAAAGACGCGTAGGGGCAGAACCGTAATTAACCGGAAATCTGGGCCGCGCGCCATGCGCGCAAGGAAGTCAGAAAAGAAAAAGAAACGACGCCGTTTGGCGATGAAAGGAAACGGTCCGCGCCATGCGCGACCAAGGAACCGAGCGCATAACAAAAACGACGTCGTTTGCTGTCTGGGCGGAAAAGAAAACACGCGCGCCATGCGCGCGGGCGGAAGAGAGGCTGACGTCAGCAGGCGCGTTTGACCGGTCAATTATGGCGGCTAAGGGCGCGTTTGCTCGCGCATTAATGCTGGGCAGATCAGATTTTTCGGATTATTTTGGATTTTTGCTACTTTTTGATTCCAAATTGGATTTTTATTCCAACTAGGGTTAGGATAATAATTATTTTTCTTTTTCTTTTATTTTTATTTATAAATCCTATTAGGGTTTGGACAAGTTAGAGGCCTATAAATAGAGGGTAAATCTTTCATTATTGATAGTAAGCTTTTAGGAGTTCTTTCTTCTACTTTCTTGGAGAGAGCTTTTCAACTCTTGAAGATTATTTTGAAGAATGTCAGGCTAAGTTTTTATTTTCAGTTCTAAAGGGATGTTGAACCTTATTTTTAATTAATGTTTTAATTGAGTTTTATTATTTATTCCTTCATGCATGAGATTTATTCTTGATGATCTGTTTTAATTGCTTTATGATATTTATTTGATTAATTTGATTTGGCCAGTTGAATTAATTAAGTTTTGTCATATGCTAGATTAAGATTTGATATTAAGCAAACGATATTTTATCTGATCATAAGTAGCAATTAATAATATTTGATTGTGGACAAACTTTTGAATATTATTATGATTATCAAGATGGCAAGTTAAATGGTCCGCGATGTTGAGATTGTTGCTTGGAATAATCTAATTCTCTAATTTTTAATGCAACTGTTATATTAAATCTAGACTGATAGTTCTAGGTTGTATGATAGTTAGGGTCTTTTGTGAGCGATTGCTGCATTAGATTTATAATTTAAGGAGGATTTCGGGTAGCTTGGCGATTGTCGGTTATCTAGGATTATTAATTTCAATTGAAGGAAAAGATAATAATAACTTGATTAATTTGTTGATTAAAAGAAGGGGATACTGAACTAAGGAACTGAAGTTTGTTTTTAATTGATTTTTCTCATATTTATTATTTATTATTTAGTTTTATTTTAATTAATTAATTAATAATTCAAAACCCCCCATTTAATTAGATATTCTTGAAAACATTAGATTTATTAAAACAATTCACTCTCTGTGGGTTCGACTCTTACTTTCACTACTACATTAATATCTTTCAAAGTAAGATTTTATTTTTGGTTGCTTGCGACAGCTTTCCATTAGATTAATCTTGTTGATGAATATTGAAGCCTTGCACAAATTGTTGTCAAAGCTTGCACTCCAAGAGGTAATCTCTAGTTGTTTTTATGTAAATTTTCAATTCGTAGAGTAAATGTGAATAGCTATAATGCTCAATTTATTTTATGTCTAGGGTAGTGAAATTAACATTATAAGTAGTTATAATGTCCATTTTATTTCAAGTATTTAGTTAAAAAGCTCAAAACACAAGCCTTTACGATGTTCGATTTTTCTTATCGTTCTTCGTGTTCTTGAGTGAAAGTCATAAAATCTTACATAAGTAGGTTTATGAATTTGTTATTTTTATGTTATTAAGAGTTATTGAGTGTTAGAATATGTTATCTTAGAAAATTAATGCTTGAGGTATCATGTTTTACCAGTTGGTTCAAAGAAAGTTCAATCAGTTTTTGAGTAGTCACCTTTAGCCTAAATCTATACAAATCTGTCAGGAATTTTGAACTTTGGTCAAAATATGAATTGTAGAGGCAGAAGTTTCGAACGCGTGAAATTTTAAATGACTAAAAAATATTTTAAAACGAAGAAGTTATGACCGTTTAATCGAGTCGGGGTATGGCAGTCCAACAATTTGCCAAAATCCAAAATTTTGGCTTAAAAATGAGTTTTTGAGTTAGCCATTTTTTCAAATAATTTTAACTATTAAAATAGTTTAAATAAGTTAATATAAAACTTATAAAGTTATATAATACGATGAATCTAACCGTTTATGAACTAAATGACTGTGTATGGTTTTAACGCTCTGTCGGGAAACCCTAGTTTTGATTTGAGGCCAGTTCTAAACTTTTATGTATTATTAGCATGTTCTAAGATGGTTCACGTTATTATGTGATAGTTAATATGTGAAAGTACATGAATGACGGTCTTATGTGATTAAATGATTAAGTGTTAGTTATTGATTAACTGTTAAATGTTAATTGATATTTGATGATGCATATGAGTATGCATGAAATATGGTTATTGTTAAGTATAAATTAATATGATTTAAGATGTATGTTCAGTCAAGGCATGTTAAAGTTTATATGAAAGCATAAACTGCGTATGTGCTATATGTTAGACTTGCTGAGCCGTCGTACTCATTCTTGCGAATAAAACCTTATTTGTAGATTAAAGATGAACGTTAAGAAGATCATAAACGTAAAGATGAAGAGTATATTAGGTTTTCATGTTTATTACTTGTATTTGTATAAGTCATAATGACTACTGTAATACGAACAAACAAACATGTAACTGAATATTAAATGAATGATTTAAATTATTATCAACGAAATGTTGTTATGTCTTTAAATTTGATATAATGTAAAATTGTTAAACATTTTTCTCTTTCAAAAAGCTTAAATTCTCTTTATATAGACAGTTATTTTCAGTTACAATGATGTTTGAATTTTCTCTATATGCAGACAGTTATTTTTGATTAAGATAACAGGTGTTACAGATATTATAATCGAACACGATAAATGACATTTCTTTGACAATTGTTTGTATGTGACAATTGTTTCAAGGGTAAATATTCATTTAACTATATCATATAGTAATTCTTCTCTTTCATTGAATGAATTAATCTTCTCCTTATCACGTTTTCAAAATTTACCAAAACAAGAGCTTGTATTTACTCCTTAAGTAAACAACAAAATATATCAATTACACATGAATTAATGCATTTAGTTTAATTGTTTATAACAAAATATACCAATTGTAAAATTACTCCCTTAATTTCACATAAAAAAATCTCAATTTAGGTTGCTCTTAATTAATTTAGGAAATTTTAAAATTCAAATTATGAATTTATTTCAAATTTTAAATTATTAATTTGTTATTGAGTAATACATTTTGAATAGTTATAATATTAACTATTGCACTCGTCAACTTCAAACTTTGGGATTTCGCTAATCAATTATGAAAAATATTAAATGGTATCCTCTGTGTGGAACAAAAAGATACCATTATTGTTTTACTTAAACTCTTAAAAGATAAAATGCAATAAAACTTTATTTTAAAATTTTTATAACTAACAAAACTATACCTATAATATTAATGTTATGATATAGGCTAGACTTGGTAAAGTTGGCCCGGGCCTGTGGGTCAGTCAGACAAAAAGCGAGTTTGAGGCTTTCAAAAATTAGTCTATGAAAAATTGGGTCTTTTGGCCCAGCCCGTTTCAACTTGATCCGCTGGCTAACTTATTTTTTTTTTTTTTATTATTGTTTAACATAGTTGACAAAAAAAATTATTAACTTGAAAAATGAATCAAATAAGAAATTATGAA
The DNA here is from genome assembly GCA_947179155.2 of Hedera helix. Classification (NCBI taxonomy): domain Eukaryota; kingdom Viridiplantae; phylum Streptophyta; class Magnoliopsida; order Apiales; family Araliaceae; genus Hedera; species Hedera helix. The sequence goes on from OX359281.1 coordinate 38,297,593, forward strand.
AAATATAAGAATAAATTTTAATATGTAATATTGAATAATAATACAAAAAAATATTATGAATAAAATATATATCACTTTTAGTCTTTCTTTTACTCTCTTATCTTTAATATTGATATTATATATATTTATCAATTAATTAATCACAAAAATTAATTATATTTTAATATATATAACTACAAAATGTCTATAAAATTATTAATTATTTTATTTTATTTACTAATAATATTAAATAATTCTGTAAAAATTATGTATCATAATTATAATAATAATTTTTTTTTTATAAAATACAAAAATAGTCCGTTGGCCGGTCCGAGACAGACTCGGGCGACCATGGATTTCATTTTTTCAACTCGTTTTGGCTCGGTCGGTCCGTTTTCCGAGTTTAGTACAGGCTACATAAGCTAGCTAAGTATTACTACTGCCAAAAGGAAATAAGTGTAAACTTGCCAAAACATTAACTAGACAAAATATCATTTACTCATAAATAAACCAAAAAAAATCAGCACCAAAACAGCTGAAAACCTCGTAAATTTATTAATCATTATGTTAATGCCAAACGTTTACATTTAAAACACATTTACGTAATAATTAGATATTCCTCAACACTAGTACCAAAATTTCTATACGTGACAACAGAAGCAAATCCACCGTCACCTCCCACTGGCTATGCAAACATAAGTTCCTTTTATTTTTATTTTTTAGCACAAATTTGAAGATTGGATTGAAAGACGTATCTACTATTTATTCTTATACTATAAATATTATATGAGGTCAACGAAGTGAAACTTCGCGTTCTTGCACTTTTAAAATAATAATATTTTAAAAAATTATAAAGCATAATTTTATATTTCACATAAAAGAGAATTTATTCAATTTCATAAAATAAAATCTTTTATATAATAATTTACGTAATTATATACAGTGTCCTTCATTTCCTTTTTTGTCATACTATATTTAAAAAGTTAAAAAAATCACGTGTGAATATATTTTTTTAATATTTATAAAATCGTGTTAAAATGTCGAAATAGAAGAAATTACATTCATCTAATAAAGCAAACAAATATTTTTTTAATGAATATTAAGAAAAATGTTACCAAAAGTTTTTGTCATACAGTCTCTTAGATTGAACTCAAAATAATTTTCAATTCATAATTAATGGGATGGTAACCCATTCTCAGAGAAATAAAAAAAATAATTCTGAAACAACCGAGAATAACGATTAAAAGTGATGATCGATCATTTTTGATAATATAAAATTTTTTTGTATTACTTGTCGATTCTATTAATTTTATATTCAACCCCATCAATACTAAAATTTTTAAAAAATAAGATAATATATCGTCATCATCAACTAAAGTGTGTTGCTACTTGCTAGGTAATGATCATCATCAACACTTAGGTTGTTTACAGTTGTACAAATATTAATTTCAAGAAACAGACGAGATAATTAAGGGAAAATAAAAGAGTACTGATTGAGAGCAATATTTAATTTAAGTAAAAATCTGCCAATCGGCCCACTTTCTTCTTAGTAAAAAAAATTATCAACAAAGTGCACAAAGAAAAATGCAACACCCAGAATCCATATCGTAATATATAAGATATTTAGATAAATTTATATTTAATATATAAAATATTTAAATATATATATAAAAATTTAAATTATTATTATTAATATTTTTAATTATAATTTTTTAAATAAATTTATAATAAACTCAAATAATTCAAAAAAATATTAATGAGATAAATATATTAAATTTTATCATGTTATAAGATAATTTAAATTCAAAATTTAATCCGATTATTATATATGATATTGAATTTTATTATAATATAATTTTATTTAAACTCAAAATTTAATCGCAGTTATTATATATGAGGTTAGATTTTATTGTATTATAATTTAATTTTAATTCAAAATTTAATTTAAATTATTATATACGATATCAGAGTCCACTCTCCATAATTTATTAAACTACTACTCCCGCTGATGAAAATATGAAATTGATATTTACGTCAATTTAGGACAATTATAAAATACTTGAAATAATTTTTTTTACGAAAACAGCACATTAATGAGCCAATAACAGCGACTAGCTAAGCAGCAGCACTCTAGTACTGTAAGGACCTAATCCTCTAAATGCAGGTCCATGTAATATAACCCATCGCGGGTCCCACGTGCATGTGCCCACTGTATTTTCCCTCTTCTCCCCCACAAAAACACTCCACTCTCCAAGCTTTCCTACCTCTCATGGAAACCGACGCCCTCCTCTTGATTTCCATCTCTCTCTCTCTCTCTTAACCACTCTATAACCGCCGTTCCATTTGCCTCCTCAAGAACTAGCTAAAACTCCTTTTCCCCCCAAATTTCCCTCTTCGCTTTTATCACATTCTCTTTTATTAACCTTTTTCCTACACCTTCAATGCCCACTTGAAACCCTACCAAAACCCAAACGAAAACCCAGATTTTTCTTGCTTATTTTCCCCGATTTTCTAAACAAAATGAAGAATTCCCATCTGGGCTCTCGTGTTCGGCTCCGTACACTCCTTTTTCTCTCTGTTCTCCCTGTTTTTCTCTCTTTGGTTCAGTGTCAGTCCGATGATGCTTCAGTAATGCAGGCTTTGAAAGAAGCCATTAACCCGCCGAGTTCACTCGGCTGGACCGACTCAAACCCCTGTAAGTGGGAGCACGTTCAGTGCTCACTAGACAATCGGATTACTCGGATCCAAATCGGGAATCAACGGCTCAAGGGCTCTCTCCCTCCCAACCTAAAGAACCTCACTTCCTTGCAAGTACTCGAGCTCTATAGCAACGGTTTCACTGGTTCGCTCCCGAGTTTATCCGGGATGAGCTCGCTCCGATCACTCTTACTTCATCATAACCAGTTTACATCTTTACCCACCGATTTCTTCGATGGTATGTCTTCTTTACAGGAAGTTGACTTGGGTTATAATTCCTTTAATGTATGGCAAATACCAGAAAGTATTCGTTCCGCAGTTGCACTCCAAACTTTCTCAGCAACTTCTACTAATCTTACTGGAAAAATCCCTGAATTCTTTAATAGTGATACATTTGCTGGTTTGACAAATTTGGAGCTTGCTTTCAATTTCTTGGAGGGTGGTTTACCTGCTAGCTTTTCAGATTCTTTAATTCAGACCCTTTGGTTAAATGGGCAGCAAAGCAGTTCTAAATTGAATGGCTCAATTGCTGTTTTACAAAATATGACACAATTGACTCAAGTATGGTTGCATATGAATTCGTTTTCTGGTCCTATACCTGACCTTTCAGAGTTGAAACAACTGCAAGATTTGAGCTTACGGGATAATAGCTTAACGGGTCCGGTGCCTGAGTCTATGGTTAATCTTCCGTCACTTGTGCAAGTGAATTTGACAAATAATATGTTACAGGGGCCGACGCCGAAGTTCAATTCTTCTGTTGCTGTGGATATGAATAATAATACTAATAGTTTTTGTTTGAACGATCAGGGCGTTCCATGTGATTCTCGAGTGAATAAAATGCTTGCTGTTGCGCAATCTTTTGGCTATCCGAGCAGGTTTGCTGAGAATTGGAAAGGAAATGACCCTTGCCCATGGTTAGGCCTAACTTGTGATAGCGGGAATATTACTATTGTTAATTTCCAGAAAATGGGTCTTACGGGTAGTATTTCTCCAAACTTTTCATCCATTACTTCGTTGCAGAAGTTGCTTCTTTCAAATAATAATCTTACAGGTGTTATTCCAGATGAGTTGACAAGTTTGGTTAACCTAAAAGAATTAGATGTTTCGAATAATCAGCTTCATGGTAAAATTCCATCATTTAGGACTAATGTGATTGTCATAACGGATGGTAATGTGAATATTGGGAAGGATAGTGGTCCTAGTCCAACACTATCTACCCCTTCCGGCAATCCACCAGGTTTTGTTCCACGGACTCCTCAAAGGAGTGAAAAAAAATCTTCGACTGGGGTAGTTGTTGGTTCTGTTGTTGGTGGTGTTTGTGCAGCCTTCTGTGCAGGTTTACTGGTTTTCTGTCTTTACAGAGCCAAGCATAAGCGTTCCGGAAGAGTTCAGTGTCCTAATACAATGGTTATTCATCCACACCATTCAGGATCGGACGAAGATGCTGTAAAGATCACAGTTACTGGATCAAGCGTTAATGGTGGGGCGTCTAGTGAAACTTTGAGTCTTAGAAATAGTGGACCTAGTGACATGCATATTGTTGAGGCTGGAAACATGGTAATTTCCATCCAAGTTCTGAGGACCGTTACTAACAACTTCAGCAAAGAGAATATATTAGGAAAAGGTGGATTTGGAACTGTTTACAAAGGCGAGTTACATGATGGGACTAAGATTGCAGTTAAGAGGATGGAGTCTGGGGTGATGAGCGAGAAGGGTTTGGATGAGTTCAAGTCTGAGATTGCTGTTCTTACTAAGGTTCGACATAGGCATTTGGTTGCACTTCTGGGATATTGCTTGGATGGAAATGAGAGATTACTTGTTTATGAATACATGCCTCAAGGGACACTTAGTAGGTATCTGTTTAACTGGAAGGAGGAATGTTTAAAACCTCTTGAATGGACGAAAAGGTTAACCATTGTGTTGGATGTTGCCAGAGGTGTTGAATATCTTCACAGTTTAGCCCAACAAAGTTTTATTCATAGGGATCTTAAACCCTCCAATATTCTGCTTGGGGATGATATGCGGGCCAAAGTTGCAGACTTTGGACTTGTTCGCCTTGCTCCAGACGGGAAAGCTTCACTCGTAACTAGATTGGCAGGAACATTTGGATATCTGGCGCCAGAATATGCAGGTTTGTTATTTTCTACTCTTCCTGCTTTTAAATTATGTCATTAGGATATGAATTCCACAACTATCTTGCTCATCCTTTACATGCTGTCTAAAACTTCAAGTCATGCTCTAATTTCCAGTAATGCATAAGCAATCAAAATATAAGATTTCGGTCTTAAATAACCTGGTAACATTAAATCAGACCATCAATGAAACATCACAACATTGGTTAGTCAGGGATATGTCACATACTTGTAAGACTGCTAATAATACTTCTTATATGGCGAATGGTACAGTTTTGTATGAATTCACTTAATTTTGGATAATCATGGACTACTTTTAATTTTCCCCCCTTTCCATAAGCCCATAACAACTAATATTTGCTAGAGTAGAATCAGTCTTCGGACTTCTATTGTTTCATGTGATGACCTTATTTTAGAGTATGAATGTCATTTGCAGTCTTAAGCTTTGTGGAAAATTTTGGAGCTTTTTATATTTAGTTTTCTAAAATTTAAACGTTCTGATATAACTCTTTTTACAGTTCTTACTAGTCATTTTGTTTTCCTTGACCTCCTGTTAGCAGTTAGCAAATGACTAGATTGCTAAGCTTTATGATTGAAATTTACATGTGACTGACAGTGACGGGCCGAGTAACTACAAAGATTGATGTCTTCAGCTTTGGAGTGATTCTAATGGAGCTGATCACTGGAAGAAGAGCACTAGATGAGACCCAGCAGGAGGAGAGTGTGCACCTTGTCCCATGGTTTCGTAGAATGCAAGTCAATAAGGACACATTCCGAAAGGCCATCGACCCAACAATTGATCTTGATGAGGAAGCCCTCTCCAGTGTAAGCACAATTGCTGAGTTGGCTGGCCACTGCTGTGCAAGGGAACCCCACCAGAGGCCTGATATGAGTCATGCAGTCAATGTTCTTTCATCTCTCGCCGAGCTCTGGAAACCAGCGGACCCTGATCCTGAGGACATATATGGAATCGATCTTGATATGACATTACCGCAGGCAGTTAAAAAGTGGCAGTCTCTCGAGGGAATGAGTGGCATCGATTGTTCATCTTCCTCTCTAATTGGCAGCAGCGACAATACCCAAACAAGCATACCAACAAGGCCTTCAGGCTTTGCAGATTCATTCACTTCAGCAGATGGACGGTGAGACTGATACAAGGAATGGGGGGACCTCAAAGTAGAGTTGTTGTTGATGCCTCGTCAGAGGTTTGGTTTGTTCATTCTTTCTGCTTCTTCCTTGTTTGTTGTTCTGGCAGTGTTTGTTTACATTTTCCCATACTTTTCTAGGGGTGTTATTTCTTGTAGTTTGGATGGTATTGACTTCCCTGCTCTCTTATTTTTTTTTAGAAGTTTTGAGATGCAATCATGCAAATAGATAAGAGTTAGTCATTCTTGAAGTGTGATTTCTTTAGTTGATTCCATTTTGGGTTACACTAATTTTTATTCATATCTCATAGCTTCCATGAATCCAGTTAAGTTAAAATTGAACCTGTATATTGGCGTAGTGGTAGAGATCACTCTAGAGTTTATATCAGGGAAGGATTTCCAATTTTTTTTTTAAAAAATTACTAATAAGTTTTCTAGGGGTGACATGTGGTCCTGTGCATAATTGAGATTGGTTTGAGGAAAATGAAGGAAAACCTCATTTGAGAATCTAGAGTGACATGCTCTCTCTAGAAAAAATGAGAAACAAAACACCAGAATCAACTCTTGGTTCTCTTCTCTATCCACTTCTATTTGATGTTATGTGCAAGTACTTAGTTGTGCACTCCTCTTATGTGTTGGCCTGGATTTATCCCTTCGATATATCTATCAACTATAGATAGTGAAGTCACCATTGTCTTTTTCTTGCATTACCCATGTAGTTAGGCACAACCAACCTTAATGTTGGTGCCATATGTTGTGACGACGTTGGGCTACGAAATAGAGGGCAGAGGTCCCCTCCATATATTATTATTTGTAGAGAATTAAGTCAACCAGGGGCCCATTGATCAAAGTTTAAGGATTATGGCAAATAAATTGATATCTGATTCTAAAAACAAATACTTCTTTTGTAGTGTTCATATAATTAAGTAATATGCTATTATAATATTTGAACAGTGGTGGATGTCAATGTTGTTTTGCTTGGTAAATGCGTATGTATTTTAAGCAATGGTTGTTGATGTATTAGCAGGTAGTTGTTTACTTGGAAGAGCTGAATATATATTCTAATTCTCTAACAATGACTACTATTACTGCTACGTGGGTGCCTCCAGCCACATGTCAAAACCTTTGTCCACTATTCGTCACATATTATTAATCATACAATATCTTATATCCCACCACCACCACCACCTGTCAAAACCTTTGTCCACTATTCTTCACTCATTATTAATCATACAATATCATACTTCTATCTAATTGTTGCAGATTTGGTGCCGGTAATCTCTGCTATTCATTGCTGCTGACTCATTTAGTCAAATTAGTTTATATGCACAGCCTGGTTATAGTTTTTTCCTTATATTTGGTTTTCTTTTATTCTTCCGGGGGCAGCTGGGAGAGAATTTTTTAGGTATTTTTGTCCCAAAGATTGTAACCCACGACCTTTGGGTAATTCTCAAGGAAATATTTTGGAGATCAAATTTAAATTAACTATAGGTGTCTTGTGGAATAATAATGGTACTCTTTTTTTTCCATTATTGTTCCACCTTGTTCAACGCGACTCCATGTTAGGCCTGGCCTTTTAACTATGAATAAGAATATATTTTAATGCATGTTTTTTAAGCATAAGCATGTGGTTGATGTTTTGTCCGTGTAAGCAAGTAGTTAAGCTACTACGCATCTACTGTTCGGCTCATTACTTGAATTTAGGCACCTTTGGCGTCAAATGAACGGTTTTTTTCATCTAATCTCTACATGTGATACACATCATTCTGCCGGAAGCGTGCATGATCATCTAATAGATTATACAAGTACTAGTTAATATGAGTATGTGGCCCTCTTCTTTGTTTGTCCCTGTTTTTTGTTGATAATAATGGTTTACAGCTTGCAAAATCATTTCTCATGTCCATCCATCCTATCCTATAGCCTGGAACCACAGTACAAAGTTGACTGTTTGTTTGTAATAATATATGCGTGAGTACTACCGTTACAATAAAAGAGGGGTCAAGTGCATGTATTGAAATACATTACAAGCTGTATAAAATTTTAATCATTGCCGTATAGATTGGGGCAATGTAAATGTGGTTGGTAAATGCTTGGTTTTCCTTGACGTTAATTAAGTTGAATTTGGTCATTTGTATCATCCCCCGTCCGCGCATTAGTGTGATTCCGAGTCTCGCGGGTTACTGTAACCTCCCTTGTTTCTAGATAAATATCGATTCTTCAAAAGTTAATTTTAAATTCAAAATTGATATAAATTTATTTAGTTCATGTTAATATAATTAGTAATGTCATAATTTACTTAAAAAGTATTATTAATTATAAAATTTATTATTTTTAAAATTTAAATGAATCATGTTTAAAAAATTAATATTAGTCTTATAATAATTTAGTACGAAAGAGAGTATAACTTTTCTTCCATGATAATATTATTATTTTTTTTTTGAAAACTTGTATAATTCTGTAGAAATATTCTTTAAGAAATAAAAAAATAACATCAGAAAAATAAAAAAAAAGAACAGAACATTAAGGCACTCGCACTTGTTCTGCTTATGTCTAAATAGATGGGAAAAATATAAATATAAGTACATAATACCAATTATAATATCAAAAACAACATTTTGATCTCAATCAATGAAAGATGTAGTTTGACACAAAAATTCGTATCAGGTTTTACTTTTTAATGGTTAAGATATATGTAGTGTTTGGAGTAGTGTTTAATTATAGTATGTATAAAGTTGTCTAAATAGACGAGAGATAAATGTCATCATATCTATAACAATATATTTATGTATATGTGAGTATGCGACAATATTTAAATACAAATGCATGATTGCAAAGATTAGGTTTGGGTGGGGAGGAATGTTTTGTGCGGTAGATACAGGCTATAAGCTGATAATTCAGTCGAATTAAGAATAAGATGGAACACAAGGAGCCATGGGCCCAATGGTCGCTAACTACTTTAGACCAGTTTGTGGATTGCTTGGAGATGGAATAAAAATAAAAGGCTAAGTAACATGTTAATGGGTAGCTCGAATTTGGGCCTACCATTCACATGGTTGGTTATTATGGGTTCTTAACATTAATATACAATAATTAGAAAGTAATTACAAAAATAAAATACATACAAAATAATTACAAAAAGATTACAACAAGATAAATTTATTAAATCATTTAGTTTCCTACAAATAAGAAATTCCTTAAATCAAGGATAATTAACTGCCATATATGCGGCAGTTACCAAAATAAAATCCACAATACAAAATAAAAATAAAAAACTATCATTCTAATAAGAGAGGTAACCAAACTTTAATATAAAGGTAACCAAACTTTAATACAAAGATAATTAAACTTTAATACAGAGGTAACCAACCTTTAATACAAAGGTAACCAAAACTAGTTACTACACATTCAGGAATTGGTTACCTTCATACTAGTGTTTGGTTACCTCCATAATAGTGTTTGGTTACCTAGATTTACCTTTGTATGAAGGTTTAGTTACCAACTGAAATATAACAAAAACGGTTACTGTATTGAATTTTTTTTATGACTATTTGGTTACACACAAAAACTAAAATGGTTACCTTTGTATGAAGATTTGGATACTAACTGGAATATAAAAAAAATGTTTACTGTATTGAATTTTTTTTATGACTATTTGGTTACACACAAAAACTAAAATGGTTACCTTCGTATGAAAGTTTGGTTACCAACTGGAATATAAAAAAAATTAGTTACTGTATTAAAAAAAAAATTATGACCGAAAGGGAGGAGGGAGGAGAGAGAAAGCTTGAGGAGGGGAAGGGAGGCGGGAGGAGGGAGGAGGGTGGAGGGAGGCGGGCGGGGGAAGGAGGAGGGAGGCGGGAGAGGGGAGAGGTGGTAGGCGGGGGCCGGGGGAGGGGGGAGGAGAGAGAAAGCTGGAGGGAGAGGGAGAGGGGGAGGCAGGCGGGGGAAGGGGGCAGGCCGGGGAAGGGGGAGGCAGGCGGAGGAGGCAGCAGGTGGCGGAGAGGGAAGGAGGAGATAGAAAACGGTAGCGGGAGGGGGAGGAGAGAGAAAGACCATCATATGCTAAAAAGAGAGGGAGGAGAGATGAGATACATTGATTTGTGTAATTGATTTTTTAAATTTTGAATTTTAAAATATCCAACTAAATTTAAGGGATAAGAATGCACTAATTTTATAAATATATTTTAAAAAAATACTCTTTTTTTAAATATTTTTAAGATGTATATTTTATGTAATTACTTTTTTAAAAATACTATAATATGTAATTTATCCTATTATTTAACAAAATGACTACAAAAACTTTGGTTTGCTTGCGTTTTGTTGCTTGTCACCCTCTTTCAATCCTTGTCATTCGATTTCCTGCCCTCTCCTTTTGCCTTAGTTTGAATAGTTTGACTTTGGCAATCAATTTATTAGGACTTAAGACGAAAGGTTACTTGAATAGTAATGTAATTAGATGCACTCATTTTAAAATGATACTCTCCTTCGTAAAAAAAAACCTTTTTTATGGGTAATTGTACAAATTGATATAATATCTTTAAATTTATCAGACATTACTTTATTATCACGCCACCCTTATTAAATTAACAATTTTTATTTTTAGAGGTAAAAAAGGGGGCAAATTTACATATTTGCCATAACTAACGTTCTACCTAAGATATTCATGATTTTTATTTTTATTATAAAAGTTGAAGCATCTTGGGAAATCTATGACATGTAGGCAAAAGTGAGGGTGGTTTGTTTTGGAATGAATATAGTATGAGGATTAGATGCCAATCAATTATTAGCCTAGTACCACCCAAGCATTTGGTCGGGAAGATAGCGCCACCTCTTTGCAAAGTAAAAGACGTGGGATTTAACCCTGACATATCAAGATTTGAGTGTGTTTAAATTTCAATCTAAATTAACCACAAAAAAAAAAATTATTAGCCCAGCTTCCCTGATCATCAAAAATAAATAACAAAGTTTATGAGTTAGGGCCACTTTATACGAAACTATACCACATATAACAAGGCAAATGTTAAGAAATAATCTAGACATATCGAGCCCAAATTAGAGTTCCATTTTACGTAAACCATGCATTTAAAGAAACGTTGAAAATTTTCCTATTAAATTATCTAGCTTAGTATGTATTAAAAAACAATATTGATTAATTATTTATAGAATAAATTTAAAAAAAGCAAGGCTTTGTACTAAAAAAAGGGTTAACCACTTTTCACTAAGGACAATTTTTACACAGACTCTTGTTTTAGAAATTGGAACACAAAAAAATACTCTGATTCGGTGTATGTAGACTTTGTAGAAACACTTGGCCCAATAATCAATAAGACGGATCACAATTTGGGCCTAATAATCACTATGATGAAAATTGTTATGAGTAATTGTCAAGTTTTACGTATATGGATTGTCAACCTAGTTCATTACAGTCTTTTCTCACGTAAGATAGGAGGCCGAAAAGAAAGACAACCAGAGGAAGAGAAGAAAATAATAACAGTGCCTTCTACAATCGAAAAGAAGGGCTGTGTAACCTATAAAACTGATACCATTTATTATTATTATTATTATTATTATTATTATTGTTTTGGATTTGAATCGAAAAATTATGTATAAGTTGTCTTACAAGTTCCAACAAATTTCCTTATATATTTCTTTTTAATTATTCGTTAAAGTTAATAAGTTGCCCGTTAGTTTTTAATTTTTTTGTATTTTTGTGATTGTTGTGTTATAGTTGTATTTTAACTTTCTGTTTTTGTAGTTGAAATTATAGGAAAATACATATAGTTTTTTTCATTAATAATGTTTGGTGTGTGTAGAACTCCAAAAGATATACTTTTAATAATTTTTTTGTTAGAAGAACAAGATTATCAATAATGTGATTCGTTTAAAAATTATAAACATATTAAATTTCGGTAGACGAACAAGTATATATACACATTCTCGATGCTATTGAGATATTTCACAAAATTTCACATGGGATAAATTTAAGAGCTTAGATAAGTTAATAAGTACGGCGAAATAGGTTAACCTAAAGATAAGTAGATGATCCAAAATACTTGTTGGATCAGTTTACAAAGGTGTACGTGAGAATTAATATGGGTGAGGTGTACTACAAGTGGTATCAAAGTATGTTGGATCAGTCTACATAAGTATACATTACACTGGTGAAAATTGATATGGGTGAGGTGTACCACAAGTGGTATCAAAGTTCATATGATTCGATGGGCCTAAATATAAGGTTGATAGTCTATGGTGGAGAGCATATTCTATGGCATTTGATTCAACATGCATGTACATTAAGTTTTATTGTTTTGCTTCTGTTTTTTTCTTTTCTGACCACCCTATTTTTTGGGTCTTGGGTCAATTTTTGGTGGCTTTCATGATGTACATTATGTCAAATCTCCTCTGCGATTGGGGAAGGGAAGTTGGTCGTGTTTGTATCTGATAAAGTTCCAGAAAGTGTTATGGGAGATCCAGGAAGATTCCGGCAGGTGATTACAAATCTTGTGGGCAATTCTGTCAACGTAAGTGAACTTATGCAGACCCTTGCTACTCCTGCACTGCCTCGTGAATCTATTCTCCTTTTTGCCTGAAGCAAAAAACGCCCTTTGAATAAGTTAGATAGTTTTCCAACTTAAGTCTTGATCTCAATTTTTATTTCTCTCATATGTACTTACCCATTCATATCTTTATATAGTCTCATTCTCATTAGATCCACCTTATGACAGTTTACGGAACAAGGACACATATTTGCTCAAGCCCATCTTGCTGAACATACTCAAGTCGTACTGGCATCAAAGGCTGACACCTTCTCGCACGTAAGATCCGAAGGTGTAGTTTTATCTGGTGGCAGTCAGTTTAGAACTTTAAGTGGTTGTGAAGCTGCTGATGACAGCAATAGTTGGGACACCTTTAAGAATTTAATTGCTGATGAAGAATTCAGGTGCAATGCTTCTAATAAAGTGAATGCTCCTAATGAAACATTTCAGAATGTCACGTTGATGGTATCCGTTGAGGATACAGGGATTGGAATCCCCTTGTGTGCACAAGAGAGAGTGTTCACGCCATTCATGCAGGCAGACAGTTCAAGCTCTAGAAATTATGGAGGAACTGGAATTGGATCGAGTATTAGCAAGTGTTAGTTAAGTTGACGGGTGGTCAGATAAACTTCATTAGCTGTCCTCAAATAGGAAGTACGTTTTATTTCACTGCCGTGTTTAGAAGGTGTCACAAAATTGCAAGTGGTGATATGAAAAAGTCTCTCTCCGGTTATCTTCCTACTACATTTAACGGACTGAAATCAATTTTAGCGGATGGGAAACCACTTATGCTACGTTTGGATTGAGGAAATGAAATAAAAGAAGGAATGGAATAAAAAACAGTGTATTAGATGAGGATAAACCATTCTAGTGGAATGAAAATTCATTCCACTCCTTTGATTTTTATTCCATGTGAGAGGTGATGGAATAAAATTCATTCTAATGGAATGAATATGTATGATAATTTTACCATTATATTACACCACTCACTTTCACCAACAATCAAACATGCATATACTTAAAATATCTTAAAATCATTATATTCCTTCCCTCATTTCATTTCATTCCTTCAATTCAAACGCAACATTAGAGCTGCTATAACAAGATACAATTTAAAGTGAACTGGTATCCTTGTTGAAATTGTAAGTAGCATCAGGATGGCAGCCACAATATCTGGAAAAAATGGTTCCATGAGATCTAAGTATTTAACCTTATTCTCTCCTTTCTTTTGCATCTTTCTCTAGATGTATAATCTCGTCTTGTTAAGTAAACGTGTCTAAATATTGTCTCAAGTCCCGACTCCCTTTACAAATCAAAGATCCCGAGCCCCAACCCACCAACAATGAAAATCTTACCAAGGGTAATCCAGTATGCAGAGAAATTCCCAAGTAAAATTTTATGGGCAATCTATGCATACTTTATTCCCACAGGACAAGTTCAAAGAAATTTTCTCGAGTCTAAATATCCAAAACACTAATCAGTCAGGTTATGATTTATAATTCGTAGAATTTATGTAGTTCCACTTCCTGACTTGGACTACTACCTTTTTATTATGACAGAGCCGAGTGGCAGCCGGACATGATTCTCATTGAGAAGGATTCATGGTTATCTGGTGAGGATGGCTGCTTGAATCTAAGACCATTAGAATGGAAACAAAATGGCCACATGTATAACTCGCCAAAGATGATCCTTCTTGCAACCAATACAACCAGTGCTGAGTTTGAGAATGCAAAAGCAGCAGATTTTGCAGATACTGTGATTATGAAACCTTTGAGAGCAAGCATGGTGGCAGCTTGCCTACAGCAGGTGTTGGGAACGGGAAAGAAAGTGCTGCAAGGGAAAGACGTGCTTAATGGATCTTCTTTCCTTCGTAGTCTGCTTTGTG